>JAOPHQ010002282.1:395000-459129 GCA_030340625.1 Merluccius polli
ATTAGTTAATAAATGATTTACTGCTTCTCTTAGTTAGGGGTGCCTGACACAGTGGCCCCCGTAGTCAAATACCCTGACAGTGTGCGTGTGTGTGTGTGCGTGCGTGTTTACATTTATTGTATTTGTTTCTGGGTGCCTCAAACACTCACACACCACTGTCCACTGCAGCCTTCTCTTCCCCACTGGTTAAACTTATAGAAATAAAATATTAACGATTAAACTACAGGACAAACTGTTTCACATCACCACACTGGGCATGAGAGAGAAAAACACTATGGATGTAGCACCTGTATGTTTGGTGTATGTATGTGTGCACATGTGTGTGTTAATATGCATAAATGTGTATTTTTCCCCATTAACTTGCATTACACATGTACTACTTATAGTTGTATTTTTTGGGAATGTCGCTATTGTTATTTGTGTGTGTGTGTGTGTGTTGTGCACACGCCACTTAACGGAGATGTGTCCACACCCCTAATGTTCACCATCGATAGTCCTACGTGTTCTACGCCAACCAGATACACATTAACACATTAACTAACCACACGAAAAAGCAATGTACAACTCGCTATTGAAAAAGAAAAGATTACTTTTTTTAACAACAACAAAAAAAGATGAAAAAAAAAAAAATCTAGTTCCAGAAATGCATGTGCTATGTGCATGCCACACCGTGGGTTAACAGTCATTTTCAGGACATAAAAGAGCAGAAATATTGAATTTAAATGGATTAACAAACAAACAAAAAAAATATATATAGATAGATGTTTTTAAAAAAAAATAAAAAGCAACATGTTTCCCTTTTCCTTCTATTTTTGAAAACTAACAAGTTTAATAAAAAATAAATCACAAAAAAAGTGTTCCAACAGAAAATGTGATGTGTGGCCGTGTTAAGGCACGACACGAGGATAAGACGACACACACAAAATGTACTGTTTTTAAGCAAAAATAATAATGATAATAATAAAGAAAAGAACGTACAGTCCAGACGATGAAAGTGTATTCGTCTCCCTTCAACTTATTTATGTATGATGGCTGTTGTGAAGAGACAAGAGGCTATAGACCAAATCTGATGATGAAGGCTTTGTAACCTTTTAATCTCTCACTTCACTTCCTGCCCTCCCTTTTCTCTCTCTATCCCTCTCTCTCGCTCTCTCCCTCTATCTCTCTATTAACTGTCTCTCTAGCACTCTTATCTGCCACACTCTCAACCCTATATCACTGCTATTTCTACCAGTGCATTTTGTAATTCCAAACATAATTCTTCCTAAGGAATAAAAAAAACCTGAGAGAATGCACACTTTGCCTCAACGCCTGATCATTGTGTTTTATGTGTGGATTATATATATATATATATATATATATATATATATATATATATATATATATATATATATATATATATATTAAACAAATTGGCACAGATACATTTCCTCAAGGTGGCTGCATCAACTACAAATAAAGATAAAACACTACAACAACCAGGTCACCATCAACTGAGCCCAGCTGCAGATCCTGAGGGTTATTTTAGGCCCGTCTCTATAAGGGAGATAGTGGCCAGAAGCATAAATTGTGTGTTTAAGAAAGTAAAACTTGAGAACTTTTTGATGGCCGTGGAACTTTCTGTTAGTCAATTTTGAAGACTGTACTATTACAAAATGTTTTTGTTGCTTCTTTTGTTTGAGACAACAACCATGTTTGTGATCCCCCAAACCTCTCGGGACACCACGTATGGTGGAAACTGCAGTCTACATGTGGATAACGGCTGATGTCCAGAGAAGACATCATGGACCTGACAATTCAATTATCTTAAAGGTCCTGTAGACAACTTTTTTGCTTTAATGTATCAATATAAAGTAAATGTTGATTGCACAGTGTAATGGCTACACAATAATGACACCATCTGCGTTTAGATTGGTTCCCTTAGCTTCCCTATAAGCCTCGCTTTCACTATGCAGCTCTGTCTGCTGTGGTGTTAGCTGTGATGCTTTTACTGTGATAGAGCTAACAGGATGGATGTGACCGGATGTGGGGAACAGCACTTCTCATTCTACTAAAAAATGAGCTACATGACTCGGAGAGTACAAGCCTGAATAAAGTAAACTACATTGCTCTAAAACCGTCTGAGTACTTTACGCCTACCACGACATGGTGTCAGAAGTGGGCAGCGGTGAAAGGGCTAGTTTGAAGTTGGAAAAAGTTTTGGAAAATTGACGTCTGCGAGCGGCGAGATGTCGGACGGCGAAGGAGACGCTGCTGCGCCTGCACCGCTTGTACAGCCTCCACAACAGGCTAATGCTAATGCTAACGCTCCTCCGAGCGCTACGTTCACCATCCAACCACCTGACACGTTCGACTTTGCAAAGCCTCAGGACTGGGAGCGGTGGATACGCAGGTTCGAGAGATTCAGACTGGCCAGCAACCTCCATCTTAGCACAGAAGCTAACCAGGTGAACACGCTGATCTACTGCATGGGGGATGAAGCAGACGACATCCTGCGTGGTCATGATTTATCCGATGCACAGAGACAGCAGTACACTTCGGTAAGAGCCACACTTGAAACGTACTTTGTGCCTAGGAAGAACGTGATATATGAGAGGGCAAGATTCAATCAGAGGGTGCAGCAACCAAACAAGGCTGTAGACGCTTTCATTACTGCATTGTATGCCCTAGCAGAAAACTGCAAATACGGAGCACTCCACGACGAGTTAATAAGAGATCGCATCGTGGTGGGGCTGAGAGACACCAGTCTAGCGGAGAGGATGCAACTAGACAAGGATTTGACGCTCGAAAAAGCGGTCAATATGGCTAGACAGTCCGAAGTGATTAAACGGCAGCAAACAGACCTCAGGGGAGGGGGTAGAATGGACATTGATGCAATAACAAAAGGCAGAAGACAAAAACCATTCACGCCAAAGTCCCCTCATCAACTAATGCACCCATCAGCAAAGCCACAGCCATCATCTGATCGCCAGTCATGCTATAGATGTGGAAAGTCCCCTGGTCATGCAAATGCACAGTGCCCAGCCAGAGAGGTGACATGTCATGCATGTGGAAAGAGAGGTCATTACAGTAAAGTATGTAAATCTACCAAAGCAGTACATGCTGTAGAAACAGAAAGTTGCTATGATGATGATGACACTCCCTTGTTCCTAGGCTCAGTAGATGCAGGTTTAGACCCATGGTATGCTGATTTGACTATAAGAGACCATAAGGTCAGGTTTAAGATAGACACAGGAGCTGATGTCTCAGTTATTCCAGCCCAGACCTACTATGCCATTGCGGAGAGCAACACACAGCTAACTAAGCCTGACAGACCACTATTTGGCCCAGGTCGCATGCTTCTATCTGTTCTAGGCAGATACAGAGAGTCACTATGCAAAGGAGAGCAGGTGATACAGGAGGATGTTTATGTTGTCAATGACTTAAACGTAGCCTTGCTAAGCAGACCAGCAAGTGTAAAGCTTAAACTAGTCTACAAAGCAGACAGCATAGACAAGTCAGAGATGGCAGAGTCCTACCCAAAGTTGTGTCAGGGTTTAGGTATGATGCAGCAGCCATACACTATTAAACTCAGGCCAGACGCTATTCCCTATTCCCTGGCCACACCTAGACGGGTCCCCATCCCTCTACTAGACGAAGTGAAAGAAGAGCTCAAGAAAATGGAGGACATTGGAGTCATCTCCAGAGTGGAAGAGCCGACCGAGTGGTGCTCGGGCATGGCTCCAGTGCCTACAAAGACTGGCTCAGTGCGCATCTGCGTTGACCTAACCCGCCTCAACGAAGCAGTTTGCAGAGAGAAATACATATTGCCTTCTGTTGAGCAGACTATTGGATCTCTTGCAGGAGCTCAGATCTTCAGCAAGTTAGATGCCAACAGAGGATTTTGGCAGATTCCATTATCCCCCGAGTCGTCACTGTACACAACGTTCATAACTCCCTTTGGGCGTTTTTACTTTAACAGACTGCCCTTTGGCATAGCGTCAGCCCCAGAACATTTTCAGTGGCGCATGTCAATGATTATCGACGGGCTGCAGGGAGTTGTATGTCACATGGATGACGTCCTCATCTGGGGGAGAGATCAACAGCAGCACGATGTCAGACTACACACTGTCCTCAACAAGCTCCAAGAAGCCGGGGTCACACTAAACATGGAGAAGTGTGAGCTAAGCAGACGTGAAGTCAAGTTCCTAGGTCATATTCTGTCAGCTGACGGTGTGCAGCCAGACCCAGACAAGGTAAAGGCTGTCATGTCCATGAGAGAGCCGTCCAACACTGGAGAGGTTCGCAGTTTCCTGGGAATGTTAAACCAGCTGGGAAAATACATTCCAGGTCTAGCTGAAAAGGACAAGCCGCTGAGAGACCTTCTCTCAAAGAAGTATCAGTGGGTCTGGGGCTGTGCACAACAGAAAGCGTTCGACCAGCTGAAAAATGATCTCACATCACCTCCAGTGCTGACACTTTACGACCCCAACAAAGAGCTGAAACTGTCTGCGGATGCCTCTTCATACGGACTGGGTGCTGTCCTCCTACAGAAGGAGGGGGAGCAGTGGAAACCAGTCGCGTACGCATCACGCTCTATGACAGAGACAGAACAAAGGTACGCCCAGGTGGAAAAGGAGGCACTAGGATTGACGAGCGGGGTGCGAGCGTTTTAGAGACTTCCTAATTGGGAGACATTTTGCTATGGAGACTGACCACAAGCCACTTATCAGCCTGCTAGGTCACCAGGCACTAACTGAGCTTCCTCCCAGGATCCAGCAATTTCGACTCAGACTCATGAGGTACAGTTACACAATCTCCCACACACCTGGCAAAGCCTTGTTTACAGCCGACACACTCTCACGATCACCTGTCAGTCAAAACTCAAGTTCAAAACTGACAGACAACGATTTAATGGAAGACACGAACATCTATGTGGATGAAATCATCAATAGCATGCCCGCCAGCTCAACATACATGGCACAGCTGAGAGAGCGACTGCAGGAAGACAGCGTTTGCTCAGAGGTCATGTCATACTGTCAGAGAGGATGGCCCGACCGCAGCCAGCTCACAGGTCCAGTTAAAGCTTACTGGCCTGATAGAGCTGTACTTACTGTACATGATGGACTACTGCTCATGGGCTCCAGACTAGTCATTCCCACGGCGATGCGCAACTCTGTCCTCGATGCACTACACGAAGGACATCAGGGGATGACCAGGTGCAGAGAGCGGGCCAGAGAGACGGTATGGTGGCCTGGCTTGAGCAGCCAACTAAACGAGCTGGTGAGAAATTGCACAACATGTATCAAAGAACGCGCCAATCCTCTTGAGCCATTAATGTCCAGTGAGCTCCCGGAGGGACCGTGGCAAAAAGTAGGTTCTGATTTATTCACACTCAACCAGGACAACTACCTACTAGTGGTGGACTACTACTCTAGGTATGTAGAGATTGCCAAACTAACTCCCACACGATCTCAGGATGTTATTGTGCATCTCAAATCAATATTCTCTAGACACGGAGTCCCAGAATTCTTTTTTAGTGATAATGGCCCCCAATACTCCAGTCAACAGTTCAAGGACTTTGCAGCAGCTTACGGGTTCAAACATGTCACTAGTAGCCCTAGGTTCGCTCAGAGTAACGGAGAGGCGGAACGTCACGTCCAGACTGTGAAACAGCTGCTAAAGAAAGCTAAGGATCCGTATCTGGCTCTGTTGGCCTATAGAGCTACACCACTCGCTAATGGCTACAGTCCTGCCCAACTCCTCATGGGCAGGAGACTGCGCACTCCAGTGCCCCAGCATCCCTCTCTACTCACCCCAGAGCTTCCGGACAGCACTCTTGTCGCAGCTAAAGAAAAGGAGAGGAGGGTGAAGGACCCGGCAAATTTCAACAAAAGGCACCGTGTGAGAGATCTAAGTCAGCTCACACCAGGTCAGCCAGTGTGGATTACAGATACAAAATCGCAAGGCACAGTGGTTTCGTCCCACTCAGCTCCACGTTCCTACATGGTGGACGGGCCTGCAGGCTCCATCAGGCGGAACAGACACCACCTTGTCCCTTTTCCAGAGACTGTGACACACACACCTCACACTCACACACCCTGCACTCCACCCCAGCCAGGTGAGCCTACACTGGGTTCTCCAGAACGCCCGGAGTCACCAGCACAGACTCCCAAGGGGCACACACCCGTCCGTACACACACACACGGCCCTACCACTAGGTATGGCAGAGTGGTGGTAAAACCTCACAGACTGGACTTGTGAACTGGGGGGGTGAGAGACGTAAATGAATGTGAAAAAAAAAAAAAAAGTAAAGAGTATTTGTGTTTTTGTTGTTTAGATCACCATATGCCTCACAAAGATTTTGCCTGACTGTGTTTTTTTTGTTTTTTTTCATGAGAGACCTTAAGGGTGCGATGTTCTATTTTTGAGGTAATAACTATGTGATTGTGCAGAAAGAAGTGTGATGACACATGTTCAGGGGTTCTTGCAAGAGTTTTCAGCCGATTTTGCATTATCTGAGTCACAGCATTAAATGTGACAGTCTGTTCTTGTTTTTCCCAAGAAAGGGAGATGTGGTGTTAGCTGTGATGCTTTTACTGTGATAGAGCTAACAGGATGGATGTGACCGGATGTGGGGAACAGCACTTCTCATTCTACTAAAAAATGAGCTACATGACTCGGAGAGTACAAGCCTGAATAAAGTAAACTACATTGCTCTAAAACCGTCTGATTACTTTACGCCTACCACGACATCTGCCACCAGGTACGATCTCCCGGGGGAAATGAAGGCTCCGTTGTGCGTGCAACCAAACCAGGAGGGATAGCGCTTTTGTTTACCCCGGTAGCTATCCCCATTAGCTAGTCCCCAGCAGTCGGTGGAACAACCGAAGTAACGCCAATCTGATGACACTACTTATATCTGCGTGCTACGTTTTTGCATTGAGTATACTACCTGAATAAACCTCATGTTGTGACACGCCAGGCAATTCAGTCAGGCTACCAACCCAGTTCGCTTTTCTCAACACACACTAAATAATTTGTATCTGCTTTCATATCTCCATTATAGACTAAATCAGCGGTTTTCAATAGAGCGTAACAGTGACCGCCCCTTTTTAACAGCTCCGGTGCCGGAAGTAAATTTCCCATGCATTTATCTCGTCCACTTTTCGTATAATCCTTATAAAAAGAGTATTAAGCCTTTAACCAAGCCGATCATTCGTTGTGGTAGTCGTGACCATATTATGTTTGATTCGGGCATGAAAAGAATTTGGAAAACGGAAGAAAAGCCAAAGGTACTTTATTTTGTTGACCGAGTGAGGAACTACTCATCCCGAATCAAACATAATATGGTCACGACTACCATAACGAACGATTGGCTTGGTTCAAGTCTTAATACTCTTTTTATAAGGATTATACGAAAAGTGGACGAGATAAATGCATGGGGAAATTTACTTCCGGCACCGGAGCTGTTAAAAAGGGGCGGTCACTGTTATGCTCTATAGGTGAGGCGCGCCTCCCCTGGGGGGCGCCAAAGAGCCACAGGGGAGGCGCGACGAGACGCGAAGAAAAAATAACGTATTAAAATAAAATAATTTAAATAAACGTAAATAAATAATAACGTAAATTAAATAATCCCCTTCACCTCCACCTACTTGTGTGAGTGTGGGTTTTCCGCACTGACCCTGATTAAAAATAAATACAGATCAACAGGCACATGCACACATAGGGCCCTAGGGGTGCTTGAGCCCCTGCCCTTTTTGCCTCGTATTAAAAAGTGCCCTCTGAGTGTTTTTTTTTTTTTTTTTTTTAAATAACATTTATAAATTACTGTTAGGGACGTTAAAAAAAAAACGGCGGTACAAAAACTCCACGGTATACTACCGTACCGACTTTCTTGTAGAGCCGCCAGAGAGAGAGAGAGAGAGAGAGAGCGGGCGAGCGAGTGAGTGAGAGGAAGAGAAGCCGCTGCCACATGGATAACTGAGGAGACGTGACAGTGGAGCAACTTGAACCTGTGAGTTATGGTCTAACTAGTCGCCGTCCACTTATTCAACGTGCTTATGGGTAATATTTCAGAAAAACGCTCTATTTTACTCAATGTGTCAGCTTCTATTTTTGCCGGACGTCGGAGCACGGCGCTTCAATTCAGCACAGAGCAGATTGTACGGGACAGGAAATAGTGTACAAAATACAAAATAAAACACCGGGTTAATTTTCAAAATAAAATGAACCGTGTTTACGGCGGATCATATTTCCCTCACTACAGGTCTGAAGTGCAGGTCCGAGGTTTAGATATAACGTTTATTGTGACTTTGCTGTGTGGGCTAACAAAATAATAATAATAATAATAATAATAATAATAATAATATAGTAATTTCAGTATTCAAGGGAGGAAGGACTGATTTTCACATTGAAGTTTTTTCCATTAGGCTATTTATTTTTGTATTTTTTTCAAAGTTCATGTTTCATTGTTCAATGTTCAATATTAAAGTGTTTATCTTCAACAATACATAGCCTAATAATAAACCAGTGTTTTATTGCTTTGCATGTCTTCCAAGCCTATGATAATGTGGATAAACTCATGTTGACAATAAAAACAGGACACACAGCTAAGTAGTTAGCTTATTATTAGTACTTTGTTTTTAAATTTTTACATTAATTTCCATCTTGTGTAAAGGACCGGAAAAAAAAATTTGGTGCGCGCACATGCTGCCCTTTTCTGACTTTGAGCCCCTGCCCCCCTATAATCATGTGCACGTCCCTGCAGATCAAGGCTGCAGGTGGAGGACGACTTGCGTTTATTTCTCTCTGCAGTGCAGCCCCGCATTGAACACCTCTGCGCATCAAAAGCGAGGCCTCATTGTTCCCACTGATATAAACGATTAAATTGAAAGTCAAAGTTGTTTGTTGTTTAAATCTGAGGTTTTATGCGGCTGAAATCGTAAAAAAACGTTATGAAAATATGCACCCCACCCCGAAAATATGCGCGATCGTAATACAGCCCGGACCGACGACCGACATCCATGGCCATGAGGAAAAAAAATAAATATATATATACCCAATCGCAAAGGGCCCCTCTCGGCTCAAGGGCCCCTGGGCAAATGCCCAGGTTGCCCATATGGTAGATCCGGGCTTGCCTACTGATGTTCAGTGATTTTAAAAGTAGCCTCAATTAGGCCTGCATGAAGAAATTATTTGCTGTTGCAAAGACTCGTTTATGAATGCACTTTTTAAAAACTTGTGGAAATAAAATGTCTTCAAATACAATATTAAAAAATATTTACATTTGATCAGTTATTGAAAGTCATCATTGCCTGGAACACACAAAAGCATTTACTGCAGTGGTTAGGTCAGGGGGTTTATTCATTCATTTACTAAA
This sequence comes from Merluccius polli, assembly GCA_030340625.1. Lineage (NCBI taxonomy): Eukaryota > Metazoa > Chordata > Actinopteri > Gadiformes > Merlucciidae > Merluccius > Merluccius polli. The sequence goes on from JAOPHQ010002282.1 coordinate 404,362, forward strand.
TGAATGAATAAACTCATGGTTTTCCTCCTAATGTTTCCTTCTACTCCCCCCAACGCCAACCCCTACTGCCGATGTCTGTGCGAAGCAATACTCAAACTATGGTATTATTATGCAATGCACAATAGCTTTTGCCTGTTTCCAAATAAAATGACGCCAATTTCACTTTACCTCCTCAGTAAACATGCTTCTTTCTTTCTTATTTCCAAAGTGCTGATTGTTTCTTTTGCGGAGATTTCCAAGGAAATGCGTGTCTTGATTGTGGTGTCTAGGCTTTGAGGAAACGGAAAGCAATCCAGTTTGTCTTTGCGACAGCAGTACAAAAATAATACCACTTTGAAACGCTAGGGTGGGAAAAGAGCACAGCCCTCAGTACACACGGACAGAAAGGCAGAATGGAAGACATGTTTATAGCAATGTAAGAAAAAAGTCTTCGTTAGAACTCTAGCAGCAGCATTCAGAACAAGCTATAGCTGCCTAACAGCTTTGGAAGACCTGCAAGGAGACCATTACAATAATCTAGCCTACTGGTAATAAAGCCATGTACAAGTTGTTCTAGGTCTTTTGGGGACATGAGTCCTCTTAGTCTTGCTATGTTTCAAGGTGATAGTAAGCCAATTTTGTTACTGATTTGATATGGCGGTTGAAATGTAGATCCAAATCCATGATAGCACTGAGATTTCTGGCTTGGTTTTTGGTTTGCAAGGACAGAGTGTGCCTAAAAGCCCTATCCAGTTTTCCAACCTGTCCAAAAGTGGTCAACAGTGTCGAATGCAGCACCGAGGTCTAACTGCATTAATATTGAAATTGACTGGAGATTATCATAGTTGAGGCCAGGAAATGATTAAGTTGCTGGAGGACAACTTGCTCAATGATTTTACTTAAGAACGGTAGATTTTATATCGGTCTGTAGTTGTTATTGATAGAGGCATCTAGGCTCCACTTTTTTAAAAGGGGTTTAATAACTCCAATTTTCAACGCTTTTGGAAAATTGCCTGATTGGAGAGAACCGTTAACTATTTGCAGTACGTCTATTTCTAGGCAGTCAAAAACATTCTTAAAGAAGCTGGTAGGTAAGGCATCGAGGCAGCAGGTGGATGGCTTAAGTTGTGTCACCTTTTCCTCAAGAGTTTTTGAGTCTATGACATTAAAGCATGTCATCATTGCCACGTTACTATTGTCTAAACAAGGTAGTGATCCAACATTTTTGTTTGAAGTGGAAATATTGATGTTGTGTAATGCCTTCAATTTTATCAGTAAAAAAGGATGCAAACTCGTTGCATTTCTGGGTGGAAAGGAGTTCCGGGGGTATTTGTGTTGGAGGATTGGTCAGTCCATCAATGGTTGTGTCACGGCTAGTTGACTGAACCCAGGAGCAGACACAGACAGTATGGACGGTTGAAGGGTCTTTATTCCACACACACTCACAGGGGGGAATGAGGGGCGAAGCGGGGATCATCGTCGGGGACAGGCAGGGTCGGGAAACAGGGACAGGAGACAGGCGAACGAGGATCCAGAGGGGCGAAGCGGGGATCGTCGTCGGGGACAGGCAGGGTCGGGAAACCGGGACAGGAGACAGGCGAACGAGGATCCAGAGGGGCGAAGCGGGGAACGTCGTCGGGGACAGGCAGGGTCGGGAAACCGGGACAGGAGTCAGGAGAATAGCTGGAGAGACTTGCATGAACGAAACAGCGAAGAACAATCTGGCAACGAATTAACAGATGACGGGGTTCTTGAAGGCTGGGACTGATGAATGATTGAGAGCAGGTGAGGCAGCACACAGGTGAAGTGAGTGGAGGCCGCACCCTCAGACACAGACAGGGAAGGAGGAGGAGCAAAGGGAGCAGGGCCATGACAGGTTGCAAATAGGGTTTGTGCATTATTAGTGTTGCTATTAATGATATTGGAGAAAAAGGTTTCTAGCGCTTTTCAAGTCCAAGTTGTAGGCACGGAGGCTCTCTTTATAGATGTCATGGTGAACATGACATTTTGTTTTTCGCCAGATGCATTCGGCTTTCCGGCATTCTCTTTTCTGGGCTGTGCCTTTTGCTTACCAGAGTTTATTTTAACCTTAGCAGGTGCAATGACATCTATAGGGAGGGAGGTGCTAACATGATGAGATGGCATTTTTAAAGAGTGCAGTAGAATATTCATTGATATACCATTTTTTGATAATATTTGATTTGATCTGTATGTCAGGAATAAAGGATGTCTCAAAGAAAACATGAAAGTGGTCAGACAGGGAAGGATCAATCACAGAATATCAGAAACACTGAGACCCTTTGTGATAATCAAGTCCAGGATCTGCCCCTTACAATGAGTAGCCCCTTTCACGTGTTGAAACAGTTCAAATGTATCCAGAATAGCAAAGAGTTCTTTCGCACCCTTATTATTCAAATCATCAGCATGAAAATGAAAGTCACCAGTTATAACTAGACAGCCAGAGTCAATGGAGATGCTAGACAATAATTCAGTAAAGTCAGCGAAAAAGTTTGCTGAATTGCGACATTGCGATGTATTAGAAGGTAAAAAGTGAGTGATTTGGTCATTTAACTTAGCAGACCCTTTTCTCCAAAGCGCCTCTCAGTGAATTTAGAATATTTTGGTGGCCTGTAGATAATTAATATAACTCTAACAAGAAGGATGTCAGAGGGATATCAGTTTTTGTGCTCTCATTAACCAATGACCATTGTCTATTTTGGAGTCATAGAAACTCAGTTCCTGGACATAAGGACATGGAGGAAGGAAGAATTGAAAATAATTCACAATTGTCAACTAATTTATCGCAACTTAAACATAACTTCTAACTTAAAGGTGCTGTAGGTAAGATTTAAGAGCTATAATTTGAGTGTAATCCATTAGAAATGGCGTAGCCATCTGTTGGCGATTAGTGAGTGAAATGCACTATCCGTTTCGAGTTGACTGCGCTTGCCTCTGTATGAGCCACTTTAGATTTTAGACTGCTCCCAGCTAATTTCTGACCAATCAGGGCATCTCTTCCTTGATTGGTTCGAGGAATCCATCTTGCATGTCAATCACAGGGGTGTGAAATGCAACACTTCTTAATCGTGGAGAAGTGGAGGGAGGGAGGGAGCAGAGAGGACGTTTTTTTGGTTTAGTTTCAAAATCTTGTTCTCTTGCTCTTTTCTTCTCCCCCCTTTACAACTGCTGAATTTCACCTGCAGCACCTTTTAATATGAACTATACTATTTTTAGTACACTTGTTTTGCTATGAGTCGATTATGATTCTTTTAATCTTGTGCAATCTGTGTCTGGTCCCACACAAGAACGCGGACACACACTTGATCTTGTTTTATCGTATGGTTTGCCCGTTTTTAACCTAGAGATATGTGACGCAGTGTTTTCGGACCATATGCCTGTTTTATTTGAGGCTGCTTTTGCCTGTAATACATTTAAACCTCGCGCTGCTGCTCGGAGCTGTCGCATTATTAACCCTTCCACTGCTGCTCAGTTCTCGGCCGCTTTCAATCAGATCTCGACCATTCCTCAGTCTGTGTGTAGTACAGAGGAGCTTAGCTCATGGCTTCACTCCACCTGCCAAACTGCATTAGACACTGTGGCTCCATTAAAAACCAGGCAGCCTAAAACTAAATCTGAGCCCTGGCTAAACGACACGACTCACGCTGTCAGACGTGAGTGCCGTAGAGCTGAGCGCAAGTGGAAGAAGGACAAACTGCAGGTGTCTTTTCAAATGTTACGGGACTGCTGGCGTCATTATCAGGACACTGTGAAAGATGCTAAAAGAAAACATTTCTCTGATATTATCCTGTCAAACTGTCACAAGCCTCGTGTTTTGTTTAACACTATTGACTCCGTTCTTAATGCCCCGCAGACTGTCTGTATGGAATCCTCCTCTGCTGTGTGTGAAAATTTCCTTCACTTTTTTATTGATAAGGTTAAATGTATTAGGGCCAGTATCTCACCTCCGGCTTATGACCCCTCAATCCCTGTCCCCTGCTCTGCTGTCTTCGACCAGTTTGAGCCTGTGACTCTTTCTTTTTTACAGGAGATTGTTGGTCACTTGAAGCCCTCAGGTTCACCAAATGATGCTGTCCCTCCTCGACTATTTAAAGAGGTTTTTCCCACTGTTGGGCCATCCGTTGTCACAGTCATTAATAGCAGTTTGACCTCAGGTGTGGTCCCTGAAAATTTTAAACATGCAGTAGTACAGCCCCTGATCAAAAAACCTGGTCTAGATTCTGCAGTTCTTGCTAATTTCAGGCCTATCTCCAAACTACCATTTCTTTCAAAAACCCTGGAGAAGATCGTGCACAATCAATTAATGGCCTTTCTGGAAGAGCATAATATTCTAGAGGTTTTCCAATCTGGTTTTAAAACCCTGCACAGCACTGAAACAGCTCTTTTAAGAGTTTTTAATGATATCTTTTTAGCTACTGACTCAGGTGACTGTGTTATCCTTGTGCTTTTAGATTTAACTGCTGCTTTTGACACTGTGGACCATGAAATATTGATCTCACGTTTGGAGCAGTGGGTGGGCATCAGGAGCACGGCACTGGAGTGGTTCAGGTCATACCTGGCTGATCGAACCTTCTGTGTCAGCCTTGGTGACTCTGTATCCTCCTCTGCTCCTCTCTCGTGTGGAGTCCCACAGGGCTCAGTTCTTGGCCCTCTCCTCTTCTCTATCTATCTGCTCCCGCTTGGTTCCATATTTAGGAAGCACGGCATTGCATTTCACTGTTATGCAGATGACAGTCAGATTTATGTGCCTCTTAAAAAGAAAGATGGCTACGATGTCAGGCTGCTACTTAAGTGTCTCGAGGATATAAAGGCCTGGATGGCTATGAACTTTTTAAATTTCAATGACAGAAAGACGGAAGTGATGGTTTTTGGTGGCACAACTGGGACCCCCCCCCCCCCCTGTAGATCTGGGTTCCTTGGCCCAGTATGTCAAACCGAGCATCACAGACCTAGGGGTGAAAGTGGACCCGGAACTTAAGCTCAACAGTCAGATCAAGGCTGTTGTTAAATCTAGCTTTTTCCATTTGAGACAGCTGGCCAAAATAAAGCCAATTCTATCAAGGCAGCACTTTGAGACAGTAATCCACGCCTTTGTTACCACTCGGCTGGATTACTGCAATGCATTGTATGTGGGGGTTAGTGGGTCCTCCATTGCCCGTCTCCAGATGGTACAAAATGCAGCTGCACGTCTTTTAACTGGCACACGTAAACACGAACACATTTCCCCCATTTTAGCCTCACTCCACTGGCTGCCTATTCCTTTTAGGATCCATTTTAAAATCCTTTTATTTGCCTTTAAATCCCTAAATGGTCTTGCCCCGCCCTACCTCTCTGAGCTTCTACACCCTCATACACCCGCCCGGTCTCTCAGGTCATCCGATCAGCTGCTCCTGAGTGTGCCTAAAACTAAGCGGAAGCTCAGAGGGGACCGTGCCTTTGCTGTGTCGGCTCCTAAATTGTGGAATTTTCTGCCGCAGCACATTAAACAGGCCTCTTCCCTGTCTGTTTTTAAATCCCTTCTCAAAACCCATCTCTTCTCCTTGGCCTTTGGCACCCAGTAGAATGTCGACTTTGTCTCCTTGTTTTAAATTTTTTATTGTCATTGCTTTGTATTGTGTAGCTTTTCTCCTGTACAGCACTTTGGTCAACTTTGTTGTGTTAAAGGTGCTTAACAAATAAAGTTGGATTGGATTGGATTGGATGAGTCATGTATGAAATTTCTAATAGTAACTTGACAAGCCACAGCCAATCAACATTTTTTATTGACTGTGACCTCATGTTTCACATCCAGAAAACATTAAGTTCCCATTTCCAAGTAAATATTCCCAGAAACCTCCTTCCTGGCCCCCTATCATTTGTGCTGGAGCACAGCAGTCTCAGAAGGATCCAGAACATGCATGAGAAGGAGGAGGGTGGACCAGGCCAGGACCTTCTCAGACGTTCTCCCTCACCTCCTTCATGTTCTTGCGTACTGTGGCGTAGCGGATCACCTGGATCTCTGCTCCGCCACTGCCCAGCTCCTCGTCCCAGATGTACTCGGGGGATAGCACCTTGGTGGGCTTGTTTGTCAGGAGGTAGCGGTTGACGTGGCTCTCCTCCTGCCAGCGGGCCTCCACTTTGACTGCCCGGTCCGCCTCCAGGTTGGCCCGGCAGGCCTTCACCAGGTCATGCACTTCCCCCACCGCCCCGCCGAAGAAGCCACCGGCGTAGTAGAAGTCACCCTTGCCGACCGGGATGTGCGCCGTGGAGACTGTGCCACGCTCGTAGCTGAAGTTGTCGCGGTTGCTTTTGTGTAGCCATGGGTTCAGCACGGCCACCTGGAGTATGGGATGAGTATGAACGCATGTTAAGTGTACACAATGTGCTCAAGCTTGGAAGACAATTCTGGTTAGATGTTTAATAAAAGCATGATAATGGGAAGAGTTGCAGGACTCAAGATTGAACCTGTGAGTCTTCAAATTACAGCCAGAAGAGGGAGGAGTGCAAGGTGCACTTTGGGTGAGAAGAGGGAAGAAGTATATTGACTTAATTTTGAGCGCCCAAAAATAAGGCATTATGTGTCTCCCCTGAAGCAACCTTCTTGCAGTTCACCTTTTTGTGTGCCAAATTAACACTAGCACACATCCATTGATTTTGAACTGCTTACTACTACTCCATTTTCTAACAATGTAACCTTTGTGTAATGTATGCTGCCATTATGTCACTGTCTGCCCATTTGGTATCTATTGCACTCCTATCTCTCCCCCTCTTCTGCTTAGGGTTAGGGGATGTGGTAAAATGTTGCCTGCGAAGCAGTGGTATCAATTCACCAAAAGCCAAGTTGTGGCAACAGGGCAGGGCCCTGTTTCGAGAAGCTGGATTTTCAGTTAACAGGCTATTAACTCAGAATTCAGGGGAAGCCAGAATTTTCAGTTTGAGATGCCAAGATTAGACTACTCTAAGTTCAGTTACCATGGCACCAACGATTGTATTCCAATTCCAATACTGTTTTTCCTCCTTGTTACCTTAAAGTTCCTGCAAAATAAAAAATGTGCTCTCCAAATTGGGTTACCTATAGTTTAATTACTTCAATACCATGATATAGACCAAAAAGACTAATATTTCATGTAGGTATGTGTGCGCTTACTTCTGTATATGGCTGTATTATGTAATTATGACACATGCCTGCACTGGCGTAAAAACAGCCAAGTATTTCATCCAATTACATTGCTCTATTCAGCTAGATTTTAGCTAGAAGCCTGTCATGAATGTGCATTTTTCAGGTTCAACCTATCAAAGATTGATTGAACTCGTTCCTTGAGATTGAAATCAGTTGTTCTGAAACCAAAACTCCTGACAGTGCAGGGAAATGCTGACTTGAGTCAGAGTTGTGTTTTTAAGTTTAAAGATATTCTATTTTGCAGGTGGAACCATGTGGCCATCACAGAACCTACCAGCACAAATAAGATTTAACAAGGACAATAAATATATCAACAATCAATAAATATGAAACTGTATTTAAGTGTGCAAATATGCTATGTGCAAACTGTGCAAATCCAATAAAGTGCAACTGCTTACAAAAGTGCCTGTGCAATTATTAAAGTGCATGTATCCCGGTTAAAGTGCATTGTGCAATATTTCCCCCAGACCCAATCTCAAGCTCCTGGGAACAAATTCCTCTTCGTTACAGCGGCCATTCAATTCCCAGCCTCAATGTACCAAATATGGATTGTTTCCGCTGCTAGTTGCAAAAATCTCAAGAAATGGCGGCACCCTTAATGTGAAATCTAAGGCTACATAACGGTTGTGTGTAAACCAATCGGTGACGTCACAGACGCTACATCCAAATTTTTGATTGTCTATGGCTGTACCCTAAAAGTCGAATTGTTTTTCAGAGAGCCCCAATTTGACTAGACTTCTTTGCCAAAAAAGCACCCCTTACCCCGGATTTCCACCAGGGACGTGAGCGTCGCGTTACGGCTGCGTCGCGTTACGGCTGCGTCCTCTGCCCTGCGTCAATTTCCACCGGACGCGTTACGGCAGCGTAGCGCTGCGAGGCGGCTGGATACGCGGGATCACGCGAGAACTACAAGACCATGCAAGAATCAGGAGACCACACGATAATTTGTGGATGTCAAAATAGAACAAACAAATAAAAGGTTACTTTGCCTTTCCGAAGTTGACTTGCAGTTGCTTTGTCTGTCAGAAGTTGATTTGCTGTTGATTTGGTCGTTTTTCCTAGATTTGTGTGCTTCTACCATGAGTTGGTAGGCTATATAGTAAATGTTTACTTTTTTGTCTGGTTTAATTGTGTTTAGTGTTGTTATTATGTCCTAATGTGTTGTGCTGTAGCCTGTAGACAAAGTCAGTTATAAACGACAACGATTTGTGGCCGTGTTCAATCGGGAGGGTGTTTTTATTTTGAAAATTGACCGGATGCTCTATGGCTTTTACTATTTCACTTCCTGTCCGGTCGGTCTGCTCTGTTTAAATTGACGAGTTTCAGCAGCGCCTCGCGTCAAAAATAGAACGCTGCGTAAAGATAGCGTTGCGGCTGCGGCGCGCCGCTCCTGGGATGCTGCTGAGACGTTACGCAGCGCGCCCGGTGGAAATGCTTTCATTGACTAGAGTGGCAGCGATCAGCAGCGGCGACCGCAATGCAGCCGTAACGCGACGCTCACGTCCCCGGTGGAAATCCGGGGTTACACCCTTACATATCAATCATGGGGAAAAGATAAAATAAATATTACAAGAGAACTAATGCTTCACGAGGAGATGTAGGCCTATTTCATATTAGATCTAATGAGCGCCCTAAACATATTTAAACAAAACCTTGACGGGCAAGTACCGCAACGACGACAAGTGTCTGGACGAGCTGTGCATTTTAACGTAGTCTTGTTTTGTATACAATTGTTTTGTGTGATTGTATGCCACACAAGGATGCACATCAACACAACTATAAGTCATGATTGATCCATTGTGTATTGATCTCGTCAAACAGAGTTAAAGTTAGAAAGATATTGGATATTCATGCTATAAAGCGATATTAAGTGGGCCCCGAATGGGACAGTCAATGGTGGGTATTAGTGGTGTTAATTAAAACGCTGAAACAGCAGCGTTAAAGCAGGTCAAAAAGAGAGGTGATCCTGGTCATGTTCCAGTGGTTAACAATTGGATGAAAAGTGTGCCTTTCGCTTCCGACTTTAGATTGCTTTATTACGGAGTGTAAATATTTGTTTGAATCCACATCAGTTCTCGTCTAATGTTATGGTTGGGTTTAGCCTACAGATTTGTCACTTCAACTTGCTTCCATAACCCGGTTACTGTAATAGCGTGTAAAACTGGAGAAGTTAATCATGTGATGAATAAATAACAGCACATGTATCAACAGGCTGTAATATCCTCACATAGCCACAAGGGAACAGGACCAAATATATATATAAGCTGTATTAACCGCACCTGGCCACCAGATGGCAGCACATGGGGGCGGGCGCTCAACACTAGCCAATCAGAGCATATTACACATCATAGAGGCCACGCCTGCCCAGGTACTATCGAGCGCACACAAGCAGGAGAGGGCAGAAACTCTATAGGCAGCGTATCTATTAGATATCCAGCTAAGAGTCGCTCCACGTGTGAATGATACAATTCCTCTCCTTTTGCTTCATAGATAATAGACCTAAACCTAAAACAAATAAAGTGAGTTAAAAGCGATCCTGTGACGGCAGCCTTCTTCCTCAAAGAACACAACAATCACAAATCATTGAAAAATCAATTTGAACTGGTGAATCAGTCGACTTGGAAAATTGAGTTGGGTACATCCCGAATAAATTAAACGCCTAATTGTGCAGAGTTCAACTCACCAGCCTGCCCAGTATCTCGGCGCCCACGCGGCTATGGAACTGCATGTCCACATCCACACAGAAGATGTAGTTGGCCTTGTGGCGTATGTCCTCCTCGATCGCTTTCTCGATGAACTCCATCCTCCTCATAGAGATTTCCTGCCAGCGGCTAAATTTCGGCACCTTGATGACACTCACCCGCCTGCCCGCTGCCATGGTTACGTTTGTAGGTACGGCATTGGGCTGATCGGTGAAAATGTAGAAGTGCACGGACAGCCCCACCTGGAAGAAGGTTGGTGAAAGTTAGCAAAAGTTAACAAGAGTAAGTTGATGAGAGTTTGCGAAAGTTAATGGTTTGGATTCATGGTTGCAGCCAGCCATTAGTCCATTGCAATTAAGCTGCCATTAAGCTGCCCATCTGCCCTTCGACTCGTGTCAAAACCAGTCCGCCCAATCAGCCACCTCTGGCTTATGCCTGCCCAAATGTTCGGGTCTGCCTCCAGGCTATCTTGTGGGCCAGCATAGCCCAGGCAACGAAAGCGTCAGACTGGAAATCGAGGCTACTGTAGCCCTAAACACTATACTATAGAGATGAAAAAACTACAATTAAATAAATCAAACATTCAAAAAAGAAAAAATCAGAAAACAATGTCTCAGCATGAATGAAACCCTCCTATACAATTGCATTTTTATTCTGGCTCATTGCACATTCTTACCATGTAGTGCTTCTCAGCCGTCTCTAGAAAGTCTCGCAGGAAACGAGTGTATCTGGAAATGAGGATCGGGTCAAATATAAACTCCTTCTGTAAAGGGTCAAATTCCTTTTCTTTAAACCCACACATTTTAATGACAAATAATTTAGAAAAGCAATTAAGGAATGATGAAAAACAATTATGAAAAAATAGCAGTCACTGCAGTAAAACAATTAAGGTTTAAGTTAGAGGGGAACCATCACACTCGGCCATATGTTTAAGCTGGTACTGCTTCATGTGCCTGTTTTCATGTGCTTTTCATGGAAATGTAAGTTGACTTTGCAGTTCACAAACACGCTTATGAAGCAGTACCGAGTGTGACGGTTCCCTTTTAATAAATCGTGCATATATGACATTATAGAAGAAATGGTCGGTGGTGATTTTCATGAAGGTTCCTGCCACCAAAATCCACATAAACAAGGGTTTTCTACTACATTTGCAGTAGACAATGTAGTACCATCAGAAAGTATTTGAACAATTGTGTTTTCAGCTGTCTACCCTAATGGAAAAATGTGTGGCAAGCTCCTCCCCTAAAACACAAGGTTTGGTTTTTGGATTGTATATGTCAGTATGCACATATCCATATTAAACGTGATGTAGGTAAGATTTAAGACCTATTATTTGAGTATTAATTTGTTAAAAATGGCATAGCAATCGGTCAGCTATCAGTGAGTGAAATGTGCTGTGAGAATATCTGTGTTTCGGTTGACTGCCCCAGTTGACAGAACACACAATGAAATGCAATGCAATTTGTTTTTTGCTATTAATTATGGTGTGATAAATGCGCATCAGTATGGAAAAGCAAACACAGATATGTATTGCATTTCATTGTGTGGCTATAGTGATTGCATTTCAATTAGTCACTGAAAATCTTCCATAATGAAGATGCCTTGATTGAATAGTATTTTAGTAAATAAAGCATGAAATATAACCAATGGCAAGGACCTTTAACTCACTTGGCTACAGCAAACACAGTGGTTGCTATGGTGAGGTTCTGATGCTTGACAGCCTCATCTATGATGTCGGGGTCGAAGGTGCCAGCCCAGACAATAGGTGCCAACCAAGGAGTGACAGTCAGTACGTCCCTCCGCCTTTTATTAAAAATGAAAAAAATAAAACGATAAAATAGATATGATTTAATCTAGGTACTTTTAATTAAAATCAACTTTGGGTTTATTTGAAAACATAACTGCAAGCTTGTGTACTTACGGTGGCTCCATTATTTTAGCCTGTTTGGTGTCCTGCCTGAAATGGAGAAGTTTGTATTTACTGAAAGATTCAATGTTAATCATGAGAAAAGATTACTGCAGATATTAACGTATATCAAGACCCAACCTCTTTTAACCTTAATCCTCTCTTTTTAACCTTAACCCTGTCTCTCTCTAAATTACCATGTTCCCACAAAGGGCTCTTTCACAAGCTTAGTCCGTTTGGTTAGTCTGAATCAGAATGAAAATTATACTTTTGGTTAATTTCAAATTTAGTCTGGTTGGGTTGCTGAAGGCGACGTACTACGTAGCAGCACCGCAAACGTAATATCACAAGTCAGTTTTATTGGTCGGAAATGTTACATCTTTTTACTTCTCGCAAGCTGCCACTTCTATTGCAGGGAATCGTGAAATATTACGGGTTCCCAGAAGGCTTCCATGGATATCTGCACATGAGTTTGACTCCAAATTGTGTGCTTGTGCATGCACCCTTTTTCCGTTATCTTCTGTTTTATTCTGAGCAGTATGAGCAACACACAGCACATGCAATTGGATTTTTTCAAATCGGATTTGGGCTAGATCAGATACACAACCAACCTCTGGCTATGAAACTGCAATGTGAACAGTCAGGGCAAAAGATCAGATCTGAGTTCAATCAATACTTCACAGTCACGCTTTTCAGCAGATGTCCACTCACCATTTGTTCACCACAAGTCGCCCTGCGATCTCTGGCCATGGTTCAGGCTGCGGACTAGAAGAGTGGACCCAAAATAAATGTTTTCATACATTAGTTAGATAACTCTCCCAGCTGTACCATATGTTGCTATGAAGAAGGTATACTTTATTAAAGCCTGTGGAGAAATTCAGTCTCTGCATTTGACCCATCCTAACCTGCAGTGGGCTAGTGCCCACGAACCAAAAGACTTGTGCCCTTGCCTACCGCAGGACCGAATATTAGATATTCGGTGGGTATTGACAAAAATATTATCGTATCGTAGGTGAATAATTAATAAGCTATTGAAAATAGAAAAATGAATATCAACCAAATCCAATATGAAACTAACTTTACTGCAGCCTTGGCTATGGGCAGTGTTATCTTATGCTGCAAACAAGCAGGGACAGATATTATTCTGTGTGAAATGTCTCTTACCATCCTCTTGATTCTTCAATCGTTTTTTTCAGATGGCCAGCACTTGCAGGAAAACAACTGTTTAGTATTGTCGGATTGTGTGACTATTTATTAGAAAATATTAACTAATTTCACTCAAGTAACCATACCTTAAGCTTTGCCATAACTGTAGCAGAAGAAACCTGTTGGGCGAGAGAACGGTGTCAGTGCCAAACCCTGTGTATCATTTTGACTGCTAGTAGGCCTACATATAAAAAAGAAATCTAATAAAACTCAAACAAGTTTCAGCATCGCCCTTTTATTACCTTCCCTAAACACGCATGTTCTTAAAATGCAAACATGATATCGGAAAACAAGCTTACAAGCAATTTCACACCTTTATACGCTGCAGTTCACCTTTTCTCCAGCAGGCGACGCCAAAGTGCAGGTTTACTATAAGACTAATAATGAAATCTAGTAGACTAAATTATTACTTATTTGAAGCAATTGCACCAAAATAGCTAACATTAGGCTATGATTAAGTGTGTTTTATAGAATATTTATTTTTATTTAGTTATTACTTATTCACATTCATCTCACACAGACTAACCACAAGAACCCTTTCCAGATACACCTTCTGGTATAGGCTACTAGATAGAATGTAAAGAAATGTAAGTATTTGATATCTTGATATTAGACTACTGCCCTGAAGCCTACCACAATTACCTAAATGTCTCACATTAATCGAATATAAGTAGGCTAATGAATAAAGCAACGGTATTATTAGGGCCACGGGGCAATCGCACCGAACACTACTGTTATACTGTGGATTTTTTCTTATTATTATTCCTCTTCCGGACAAATTTCGATTCGCTACTAGTCCTACAAATTATATATCAAAATGTGCGTCTTCATCCGGATCGCTATTGTGCTATTGCTTTTCTTGAAAAAATATGATTTTTTTGCGACGTAAGTCGTGAAAAACTGCTAAAAATTAAAATAATTAATAAATAATACTTTAAACAGTAGACACAAGTCTTGTGTATTGGTGTGTTATTCCACGTTTTGATAGGTCATATAGTTTTTGATCAATCACTGATCAATGACCATAATCATTTTTGGAGAAATTATGAGATTATAATGGGTGTGTATTGCGAGGAATGTTCATGTCAGAGTGCATGAAATCATCGGTCAGATTTGTTCTCTTTCCATGCTGCTCCTGGCCACAATTTACACTCTACACACATGATTTTTTCCAAATTTGTAGAGAAACGTGTTCTGTCTCTCACAATGTGCTAAAAAATCAGAGACTTACAGAATTTGAATTAGCAGCCTCTAAGTGCAGCCAGTCTGTCTCTGCTCCTCATTGACTCCAATACAAATATTTTCTGAGAGAAGCAGAACGGACCCGTTTTAAACTTGCAAGTGTCTCCAAAATATTTACTGTAGAAACACTGTAGAAAATCGTTCAGGAAGTCATTATAGCGATGATGGTCTGGTTTTTTTTCTGATAGGAGCTATCGTTTTGTCAGAATAAGCCCAAATGTGAGACCAGTGCAGAGGCAGAAAATCTTTTTCTCAACGTTTCTGTCTGCCTCAGCCTGCGGGGCCCTATCGTCATCGTGTGCGCATCATCTAATGACGGTTGATGACGTCATCTATTGACAGTTGATACAAGAGGACTCCTATTGGTCATTTTCACTGGCGCAAATTTTCTCGGGCTGTTGTCAGGCAAACCCTACAGATATCCCTCGTCTGATTGGACGGTGGATACAAGAGGACTCCTATTGGTCACCGCCAATCTGCTCTTCCCCGTTGATCGCATCAGAGGTAAGGAATATGCTTCGTCTTTACAACACATCAGTTGTACACAATAGTGAGATTAAGTTTGACTTTGTTACTCTGTCGTGTTTTGGCTATAATCATCTGAAACATATACACGGCCCGACTCCATTTAAGAAAACATTGATTTAAGATGACGGCGGTACACGGGTACACACGCACACACACTTTTTTTTTTTTCCAATAGCCCTGCAGTATATCGACCCGGCTGAAACAGGGGAGGACACGCTGTATTTATCAAAGCTTGGTTGCCGTGCTTAGGCTAGATCCACACTACTACGTTTTGAATCTCAAATGGATCATTTGTTTATACACTTTTACACCAGTCAGCAAATATGCTACAGGTTCTCAGTGGTGTGTTAAAACCCACCGTACACACACATACACGTTTTTTTTTCCAATAGCCCCGCAGTATATCGACCCGGCTGAAACACGGGAGGACACACTGTATTTATCAAAGCTTGGTCACCGTGCTTAGGCTACATTTTTGTTTTAAACCGCATAACTTTTGCCACGTTTACACCTAGCGTACACACTACTCCGGCGTTTTACAACCCCTAAAACCGAGGTTATTGAAAACACTGCTGACCCAGTTTTAGTTTGAAAACTCTGGGGTTGCCTTTCAGTCTGGAATATGTGGACGGGCGGACACGGAGCCGATGAAGCAGACACCCACGTTCGCTTCCTGATTGGGTCGTATCTGTCATACATACCTTTTGTCATTTCATCCTTCTTGTGTGGGTACTCCTTTCCCATTGCCATGGCTTGCTCCGCGATGGATAATGCTCTCTTCAATGCCTTATACTCATGTGTTACTTACAGTAACAGTTCCACCTCGTCGTCGGTCCAAACAAAGAAATCGCTGGTCTTACTTTTCGCCATTGTTCTTCTGTTCCCTAATATTTTCTGCAACTAACCAACCACAGAGTAGACAATCTGCTTCCTGTTTATACCGGCATGCTGGTCTCATGTGATATGTGTTTTCAGGCGTGGTAGTATGGACGGAGATTCTTTCTGATACAGTGCTAAAACGCTAGTGTGGACGGAGATCATTTTTGTTTTAAAAAAACGTATAAAACCGAAAACGTAGTAGTGTGGCTGTAGCCTTAGGCAGCAGATCAGTTTGAGCTGCGTTCGTATTTATACTTTGAAGCTGCTCATGCAGTGATCAGTGTTGTCGGTTGTCGTTGATTTCCTGTCAATGATCAAAGTATCTATATATAGTGTCTGCACCTGTGTGAATAAATGCGTACTGTTACTGAACAATATCTTAAATATTTGAGGGAGGATGACCACAGATCCAGGAAGAAGACCTCCAGAGGACCACAGCTAAAGACAGCAACACAATAGACAAGTAAGAGACATCTACCCCTGCATTGTCATTGATTTCATGACAATGGTCAATGTAGGTTGTGTCTGTGTATCTCTGTGAATAAATGCTTAAACACTTTGATAACTGTTACTGAACAATGTGTTAAATATTTTAGGGAGGATGACAACAGATCTTGGAAGACAAGGACCAAATATCAAGACAGCAAGTCAGCAGAAGAAAAGTAAGAGACATTTACCCATGATTACAAAACTGTATGGAGGTTTAAAAGTTACATTGTCCTTTTTAGATATCTTAAATTATGTTTTAACTAGTCAGAATGATGTAGATATCTTGAACTGGAATTATGACTTGTCAAAATGATGTAGATATCTCAAACTGTAATTTGGAATAGTCATAATTTAATTGTAGATATCTATTATCAAGTTATAGATATCTTGAAATAAATTTTGATTAGAGATATCTCAAATTGGAGATATCTTTAACTTTCATTCTGCCTAGTCAACATGTAATTACACATATCTTGAATAAGAGTTTTGACTAGGCGAAATGACGTTGCAGATATCTGTAGTTATGTGAGAAGCTACGGCAAGGGGAGAAGGGAGCGGCTTGCTATTGAAACATACTGTGGCACTGCAACTGTATGGCAAGCTGTTTTACCGCCATGTCAGAGCAGCCTGAGGCGGAAGTTCGCGTTTTTGACAGGGTTTTAACGCTGCAGCCCGTCGAGTCATCGAGAAATACAGAGGATTTTTCTGTTAACACTGTTCAAATGCTTTGCTGGGCCAATATCCAATGGGAAGCCTCGCATGAGCAACGTCATGCACAACAATTCGGACTAGTCATAATGACGTTTGAGATATCTGCAACTATTATTTGGAGTAGTCAAAGCTGAATTGCAGATATCTGCAATTGTCATTTAGGATGTGTGACGAGTCGAGTGTAATTTTCAGTGACATCACTGCTGATATCTGTCGTTTTGACTAGTCAGAATGACGTTATAGATATCTTGAATACAAATTCTGACTAGTCACAATGTAATTAGGACTAGTCAAAATTACGTTGTTAATATCTATAATGTTAATTCCGGATAGTCAAACTTAGTTAATAAATGTTAAAACGGCTTGCCATAGTAGTAGGCCTATTTCCTGGTTTTGTGAGACAAACTCCTCGTCACAGGTTTGTTGCACAAATATGCTCTGCAATTACGGGTAGGTACGTCTCCTAATCATTATCATCAGGTACAAGACTGTGTACATTATTTTGTGAACAAGTGAATGAACTACTCATCCCATAAACCATTGCGAACCCTTTCCGACAACTTCCAACCCGATAGTTTAGCGTGCTTCTTGCACCTTTGTAATTATTATAGTGTTTATATTTTTAATAAAAGTTGTGTCATATATGGTGTGTGTATGTATAGTGTTTCATATAGTGTATATAGTGTTGTCATCGACATGGTACATGGTAATCAGAATCAGACTATTGATCCCTGGTGGGAAATTCTTGTAACTGTAAATCTTTTTGTTACACATAGCAAAGATATGAGTGTTTGTCAAACATACTGTATAGCCTGGTAATCAGAATCAGAAAGACTATTGATCCCTAGTGGAAATTCTTGTTACACAGAGCAAAGACATGAGTGTTTCTGTACTTGCTTCTGTTTGTATCTGCCAGTACCTTCTTTTTCCCAGTAATTGTTTCGTATATTATTATATACTGTATATACAGTATATATAATATATATATATATAATTGTTACAATAAATGTACACCTTTAAATTAAGCTGTATGTGTCTTTTTAAGGAAAAGGATAACTAGCCTATTTTAAAAACAATGAATCGCCTAACACATATACATAACAATAAAACAAGATTGTTGTGGAACTCAGAATGTTAACTGTACTGTTATTAGTCTATGCACATTAGATCATTAGTAACATTAAATGTAACACAATAAACCCAAGTATATCAGTAGGCGTTTCCTTAAGTATTTCTGATAGTTTTCTAGTAGCCTGTATACTACAACAGTATAATAAAATCCAGAAATGATGGCTTTTAATTTTGGTGTGCCACCCCAAGATTTTAAGTGGCCCCATCTGGCCACCCCTATGAAAAATTTCTGGAGGCGCCCCTGCGGCCGGCTCGGCCTGAAATCATCCGGCCGTTCGGGAATCTCCCGAACCTCCCGATGGCCAGCCCGTCCCTGGCCATAATGTAGTACAACGTGCATACACTTTGCTTCTCTCATCTACAAGGAAGCAGTTCCCATTTTTGCAAACCATACATACAAGCAAAAATATTTGCTTGTATACAAGCAAAAATATTACCACATATGTGAAAAATAGATATAAATCTAGCGTACACAGTTACCCAAAATATTCAGGCTAATAGTAATGACGGATCAAACTTATTTATTTTGTGTAACTGGCAGAAGACTTGGCTGTGTGTGTGTTGTGTGTGTGTGTGTGTGTGTGTGTGAAGTAACGTTAAAGTAAGTATGATTGTTTATCTGAACTGAAGACCTAACGTAACGTTATACGCAATTGCATAGAGCAGATAAAAAAAGAGCACAATGACTCAATTATATAAGTATATCACCAAAACTGATGTTATTTCTTTAAGAAACAAACTATTACTATTGGCTCTGTTCTTGCAGTTTTTCTCATGTTCTCCTCTGCTCTTATCCTACCCAGGCTCCTGAGGCGGAGGTGGATGAATGAGGAGATCACAGTAATGTGACCCATCAGTTCAGTATTCAGTTGCGAGTAGAATCTTTTTTTTTTTATATTGATATTTTTGTCTTCCTCAGTGGATGGATGGTTGGTGATGTCATGTTGTTTGATTGCAACCTTTTGTGTAATAAAAGCTGGTTAAAATACATGAAAAAGTACAGTTTTTTATTTCATAATAATAATATTTAATGATTTTTCACCACCGCATTGAAAATGTCCCCGATTTTCATTTCAGAAATCTGGTCACCTTACATAATATACATATATATATATATATATATATATATATATGGTCACGGCGTCTTTCAGCCGTAGCCCCTAGCAACCTGACGTCATTGAAACATGGTGCAGGAATCAGAGCTATAGAGTAAACAGAGTTGTTTATAGAGTTGTTTACTCTATAGCTCTGATACAGGAGTAATAACTAACTAATAGGACGGATGCCCACACACCACTGAACGTCAAACGTCTGACGGAGACGATCTCCGTCAGTGACTGACGCTAAAGTGCCCTTACCGACAGTTGCTATTTGACGTTTGTGACGAATGTATAACCGCACATATGTATCAACAGACTGTAATATCCTCACATAGCCACTAGGGAATAGAAACAAATATATAAGTTGTATTAACCGCACCTGGCCACCAGATGGCGGCACACATAATACACTGGGGGCGGGCGCTCAACACTAACCAATCAGAGCATAGTATGCGTCATAGAGGCCACGCCTGCCCAGGTACTACCAAACCACACATCCGGGGGAAGGACAGAAACCCTAGGCTGCGTATCTGGACAGATATCCAGCTAAGGGTTGCTCCACGCGCGTGAATTATACAATACGATACCTCTCCTATTGCTTCATAGATAATATACCTAAAGCTAAACAAATAAAGTGAGTTAAAAGCGATCCTGTGTCGGCGGCCTTCTTCCTCAAAGAACACCACTACACGTTCTGGGAGTGAAACTGTGTTGTTCTGACTGAGTTTTCATAAAGATTATGCAATACATATTACACCCCAACTGTTTCTGTGGTGGGTTTTGAAAGCACAAAAGAAAACCGTGACCCGCGTCTCTGAGGTTTACACCCGCGATTCCGTTTTCAAAACAGCCCAATTTGGCGAGAAAGCCGTGAAGCTGGCAACCCTGCATGGCAAAACTGCATCACCCTCACCTTAATTCTAATTTATGTATTTTATAACCAGCAATTTATGTATTTTATAACCATGAAATGTCCTTGTTGGTTGTGCTTTCTTCAGGCGCCTCCACAGTGCCACGCGCGGCTACTGTAGGTACAACACGCTATGTTACGTTGAAATGCGACGTAATCCAGTGTTCACGAAAACGTTCAACGTATGCTTTTGGCGACTGGGTTGGTTATTGTCATGACAACAGAGCCAGCAATAAAGTCAAAAGTTCAAGGTAAATCAACTCTTTCTACCAGTCAGACTCATCACAGATCACAACACTCTATATAGCCTTTAACGTTCACCCAAAGTAACCTTAATCTAATAAATAAGTTGATAAATTGATATATAAATGAAATACCCCCTAAACTGGCCTTTTTCATTATACAACGTAACAACTGTAAATGAATTATACTTCGTACACGGACCAAGAATGTCATTGTGGATATCTGAAATGTTCTTTTTGACTAGGAAGAATTACAGATATCTGCAACAAATATCTAGCCTGGCAAGCCAGACCCACATCAGAAAGATGTAAGGTCTGGCTCAGCTCCATTGGCAGTGTGGGCGGGATAAACGGTTGTCTTTCAAGTTCCCTCTGCACGCAATAGGATAGCGCTACAACCAATCAGAGCAACGAAGAAGGTGACGTAGTCAGAGCGACGGCTCTGACTACGTAATTAATCAAAACTCCGAATACGTATTTATTTTCGAGGAAAGACTTCAGTGCCGTTCTTTGTTCTTTTCTCAAATAAAATGTTAACTTCAAGTCTTGAAGAGTTGTGGCCAAAGCCGAGTGGAAAGACAGCCGTTTGCCAGCAGCAGCAGCCATTGTTTACCTCTAACACGGAACCGTCGCAACTCTGTCGTCATGGTAGCCCGGCTTTCGACTCCGCCCCTCACGCTGTGATTGGTCAGACATACAAGACACACTTGGTGTTTCCAGCACCAAAAAGCGGACGGAGCTGTGCTAGACCTACACTAGCTGCCAAATAAATTTGCTGCCGCTAGGGGGTGTCTAGAGTTCTAGGCTAACAAATATCCAGTCTAGCTATTAAATGTTAAAACGGCTTGCCATACCCCTCCCCCATCCGATAAGCTACAGAGGAGAAGCTAGAAAAAGCTTCCTCATTTGACGATATATTGTTTATTCATTTGAGATGTGTGTGTGAGAGCGCGCGTGCGTGCGTGCGTGTGTATATGTAAGGGATAATGCCCGACGAGGTGTCCATTATCAGAAGTTAATGGACGACGCGGAGGCATGAACGGTTGCTTCCGCGAAGTCCATTAACTTCTGATAATGGACACCTCGAAGGGCATTATCCCGCTTATACCATGTGGTCACTTGCCAAAGAAAATAAATTAAGACCATTAATTAATATTTGCATGCGTTTTACAATCAAAATATAAAGTTGTTCACAAGCCATAATTTGGCTTCCCTAGTAACGCCTGAGGGTCTGACTAATACCTGGAACAATCATTACCCTCCCGTAAGGTTCTTATGCAACGGAAACGTTGTTCACTCCTCCAGTAAATAGGACGGACCTTAGATACGACTCGGCAACGGGAGGGATTCTAGTCCGCTCAGCTATGAGCCAGATAGAGAGATAGATAAATAGATAATTTATTAGTACAGACTCTGGGTCCAGTTAAAAAAACAAGACAGGACAGGGAAAAAAAACAATATAAAGTAACAACAATAATACAACAACAGACAACAACGACATACGGGGTAGTCTAGCAGCCCCTTATTAAAAGACACTTATACCAGTGTTTCCAGAGCAGTGACGTGTAACGTGTGGCACTAAATGCAACGTTTGTCAGTTCCATCACAATCTGATGTTCTGAGTTGTTTAAACGACAAATGAACTTATACATGATATTTCTTAAGACAGACTGGAGAGTGTTGACTCGAGCAGTCACAAACATTTCAGTGGCGCTGGTCCATCTGGGCTGTTTTAACAAGATTCTCAAAGAGTCATTATATGCCACTTGTAATCTCCGAAAACTCGTTTTTTTGTAATTTGACCACAGATGTGCAGTGTACAGCGGTGTGCAATAAGCTTTAAACAGAGTCAGCTTCACATCATCAGAACAACAGCCAAATTTCCGTCTTAGCACATTTGCTTGCACATATAACATGCAAGACTGACGCAGAATGTCCTCGTCATCAGTCAGTGTGTCTGTGATCACATGACCAAGATATTTCAGAGAGTTGACGTAATGCATTGTACATCGGGAATCGCGACGGCCTATACTTTCAACATAAAGTGTACATATTTATAATTTGAAATGTGTCCCAGCCTTTACACCACAGATACTATAGGGTCTATAGCATATAACCGCGTTTTCTGATTACAGTTTAATGCATTTTTCACAATTTACCAGCTGTCGTTTTGACGACTAATCACCGCGCCATTCGTTTCAATGGGAATCCGACGGTCTATAATTTCAACATAAAGTGTACATATTTATAATTTGAAATGTGTCCCAGCCTTTACACCACAGATACTATAGGGTCTATAGCATATAACCGCCTTTTCTGATTACAGTTTAATGCATTTTTCACAATTTACCAGCTCTCGTTTTGAAGGCTGAACAGACAGTTTGACTGGAAGTACTTAGTAGGAGTCCATATAGCCAGAGCTAGCTCTGCATATAGCAGGGATTAATGGCCACCCTGCAGCAGCCAATCAGAATCGAGTATTCCCTCTCCGTTGCCATGGTTACCATCTAGCGTTTGAGCCAGCGCAGTAATCTAACTGTAATCAGGCAATTTGACCCGAACTTCTTTCCTAGGTGTACATTAACACTTTTTAACCTACACCCGCCAGCCAATCAGAATCTATCAATCAGAATTTATATTATTATAAATATATATATATATATAGAGAGAGAGAGAGAGAGAGAGAGAGAGAGAGAGAGAGAGAGAGAGAGAGAGAGCCTTGTATGCTATTTAAAAAGAGAAAGACTTACCAAGTGCACAGCACTATCGCTCCAAATAACAGTAATGTAGGTCCCCCTGGGCGCACACATTCTACCAAATAAAAATAAGTTGATTGCTCTTCAGACACAAATGATTAATCAACAATGATCGAGATTATTTAGATGAAATGAAGGTTGAAAGGTTAATCGGACCTACGTTTGAACATCTTAAACTTGCGTCGCTCGTTCCTCTCTACCTTCCTTTCCTGTTATTCATAAATTTAGTCGGTCAACCTGTTCTGTTGGCGAACCACCACCTTTTATTGTGCAAGCAGATCAAAAGAGCAAGGTCCAACTGTCATGTTCCCTGTGGGAAATTCCGCTTTCTTAACTCCTCCCCCTGCACTCACTCCTCCTGCTCATTTAGCCACACACCTGAGACTCATTCGGCTCCACACCTGAAGCTCATTACTACCTCTCTATTTAAATCTGTCAGTTAAACACTAAAGAAGAAGCGTCCACCGGAAGTGTTTACATTTTACCGCGAGTCCTTTTCTTAACAACAGCAGCTAGTGAATGACTGCACAGTGGTCAGGATCAAACTGATTTATTTCGTGTACTTTTCTTATCAACATTATTTGCTCCGGTCGCTGTAACGTGCCTCTCTCTCATCCACTCCAAAAACTCACACACACACTCACTCTACCCCTCCCACTCCGCATACGAGCCTGCGGCTTAAAGGGCCAGTCCCTAATTTTACAACAGCGGAAATCTGTCCGGTTTTCATCTTCTGTTCATTCTGTTTACATATTATTATTATTATTATTATTATTAATATGTCGATTCGACATATTAATAATAATAATAATAATAATGGCTATTCTGCTCCAGATTAGCCCATCAGTGGAGGCATGTTAACATGTTTCATGAGTTAAAAATAAAGTTAAAGTGTACCTCTGCGAAATGTATTCATTATTTATAATATTATTATATTCAAGTTCATAGATTTGATATTTGTATTGTAGTTTAAAACAGCCCTCTGAGAAATTCATAGTAAAGTTCATAAAAAGTTCATAGAATTAAAATTGATGAAGGTCAGACTATTTCATTCAGAAAGACCGTTGGATAGCTGGCTCATTTAAAACAAATTTTTACCCTGCCTCTTAAAAGAATCGGAATCGAGAATCGTTGGGAACCGGAATCGAAACAAGGAATCGGAATCGGAATCGCTCAAATTCAAACGATACCCAACCCTACAAAGGACCCAGCAGAATTTGAACGCCTTTGCACACTAGTGGACATGCAAGGCTTGTTGTGGAAAAAACTTCGTACCACACTTAACACTTAACGTAACTTGACAAAATAAGAGCGTTCGGGTGATCTGAAGCATGAAGGGAATTTATTTGTACTAGAGAGCAATGTTGTGATGTTCTTTGAGGAAGAAGGCCGCCGACACAGGATCGCTTTTAACTCACTTTGTTTAGCTTTAGGTATATTATCTATGAAGCAAAAGGAGGGGTATAGTTCACGCGTGGAGCGACTCTAACGTGTGAGGGACTGTAACGAAGTAGTATGACGCGGTTATAGACGCCATTACGTTGCGTGAGTGTGCTAAATAAGCGTGAATGAAGTTACTTGCACTCCTGGAGCTGCAAGGGGGAGAAGGCAGAATGAAGCCCATTACAATAATTTGGTTTATTGGTGGTCATTACGTAATTACGTAATTATGAATTTTATTATCTAGATTTTTAAATTCATAAATAACTACGTTAACAGATGTCATTACTGCGACAAAAAGTGTTTTTGTGTAAAAGCTGATTGATTACTCTTAAGCGTCAACTTGTCAGTAATATGAAGCAAGGTGTGCAAATTGACATTAACCCTCTGTTTTATTCTTTTCCTTTATTTACATTTGCACGAGAACCTTAAGCGAAGGAGGGGACCTCCATGGCCGGGAGGCTCCTTTCCAAAGAAATATCTCGAACATCTCTTTTGTGTCTATTAATGATAAGAAATTACAGGTTAACAAAGAAGGAAAGGAAAGTTGGGCATGGCAAAATGGGATGGTGACAGTAAGTGGTGATTCTTAAAACAGGATTTATTTAGAAACACAGAGGGAAGTAGACAGAAGGATAGAAGAAGGGAAAGTGTAAGAAAAGTTAGAGAAAGTGAAAGAAGGGAAAGAGAGAAATGTGGTCAAGAGAGAGAGGGACAGAAGAGCAGAGATAAAGCATGGCAGCACTAGAGCTGCAAGAAGTACTTTAGATAAGGAGATCTAAGAAAGGAGGGAGGCAATAAAGAGTTATGCAGGGGTTTACCCTATAATAGTAGTGGTGATATAATAATAATGATGTTAATGTTAATGATAATAATAATAATAATAATAATAATAATAATAATAATAGTAATAATAATAATAAATTGGGATGTTCCGATCCCGATCCCCGGATCGGATCGGGCCCGATACAGGGTTTTTAAGGTCAATCGGGATCGGCCGATCTAATTCAATTGCATGGCCGATCCATATATATATATTCCATTGTTACGTTTGTTTGTCGTTGTTGTCCTATACACGAATCCGGCGAAACTACCGGAAGTAAGCGGGCGCCATAACTACTTTTATAATGTCGAGTGGGAAAACATGTTCCGTTTTCAATTGTTTCAATAGCAGCAATAACATTTCCAGTTGGAAGAAAAAACAATGTGTGATACACAAAATACCCCAGGGCAGCCCTCTCGGACACACACGCTAGCTTTTACGCTGTTTTATTTCCATCCGCACTCCACTTCCAGACTCTGTGACCGGGGCTTCAGAGTAATGTGTCCGAGGTGAGTAGCCCTCTCCCGGACACACACGCTAGCTTTTACCGCTGTTTTTATTTATTTTTTAATCCACACTTCCAGACTCTGTGACCGGGGCTTCAAAGTAATGTGTCCGAGGAGAGTAGCCCTCTCTCGGACACACACGCTAGCTTTAACCGCTGTTTTGTTTTTTTAAATCCGCACTTCCAGACCGTCACCGGGGCTTCAGAGTAATGTGTCCGAGGAGAGTAGCCCTCTCCCGGACACACACGCTAGCTTTTACCGCTGTTTTAAAAAAACTTTTAATCCACACTTCCAGACTCTGTGACCGGGGCTTCAGAGTAATGTGTCCGCGCTATGGAATGCCATCCCGTCATTACATCGCTGAAAAAGGCATCTATTTATTATTCTATTTCTTAATGTACAGGAAATTAAATGTTGTTTGCCAACACAAAAAGTGATATCGGAAATCTGTATCGGAAAACCAGTATCGGGAAATATCGGGATCGGATCGGGAGCAATATGTAAATATCGGAATCGGATCGGGAGCTGAAAAATGAGATCGGGACATCCCTGATAATAAACATAATGAAACATAATAAAGAAAGCGCTGCGAACATTAGAACGGTTACAGGTCTGATGGGACATAGAAAGTACATATGTAGAGGTCAACTATGTATTTATGTCTGTTATTTGTTTTTTGTTTCCTGTTGATTTGTTTTCTTTGTGTATTTGTTTTAGAAATGTGGGTAAAAGTGTTTTAGTGTTTTGTGGGACAATTAGCAGACCAACAGCTCAGTTAAGTTGGGTACTATTCATTTAAATAAGTAGTTATCTCCTCTACCACTCGTCCACAGAAGTCCAGGGGTCAACCAGCGCTGGGGACTCTTTTAAGAGTTCAGGGAAATTCCCCCTCACCAACTGAGGTAGAGGGACCCGCCCTAAAAGGACCCTGTGGGAGCGCGGTAGTTATTACAATGTAAAAACCTGATACGCAGTGTTGGGGTGTAGCAATTAAACTAAGTCCATTTGTAGGTTGCTCAGTTTATCTCCATAATGTGGTGTCAATTGTCTTGTCTTTATGTACGATGTTTTGTTTTTGTTCAATAATGCTGACCGTTGCTAAGGCTATGATTCTTAGATGGCCCGGAGTGTTTAAACCTGGGACACACACATAGATAATTAGAGATGACTTGGACGATGACAATGAGGAAATTGAGGTTGGTTTATTTGAGGTATACCCATTTTAAGTACTCAAAACTATTCAATGACTATTCAATGACAATATATATATTCACAATATATGTGTGACTACATATATATTCAATTTTCACTTCATTCCCCATATTCACCTATTGTTTGACTCACCTTTGTATGCACGTTTGTTTTGATATAACTTTCACATATGGTTTGAACTACTTAGATTAGTAACGATATAAGTTCATTCAGGATTTGGACACGCTTGATCTATAATTACACAATAGAAACAACTGTCTACATATTGTTTGTTATATTGTGTTAGATGTTTTTCTGCAAAGATACTGGTTGGTTCTGGTCTCTCCTCCCCTCAGGACAATGGAGGGGGGTCCATTAGAGAGAGGACAGTTGATCTGGGGCTCCTGCCCTAAATGGACTCAGAGACTCATATCTGGACATTGAAATGGACTGCAAACACGAAATGAACAGCAGGAACATTGCTTCCTGTTACCAGCGGTTGATCATAAGTTTCATACTAAGAGGCAACATGGCTGACAGTCTTATCTGAATGTGATGTGTTTATACACTCTATATTTTCCATTTTCTTTTTGATTCTTTTAATGATTGATTTATTTACAAGTGATTGATGTTGACAGTTGTTAACACTCTGTAATGATGATTTGTTGTGCATTGACAGTGATTGGATTGCAGAGAAGTGCTTCCTGATTGGCTGGTGGGTGAGATCTTCTCTAGATTAGGAAACCGTCATGATACTCTTTTTTCATCTCCCAGAGGTGGTTTTCGACTGGATGATGGTAACCCGACCTGGACAGACCTCTCTTCAGCTGCTGAAAGGGTAACTGGAAAGAGCTCTTCCGGTGGGGCGAGACTAGCTCATGAATTTGGCCTTATTAGAACAATTGAATAAGTTTACCTAGTCTAAAAGTAAATAAAATAATGTGGGCATAAGATTCAAAGGTAACGCTAGAAGCAGTAGCGTGCGGCTCATGTGGGCAGGTGGGGCGACGAACCACCTACTTGCAAGAGCAGGCTCCCAAAAAAATAGTTCCTCCAAAAATCCTTGCTCCAGCTCCATGAATCTATTTCTAATAATATTTGCATCACATTAACTATCTATAGTTTCTGTAGACCTTTACACTATTTTTGGTACGTTGACATCAAGTTTTGGATGGTGGCAATTCTACTTGAGCGTAATCTTTCATTGTTGGGGCGGTTCAACTCAACGGTCGCGCTCCTCCGTATGTTCATCACGTAACCCTGCAGGCTGCAATAGGGATTTCAGCCCGCGCTAATAGAGTCCTATATGGTCGTCAACTTATCCGCCCCATGCTCAACTAGAATTACTCCGCCAATAGACCCTTTCATTGTTTGTAAACATTCCAAGCCACGAGAGTGCACACACGTCTTTTCGCGCCTAATGGGGTCAGAAAACAAAGTGAAGAACATGGCTGTCAACGATTCTCCTCAGAATATTTCCGAATATGCTCTCTCGTTGCCGATTAAGGACCGGGAACAATATCTCAACAAATTGGTATTGTCTGACGGCGATAGTTTGCCAGACCCAGCTTCCATTAAAGATTGGGTAGATGACAGTATGGCCAGATATCCAGTGGCCAGCTATTCACTCTTACCTATAGATAAACCGCCCGCACACTCGAGAAAGCCTATGCGCATACAAGTCGCTGGACGCCTATAGAGTCAGCGTCAAGGGAAGAAGACATCGTTGTACAAGGCATGGGTGATCTACAACAAGGAGAAGTGCTACATTCACACGGCTAACTGCACCTGCATGGCGGGGTAAGTTTATTTATTTATTCTTAAACCAGTGGACAATGTCCTAATCTGGTCAACGCCACTGCTGGTCCTATTTTCACATCCAACAGCGCTACAGGTCGGCATTTTAGACTTTTTGTTTGGACTTCGTTAGTGGAAGTCTATGTGAGTAGGTGTTTTTCTGACCCCAAGACGCGCGCGCATATTTCTGTGACGTTGCACTCGAAGGGGTCTATACACTTCGTTACTGTATTATACAGCTCGAGCTAAAGATGATTCCAGACCTGGTTGGTGTTTCCATTGCACATACTAATTCGCCCGACATCATGGATGTGTTGCGGCTGACACGTTCAAAGCTTCAAAGCACGTTCGGTATTTTTGTTCATAATTAGTTTAGTTAGCATCTATTAATGTAGCTCAAAAATACACATTAAAAAACATATTGTGGGCGTGGTCGGCCACACGGGTAGCTTCGCCCCACTGAAATTGAGGCTCACCGCACGCTACTGTTGACATTTCAAATTGAATTTTGGTAACTATTTGCCGGGGCATATTTTGAAAATGAAATCTTAAATGTCCTTTTCTTTTTCATTTTAATTAAGTTACAAAATGAGCAATATTGAAGAAGAAAATGAAAATGCAGTTTGGATGATTTATTATTCATTTTATTTATGTGTCAAAAAATGCAGCTATATTCTGAAAATGCCTTTCTAATCCGTGTATCTTCCGTTCAATCCATATCCGTTTGGAAATCAAAACACGAAAAACGAAAATAACCGTTTGCTTTCCTGTTTTAATTATTTGTTTCATTTAAAAAAATTAAAAAAAACTAACTTTTTTATTCAAAATATGCCTGTAAAATATGAATTGATGGTCATTTCTCATTTTTATTTTCCATGTCTCGATTAACATAAGAAAATGGGAAAAGAGACAAACAGAAAATAAAAAAATGGGCATTTTATCAAATTCAAAATATAGCCCCCGCCTCCCTCAAAGATTCGGCAAATCTTTTCCATGGACATGTCCTCTATCCTCAAATTGACCCTCCTTTCCCCTTTAAATAGTGTGTAAGTGTCCATGTTTAAAATCAAATGAATTGCTGCTCATGGACCGCCGCGTTTTGCATGGAACCGGATACTGAAAGAGGTTGCGTCCGCGGGAACGATTTTCGGGTGGTTTCATTCAAGCTGATTGGGCTGCAAGTAGCGTCTTTTTATAGCCTGGCAAGCCAGACCTACATCAGAAAGATGTAAGGTCTGGCTCAGCTCCATTGGCAGTGTGGGCGGGATAAACGGTTGTCTTTCAAGTTCCCTCTGCACGCAATAGGATAGCGCTACAACCAATCAGAGCAACGAAGAAGGTGACGTAGTCAGAGCGACGGCTCTGACTACGTAATTAATCAAAACTCAGAATAAATATTTATTTTCGAGGAAAGACTTCAGTGCCGTTCTTTGTTCTTTTCTCAAATAAAATGTTAACTTAAAGTCTTGAAGAGTCGCGGCCAAAGCCGAGTGGAAAGACAACCGTTCGCCAGCAGCAGCCATTGTTTACCTAACACGGAACCGTCGCATTTCTGTCGTCATTAGGTAACCCGGCTTTCGACTCCGCCCCTCACGCTGTGATTGGTCAGACATACAAGACACACTTGGTGTTTCCAGCACCAAAAAGCGGACGGAGCTGTGCTAGACCTACACTAGCTGCCAAATAAATTTGCTGCCGCTAGGGGGTGTCTAGAGTTCTAGGCTAGTCTTTTTACGCACAGAGTGATTTAGTCTAGGCTACAAGTTCTAAATTAATAATCTGCTAAAATAAACTGCGCCTGATATTGACAGACAGACAAACCTGCTGTGCTGACTGCCGATTCAAATAATAATAAACACTGAGAACAGCGACAGGCTGTCACTGTTTATCCCCGTAAGAAAACGACACTAGAATTAGTTACCCAACTCAACTGTGCCTGTTCCCTTTGTTTGACTGTAATCAATACATTAATTATTGAAAATCCTTTCCCACCACATCATCTTGTTTCTTGTGTCTTTCATGTGTTCACCTGGTCTGACTGTATTTGGAACCTCACACCTGATAGCCTAATAACAGACAGCCTACCTACTGTTAATAACATAACCACACAGTGATATGACAACATTGTTTTTATTGAATCGATTAAAAATTACATCTCATTCTCTCCAACTGTATACTCTAACATGTACCTTAGCCTGTCGGATCATTGTTTACACATTTGTCCAAGTAGCATTCTTCTGTAGCCCTACGAACGCACCTAGCGCTTAGCAGCTATGATAGCCACTGCTTTCCGCGTTGATCAACATTGACGTCACCGTAGTGCAGCGATGGAGTCGTGTATCCAATATCTCTGTAGTCCTCCACACACAAGTTTCAAGAACAAATACAAATGAAGGTATCGTAGAGCAGCACAGCGATGTGTAAGGTAAGTGTGGTTGTGACGCAGATAACCGAACTGAGCTTCAGTATCATCGCAGCCTCGTTGGTCGCGTTGATGTTGGTCCTGAACCCTTTACCTGGACCAGTCACCTGGTTTGCGGGCGAATTATCCGATTGGCTGAGCATGACATCATGACCAAGAGGCCAGACTAGAGCAGAAGTAATTAAAGCTACAGCGCGGTAAATAGATCTAGTTCATGCTGCAATCAATGCGATGCCGTGTCGGTGTCGTGGTCAACAACTGCGCTTTTTTTTCCCCCCCCGAAAAGTGGGGGTGCGTTCACACCCCCTGCACCGGTGCTTCCGGCGCGCCTGACATGACCACTAAATTGCAAAATGTAATTTTCAAAATCAACATTTGGGCCCTTATTCTCATACTTGATATTCTGGTCATGCATTGTGTTTAAAAAAAGAGAAAAGTGGGACTTTTGTATAATGTATAATGTAAATGAAAGATTGATTATTGAAAAAACAGGTCACTTTTCGTTTTTCGTGTTTTGATTTCCAAACGGATATGAATTGAACGGAAGATACACGGATTCTTTCTGTTAATGCATTTTAATTTTCAAATTTGACATTTCAAATTGAATTTTGGTAACTATTTGCCGGGGCATCTTTTGAAAATTAAATCTTAAATGTCCTTTTCTTTTTCATTTTAATTAAGTTACAAAATGAAAAACCTTTCAAAATGTATTTCTCAATGTATGAACACCTGTTTGCAGAATCCCATTTACAAGGTTTCGAAACCAGGAAACAAAGTAATACACTGTTAGAACAGTGTCAGATTTGAAACTGCAAATGCGCTGGTGAAAATGTTTAAACTTTGAAAATGTGTTTGTGAAAAAATTTTAGCTTTGAAAATGTGTTGGTGAAAATGATGAAGAAGATAAAATAGAACACAAAATCATGTTTGCAGGTGTTTTACATTTTTTTTCAGGCTATAATCTCTTTTTTCAGTGTTGCAAAACCTTTTTTACAAGGGCCGTGTTCCGATATCCGTACTACCCGTACTTAGTATACTTAGTTTGAGTACGTAGGGTGTTCCGATTATGATCGCGGCAAAAGAAGTGTACTTGAAAGGACCCGTATGTGTACTCAAAAAGGCCAAAATGCTGAGTGTGCAACGGTGTACACTATGCGTACTCAACGGCAGCCATCTTAGCAACGTAGCGGAAGAGGCGGATCCGCGCTCAGAGAACATCTAATAAATTCCCCTGTTTGGCGGGTGACGCGGCCGCGCAGCTGATGTCATTTCCGTTAAGTGCGGCACAGAGTATTGCATTTGGAACAGCACTAACATCTGAAGCTCTGCGTACCTATTGAGTACGGATAGTGTACTATGTTTAAGTGTACTCATGGAAGTACGGATATCGGAACACGGCCAAGGTGTTGAGTTTTCAAACACAGACTTACAAGCCTTTGAAACTTTTTTTTCAGGTTTGAATTATGACAGGATACTGGCTCCATAGACATATGCCACATCTCAGCAGAATGGTCAGTGATAGGCTTTGCTTGCACAGCAATTCCATTCACTCTGTGTGATGTCCCCTTGCCACTGATTGTTTCCTCCAGTCTGTCTATATTGTCCCATGCCAATGTTGTGAACAGACCGGGCTTGATGTTTTGTGGTAATGGGATGGTATCTTTACTTGCTGCTTGCTTCTGAAGAGGGCTGTGTCTATTTATTTCTATTTCTTCTACCTGAGAATATGATACACTATGACCAAGTCTGTTTAGCATCTGTATCAGTTCCACATTTCCAGTAAGAGATTTGACAGCAAAGGGCAACAAAACATGTTTTGTAGGTTTAACTTTGCCAGAGGTAACAGCATAAACTAAATCTTGACCAAAGTATGCCGTGAGCCTTTGCACCCTCTGTGATGGGTTATCACTTCCTGTGGTTTTACCTGTTAGGAGTGTCTGGAGAAACTCTACTAGACACAATGGAATGCTGTTCATCTTTTCCAGATCTGACACATGCTTGAGTAATATCCTGTTTCTGAATATCATTTCTGATCTTCAGTGCCACTTGTGATATAACATCACTGCCAGTGTTTGATTTGAACAACTTCTGCTCATCTTTAAGTTCCTGGAAAACTTTTACAAGTTCATCCATTTTCAAATTGTCAGGGTATACCAACAGCTTTCCTGTGTCATTTGGTATGATATGTAAAGATGGACCAAATTCAGCTTCAACCCTGCAGCGTGTTTCTTTATTGAGGGTATCACCTGTGTTACACCACACTTAGCCATTTCTGTAACAAGCATAGTAGTCAGGTCTGTGAATGCGACTACTGTATGATGTTCAATCAGTTCTTCTCTAATATGTGCAAACACTTTGGAGAGTGCCATTTTTTCTGCTGCTTCATACGGGGACTCTATTTCATCCATGTTACTTTCATCAGTGTCTTTTTCTAGGTCCTTTGTGTAAGCTCTGTAGCAGGTTCTGTGGTAATGAGCTTCAGCTGCCACTAGCTCACGACTGACAGTGGCTAACAAAGTTGTATCCCTTTTCCTGATGGCTGCTCTCCTGATGGTATCATCTGCTCTTAACTGCACATTTTGTCAGACTTTCTTTAGTTCTTTGACCTTTCAAATACTTGCTGACTTTGTCGCAAAATATACACTTTGCTTCATAAACCCTTGATGGTTGTGGTTCTCGTCTAGCAAGATCTCTTGAATCTTCTGGCAAACTAATTCCTGAGGAGCTTTCTTTTGCAACAATGCTGTCAAGCAGTTTCTTCATTGTAAAGATGCTTCGGCATTTCCTGTGATAGAATAATGACGGTATGCTACCTTCAGGGAGGTCTTTGGGAAGATCACGGATGGGGCTGTAGCCTCTTATTTTAGCTACTCTCAGTAACGTGTTCCATGACTCTATATTTGCAGGTGCCACAAGCTTTGAATTATTATCTGAACAGTGTATGACACATTCTGTCATGTGACACTTCGGCTCTGTCTCACGTTGTTCTGCCATACTTTTCTATTCTGTGATGTACATCCCCTGCAAACACAAACACAATAAATAAATCTAATGAGCTCAACACTGCTGTGATGTAAATTGAGGTACTCTAAAAGGCACATTAACATTAGCATATCTAAAATCGCCTTTGAGATGTCCATTCCATCATTCAATCACAGCTACCTCCACGCACAGATTTCATGTATTTGTGTGTGCATGTGTCTGTGTTCCCTTCTAATGATATATGCCTAATGTTTGTGTGTGTGTGTGTGTGTGTGTGTGCATATGACACTGCATCCTGCACTGAAGCTTAAACACATTGGGGCTCCATAAATAGGAGGGACATTTTAGGAGGTATGCACTATATAATGACATATTCATAAATGCATATATTATTGATTTTAATAAGAGGAAACATCAAAAGTAAACTGTGTAGGTGGCTAATTTTAGGATTCAATTTACCACAATATTGAACCACCTAGAAAGAATGAACAAAGTAAGCTACGCAAAGAAATTACATTATATCTGATGGAGGCAATCCCAATATGTATTGGATATACATCGAGAAAAGGCTATTTATAACTAATTTATCAACATTTCTCAAGAAAGAATTGTCTGCTAGGCCACTCACCTCACAATTCTCCTCACAGGCTAGATGTGAAGCACCCCCAATAGCAACTGTCCACCCATCAAAAAAACTGTATATTTTTGAAATGCACAGTTGCAACAATTTAGCAACAATTTAAAATAACTTTCAGCCATTGGCTGTGTAATTTAAAGAGCTAGGATGCTCAAACCTCCAGAGCTATATACTTTGGACTGCTGCTGCAGATGATGATTAGGGTAAAGATGTAAAGAAAACTAAATAAAACCTCTCATGGCCTGCAAGTGTGTAAAGACCTGTAGGCTTCCAGGCTGCTCCTGCCTCATCAACAACTTCAAGTGCACAGAAATGTGCAAACTTCAAATCAGAGGGTGGAGGATGAAGAAGTTGCCTTCACTGTGGACTATGATGATGATGACGATGGATGTGATGATTACGGCAAAACTAAATAAAAACTCTGAGAAATACCAAATAATTAGCAGTTATTGTCAATTCTCGCCTGGGCCCATGTTCCACTTTAAGACCCATATTCATCCCTCATAGTAGGATATTATGAGAAGATTATACATTTCCTGAATTGTTACAGTCCTGTGAGTATTTCAGTTTGTGTTATGTGTGTCAGTGCTGTTCCTACATTTCACAGTGCTATAAAAAAGACTACAGTTTAGGCGAAAATTGTGGAAAAATAGTTGTTGAGACAGTTTGACCTTTGACCATGTGACCTTTATATGTTTTAGATAGGCCCAAAACTAGGTCTATATGAAAGCTAGGATTGTACACTTCAAAATGCTACCAAACATGCTCTCATAACATGAGTAAAGGTCTGAAAATGAGCACAAGACAGGATATGCCATCTGCATTTAGAGGCCTATTTATTGCAGGGGGTTGATAAGTTTATGTGCTGATAACTGTCATAAAGCTACCACTTAGGATGGGTTATCATACCAAGATATCATCTATGGACATGTACCTTTTCAAAAAATCTTACTAGATTTTGCCACCCTGAGTGGTACCAAAATCTGGTCTGGCCCATGGACTATAAGTCGGACTTGTTTCCAGTGAGGGTTGGACTCCGCCAGGGCTGCCCTTTGTCACCGATCCTGTTCATAATTTTTATGGACAGGATTTCTAGGCGCAGCCAGGGCGTTGAGGGGGTCCGGTTTGGTGACCTCAGGATTAGGTCACTGCTTTTTGCAGATGATGTGGTCCTGTTGGCTTCATCAGACCGCGATCTCCAACTTTCGCTGGACCGGTTCGCAGCCGAGTGTAAAGCGGCCGGGATGAGAATCAGCACCTCCAAATCCGAGTCCATGGTTCTCAACCGGAAAAGGGTGGAGTGCACTCTCTGGGTCGGGGATGAGATCCTGCCCCAAGTGGAGGAGTTCAAGTACCTCAGGGTCTTGTTCACGAGTGAGGGGAGGATGGAGCGGGAGATCGACAGGCGGATCGGTGCGGCGTCTGCAGTAATGCGGACTCTGCGCGGATCTCGATTTACCAGTCGATCTTTGTTCCTGCCCTCACCTATGGTCATGAGCTTTGGGTAGTGACCAAAAGAACAAGATCGCGGGTGCAAGCGGCCGAAATGAGCTTCCTCTGCAGGGAGGCTGGGCTCTCCCTTAGAGATAGGGTGAGAAGCTCGGTCATCCGGGAGGAGCTCGGAGTAGACCCGCTACTCCTCCACGTTGAGAGGAGCCAGATGAGGTGGCTCGGGCATCTAGTTAGGATGCCTCCCGGACGCCTCCCTGGTGAGGTGTTCAGGGCACGTCCCACTGGTAGGAGTCCCCGGGGAAGACCCAGGACCCGCTGGAGAGACTATGTCTCTCGGCTGGCCTGGGAACGCCTCGGGATCCCCCAGGAAGAGCTGGACGAAGTGGCTGGGGAGAGGGAAGTGTGGGCTTCCCTGCTTAGGCTGCTGCCCCCGCGACCCGACCCCGGATAAGTGGCAAGAAGATGGATGGACATACACAAAAATTGACAAATGCCTGCAATTACAGACCTGCCAACCCTGTCCAACGTGTGCGTGCGCTTTTTGTGGGTCTGATGGCAATTATAACATTGTACCAAATCAAGTCTATAACAGGGTTGGAATACTTTCTTTCTTGCAGCATTCCATTTAGAAAGAACACACAATAGGCCTATATTCTTGAAAAGTTTTTTAAATTGTAAAATAGCAAATAGCATTTAGTAATATTGTACCTAAACAAATAATGATATTTGTTAAGTGTATAAACTTCTTAAAACTGATATATTAAGAAGAACAAATGTTTGAAGCAGGGCAGCAGTAGCAAATGTTTAATACAAGTCCATAATGTAAACTAAAAAAGCTATCATAGGATACACTGGGTGAGAACAAACGTTCAGGAAATCATTTTCTACGCAGATTTGCCTGATGGCTAGCAGATTGAAACATAGCTAGCAGATTAAGCCTTAGCTAGCAGATTTAGCCTTATGCAGCACATTTAACCTTACGCAGCACATTTAACCTCAGCTAGCAGATTTAGCCTTAGCGAGCAGATTGAGCCTTAGCTAGCAGATTTAGCATTATGCATTTTCACTCAAGAATGGGGGTGGGGGGTGGGTTGGTTCAGACACATTCAGTCACAACTACAAGCTACAGGCAAGGCAGGTGCCCCACTGACAACCCCTGCTTAGGTCATACACTGCTTTGGCTGAATGTATCCATGCAGTGCCAATAGGAAACACTCTGCCATTACTATATTATAGTACAGTGATACTTGCATATAGTCATAGTGAAGGTCTTTGACTCTAAAACTGTTCCTCTCAAATGGAACCCTCTACAGCTGCTTCATTGTCAGTTGGTGTTGACGAAAGATGAGGCAGAGTGTCGATATACTGACACGGTTGACATTATGGAATGTTATGTGATCTGCGATGATTTGCTCTCATAGTTGATGTCGGCGGATGGTCTTTGCCAAAACTATTTTGACAATGGTCAGTTCCTGTTCATGGGTGAACAGACATTGCCTTCCACCCTCAGGAGGTTGTCTGGTAGTTCTGTAGAAAATGCAAGACCATGATGTAATTAGTTAGGTTCTTTGTTACATACTGTACTGTTATACTGTACACAGTAACATCAAAACTGTATAACATGTACTTCACAGCACTATACCTTGGGCTGGACTCTCTGCCCAGCCTACCTCACTGTCAGGCAATGATTTATGACATGGTCCATAAAGTGGCTTTAATGTTGTTGAAAATATCTATTGCCTGGTCCCCTTCTTTATTCACGTGGGTGTTGCCAATTTCAGGTATGTTTTGCTTTTTTAATAGAAGTGTTTTCACAATGATTGCAAGAGATTACATTGTTGAACGTGTCTAATGTAAGAAACCGTGTGTAGTGTTTTGCAAGTGTGTTGCAGTATTGCAAAAAAAGTGCAAAGCAGAAAAAGTGTGTACTTGTGCCTTTGCCAAGGTTACAAAAGTTTAAGTGAAACTACAGCCTAAAACAAACGATGGACATCGTTAATATATGATGTACAATGCACCCCAGGTCCTATTTTACTGTTTTGTGTAGTTTTTAACTGATCAAGTTTAGCCGTGGCTAAACTCCCGTGGCTAAACTCGATTTCTGTAGCTGCTACTACGTCACACAACAGATATTAGTTTCATTCCCATATGACACCAACTCAGGAGTTCCCACGACAACCCAGTCACACGTCAAAACTGGAATAGCTACATTGGTCCACAGCGCAAAACGTAGTAGTTTCATAATAACGGCTCTAAAATTGTGAGATGGCTACGTTTTTTTGGCCTATTCGTTTCTATTGGCCTGCATCCATGTCACGTGACTGTCAAGCTTCTGTCTGTCAAAGCAAAACAAAATGGCTGATATTCCTTTTATTCTCAGTGGAACATGCAATATTTTATAGTTTTGGCATTAAAATGCGTTTTGATAACATTTATAGTGAGAAATGTGCATTTTATTTTCATAATCTTCATTCAGTTTCAGTAGCGTATACAGGGAAATGGAACCGCCTGCTAGGCATTGCTGCCGGTCGCACCTCCTCCGGTGCCCATGGGTCAGCTGCAGGGTCATCAGCCAGGAACCACCGATCACCAACGTTTCGCCGATCACCAATCCTGGAACATTTCGTAGTGGTGGAGCAGTGACAGGGACGTCTCCCTCTCACCCCCTGCAGCTGATAGATGTTCCTCCCTGTGGCTGTTGTTGGGGTTAGTTGTTCTTTCCCCAGTGCTTGTCCTTTCTCCTCACCCAGAGCCAAAAGTTCCCCTTTTCAGCCTCCTCTGCCAGCTCTTTGGTTGCCTTCTTTAGGTTCCTCCCGGTCACTCCTGCATCCCTCAGTAGGCGTGTGGTTGACAGCCCCACGTAGCCTCGGCATCCGACTTCCGCTGGATAGATGGTGGTCTTCCAGCCAGCCATCCGGCACTCAGCTGCCAGCTCTGAATACTTGGCCTTTTTCCGTTTGTAGGCAGCCTCGATCCCCTCTTCTGCTGGTATTGTGAGCTCAATAAGAAGCACAGACTTTGCTTTGGTGGACCATGCCACTATGTCAGGGCGGAGAGATGTAGTAGTGACCTCGACCGGAAAATGGAGCTGCCTGTCGAGGTCTACTCTCATGTTCCACTCCTGGTCGGGGGAGAACAGCCTAGGTCAGGGGTCGGCAACCCAAAATGTTGAAAGAGCCACATTGGACCAAAAAAACAAAAAACAAATATGTCTGGAGCCGCAAAAAAATAAAAGCCTTATAGAAGCCTTATATTGAAGGCAACACATGCTGTATGTATCTATAGTAGCTATATTAGCCTACTATAGAAATGACTAAGTTAACTACAAATACATAATGAGCCTTCATGATTAAATGTTTATTTTTCCTGCAGTGCATCCTGTAGCAGTGGTTCTCAACCGGTGGGGCGGGGTGCGGGTTCAAAAAGGAACCCCACACCGCGGCCGTAGGTCCGCGGTGTGTTACTATTGCGCGCCCCCCCCCCACCCCCCCGTCGGCCGTAGGTCCGCGGTGTGTTGCAATTGCGCGCACCACCACCCCCCGCCGTCAGCCGGAGTAATCCTCTGTTCTCCTCAGTTATTTTTCTCTTTTTCCCTTTGGGATCCATGGCCCATCACACAGCCGCCGGTTTGTTTACAACAGCCACCTGCCTGGCATCCCGCCTTACTGATAGAAACGTGTGTCGCAGGCTATGACGTAAATCTTCGTTGACAGAAATGTTGAAATGTAATATTTATTCTACACATTTTTACAGCATTGAAAAACGTTAATAATGTTTGTGTCATGTTTGTTTTCCTACAGAAACCATATTAAAACAAAAAATATATTTCTCTCCCCCATCTTTTTCCATTTTCAAACATTTTTGAAAAAGCTTCAGGGAGCCACTAGGGCTGCGCTAAAGAGCCGCATGCGGCTCCAGAGCCGCGGGTTGCCGACCCCTGGCCTAGGTGTTTCTTTTGGCCCGATGTTTCTTCTCCCCCCGCCTTCCGTGACAAAGCTGTTGTTCTCTGCTGGTGGCACCCCGTTGTTGCCCTGTCGACCAGCGCTCCAGCACCTCTGCCAACTTCCTCAGGACCTGGTCGTGGCGCCATCTATAGCATCCCTGGGAGAGCGCGATCTTACAGCTCGACAAGATGTGCTGGAGGTTTGCGTTAGGTGTGTTGCAGAGTGTGCAGCATTCCTCACTCCCGAACCACTGGTGAAGGTTCCGAGGACATGGAAGCGTGTCATATGTTGAGCGGATGAGGAAGCTGAGCCTTGCCTGCGGGATCTTCCAAAAGTCTGTCCAACTGATGTTGCAGTTGCCGACTCCCTCCCAGGTTGTCCAGCTTCCTTGTTGGCCCTGCGACACGGCCTTGATCTTGTAGCGCTCTTCCTCCATCCTCGTCACCTCCGCCACCACCATCTTATTCCTCTCTTTGCAGTTGGCCTTGGACCAGAACCGCGGCGCTTCTCCCCACCCTAGGCCTGCTCTTCCTGCCTGGACTCTGCCGAAGATCTCTTGATGTTGTAGGCGACTGATGGCTTGATCGATCTCAGTTTGGGCGTTCCACTTTCGGCCCGTCGGAATCTTGATGTTTGCATTCCTAATAGTCAGGTCAGTGGATTCTCTTAGCTCAAGAACGAGCCTGGTCTTTTCCTGCTTATAGCCCAAACTGATGGATTGGAGCGGCAGCTGGTTAGTGTTCCTTCCGAAGAGGCCTGTTTCAGAGAGGCAACCACTTTCTAATGAATGAGTTGGCTTTTCCATCCATTTTACTTGCGGTGGATAAGGGGATATCACTCACTTCATGGCTGGCGTACGCACGTTTCTACAGCTATTGTTCCTTTGGCGACACTTATAAGTGACGCTGGGAAACTGTTAATAATCTCAAAAACAATTAGTCGTCAGAGTGATGTGCACGTCAGAGACACACTTATGAACAATTAACACACCCACCGTGTTTGCAATTATATGGGTGGATATAAAAGCATGCGCAATGTGATGAAGAAAATGGTATTACCGATGGCAGCTTTAGCGTTGTTAGAGGACCTTGCAAATGGTGCAATCCGACGTCAGCGAGTATTTAGGGAACGCGAGGATTTACTTGCAAACGATGACAATTGGCTCATCAGCCGATTTCGAATGTGCGACAAAGTATACGGGAGTTATTAGCGTTACGGAATTTGCTCAAAAACAGCGCCACCTAGTGGTCTTCCAAGTGTGCGGCATGAAAGTGACGCATAGTAAGCGGTGGGCAGAAACCCTCCGCTTCACCTCCTCCTTCAGATCCGACCACTTCTTCTTCACCTGTGTGTGTGTGCGCTGCTCGGACCCCACGGCATTTACCGCCTCACACACACACTCCCACTCATTTCTTTTTCTCTTCATATGGATCCCTGCTGACGGGACCAGAGAGAATCTCCCTCCGCGGCTCCACGTCATTCACCACAATCTCCAACTCGGACTCTGTGAAATGTCTTTTCTTTCCTTTGTTCATGCTTGTGTTACACCCATAGAGTGCAAGCTGACTCAAGGGTTGGCATATTTTAGAAAAGATGTTATTCTGAAAGAATCAATTAAACAAAAAGACAAGTGAGTTGGCCGGTCTTCAGCGGCTTTACTGGTCCCGGTTAACTGCCAACTGAAGAACGCAGCACAGCCCACAGTTTATATAGCCGCGGGTGGTCTCGTGCCTTTAATACTTAATAATAATAATAATAATAATAATAATAATAATAATAATGCTTAAAATTGAATGGGGGGTGTCTGTAAAAATGCCAAATAAAGTGCATAATATAAAATAACACATTTAAGTAAGTGGCAATAATATATAAATATCCTCTGTGCCACACTTGCTTGTTTTATCTGATCGGATAGAGGTGAATCTCAGGTCCAGGGCCTATTTACATAGATTTGCATATTTAAATGGGGGCGTGGACAGGGAGGAGTTTGCCACCTCTGCATTTGCGCTCAGTTCCACGTTGATCGGGGGCCTCATTTATAAAGGTCTCTGCGCACGAAAATGTTGCGGAAACAGGGATGAAATGTGCGTACGCATCTTTCACCGCCAACGTCGTGATTTATAGAAAAAAACCTGCACGGACAAAGACCGCAAGGCGCTGAGGAGGGTTGTTCGCACCGCCAAGAACATCACTGGGTGTGAGCTACCCAGCCTAGAGGACCTCTACACCCAGCGCTGCCTCAACATAGCCCGGAGGATCATTGAAGACCCCACCCACCCCCACAAAAGACTGTTCTCCCCTCTGAAGTCCAGGAGGGTGAAAGGATATAAGATCCTCTCAGCCCGCACTAGCAGGCTGAGAAACAGCTTCTTTCCACAGGCTATCAGACTGTTAAACGACAGTGCTACATGATGTGCAATAACCCCTGATGCGCAATAACTCTGCACTTTGCACTACTGCACTTTCTTTAACTTATTTGCTTGCCTGTTTTTATTCCTTTTATTATTGTTTTTATTCCTTTTATTATTGTTTATTCCTTTTTAGGTTTTTACTGGAGCTTCCCAAGCATAAGCATTTCACATGTATGTACCTGAACAGTGCATCTAAGTGACAATAAAAGTGAATCTGAATCTGAAACCTTGCGGAAAAGAGTGCGCAGTTCTACGCATTCTTTCACCCTGGAGTAAAGCTCCCGCAAAGTTTTTCAAACAGTGAACTCCGGAGACGACCACAGGAAGAAGGTGGCGGTAATGCACTATATGCATTTGCAAACCGCCAATAACGCCAAAAGAAGAAGAAGATGCTGTAACCCCCGGAGCTCATTGCGGACCCAACGCACATTGCGCACCACATGAGTTATTTATTCATTTATATATTTATTTTATGAAAAGCACCCATTATGAAATATGAATTAAAGCAAAATTGTGTTCAACACACTACAGCCCTTTCAAATCACAATCCTCGGCCAGACCAACTGCATCACTTAAACATTTAAATAATGAGCTTGATAAATAAGCCACAAAATAGACTTGCGTTGGTCTACTTCATTTAGAAGCACTTCGATCTCCGAATCCGAAAAACGCGCTTTCTTTTTAAAAGGTGCATCCATTTTTCCGTCTAATGATTGGCCAGAAAAGGCTCCTTCCTACTTATAAATATTAAGTGATTAATTAGCATTGACCTTTTAAGGACTATTAAGGGATGGACTTGGGAGGAGCAGAGCGCTCGTGCACGCACGCCAAATTAGACGCACGTTGGTATTCATAACGATTAGAGTGCGTACAGGTGTGCGCAGCAAGGTTTTATAAATCCGAATGTTTTTGTGCGTACGCACATTCTGAGGTTTGGGCGTACGCAATGTTCTACGGAGGGTTTCACGCAGAGGTTTATAAATGAGGCCCCAGGACAGGGACGGACTGGCCATCGGGCATACCGGGCAAATTCCCGGTGGGCCGATGCGCATTTGGGCCGGTCCAGACTTATTCTGGGCCGGTCCAGACCCCCCCCCCCCCGTCAACAATCGCGCAGCACCCCCGCCCCCCCCCCCCCCCCCCCCCCCCCCCCCCCGGTCAACAATCGCGCAACCCCAGGGCCAGTCCAGGACAAAATTGCCCGGGCCGATTTTTGTTCCCAGTCCGCCCCTGCCCCAGGACGTACAAAAGAAACGCGCTCGGATCCATGCGTACGCACACTTTGATACATCTGAATTTATTTGTGTGTACGACATTTTCTGGGTTTTGGCGTATGCCAAGTTTCAGTAGGAAATCCACACAAGTCTTCGTACATGAGGCCCCTGGGGTCTCTTTTAGATGCAAGAGGGCCTCAACGACATATAAGTGGTGCCTGTAGCCCAACCAGAAGTGACTCACAAAGCACCATCAAATGCTCCATTGAAACACATTGGAGATAAATGTCGTTGCTATAAATTTATATACATTTGTAGGAAAGAGATAGGAACTTGGCCTCTGGACCAGTCAACCAGGGGGTGCCTTGGGATCACTCGGTGACAATCTCAATTCTCTCAGCCAAAAGAGAAGCTTGTGCTTTTCAGGAATTTGACTTGGGAATAAAATAAAGATCCGGGGCGTCTTTTATATGAAAGAGGGCCTAAAGAACATATAAGATAATTAATCTGGTGGCTCTAGAGTCTAGCCAAACCAGAAGTGATTCAAATGGGTGGTTTGGAACAGAACAGAACACAAAAACACACC
Source organism: Merluccius polli (assembly GCA_030340625.1). Lineage (NCBI taxonomy): Eukaryota > Metazoa > Chordata > Actinopteri > Gadiformes > Merlucciidae > Merluccius > Merluccius polli. The sequence goes on from JAOPHQ010002282.1 coordinate 448,725, forward strand.
ATTAATAGGGGCCTAGAATGACTTGGGAATACGATGAAGACATGGGGTCTCTTTTATATGAATCAGGGCATTAAACTCTACTAAAATTATATATTTGGAGGATCTAGCACAACAGGAAGTGACCAAATAATCTGCCTACACTGCCACCAAATGGTCCAAAAAATGAAGCGTACACAATAGACAATCACACTTTTTTGTGTTCATTGCCATGAAAATTTAATCGTGTCTCGGAGCACGATTCAATAGATTAATTTCCGTGACAATGAGCACGAAAAAGCTTGATACCGGGTTGGAGCAAGTCAACAAAATCGGTGGCCATAACGCTCCGCTTCTGAAACGGGAGAGAGCATTTGGCTACAGTGTCATGGCGTCTATTCTGTAAGCCGGAAGGAAGAATTCATAATAACTAACAAACTAAGCTGAACGAAGATAAATAGAAATAAGAAATAAAATGCACATTTCTCATTTCACAACCCTAAAATGCATTTAAATGCTAAAACTATCATACAATATTCCATTTTCCACTGAGAATAATAGGAATATCAGCCATTTTGTTTTGCTCTGGCAGACAGAAGCTTGACAGTCACGTGACGTGGATGCAGGCCAATAGAAAAGAATAGGCCAAAAAAACGTAGCCATCTCACAATTTTAGAGCCGTTATAGAGCGTAACAGTGACCGCCCCTTTTTTAACAGCTCCGGTGCCGGAAGTAAATTTCCCATGCATTTATCTCGTCCACTTTTCGTGGACATAAAAAGAATTTGGAAAACGGAAGAAAAGGCAAAGGTACAAGACTGTGTACATTATTTTGTTGACCGAGTGAGGAACTACTGATCCCGAATCAAACATAATATGGTCACGACTACCATAACGAACGATTGGCTTGGTTAAAGGCTTAATACTCTTTTTATAAGGATTCTACGAAAAGTGGACGAGATAAATGCATGGGAAATTTACTTCCGGCACCGGAGCTGTTAAAAAGGGGGCGGTCACTGTTACGCTCTATTGTGAAACTACTACTTTTTGCGCTGTGGATCAACGTAGCTATACACGTTTTGACATGAGACTGGGTTGCCCACGCCCAAGTGACATTGATATTGTATTATAGCAAACTGCCAAATGTCTAGCTAGCTTTGACAATAATAAAGCCTGTTATACATATCGTTCGAATATATTTGATTCATTTATTACATTTAGAAATGTAGAATTTAAATAATGTTGCCTCCTGATGTTGTTGCTAAACAGTAGATAATTAATTGTATGTATATACAGACTGTTTATGGCTGTTGTAACCTGTTGCATTTGCACTTTAGGCCCCTGCTGTTTATTTATTATTTATTTGTTTGTACAGTGTACATTATTGGCACTTTGAATCATATCTTATCTTGCGGTAGGTCCCTTTGATCTTCCCATGATGATACGTTATATGTTACATGTTATTTGGTGTTGTCTATTTGTGTATGTGTTTGAATGTGTGGATCTTCCCGGCTGCAAATCAATTTTCCCTGTTGGGACAAATAAAGACACTTTGACTTTGACTTTGAGGGGGGTAGTGAAAGTCATTCTGGGTAATGTAGGAAAATAGCACACTGGAACAGATTGCGGGAAGCCTGACACAACAGCCAGTGACAAATTGAAAATAACCCAGATGTTAGACGTTTTATAACAATGTCAACATGTTTTAGTCTGTATTATTCCTTTAAGGTGTTGCTTTTACTAAGCATTCGCTTTCAGTGTGTAAGCAGTCAGCAAAAATTGTAATACTATGTTCAGCATTTTGTTGAGTTATTGGTGTATCTGTACAAAGAAAACAAACTTTTTCCATTTTACTACATTTGTTTGTTTCATTTTGTGTTCATGTTGTTACTTATTTATCACCCCATCAATAATATATGTGAGTGTACATAGGCTCAACCCACGGTATAATCCTTATGTTAATATATTTGGTACCCCCAGCTTTAAAAACAAAAAATGTATGATCCTTTTGTAAATTTATCTTTTGACCCAAAAACATTTTTAGGTACATAAATTGTTACTACACACTTTAGAAATTAAACTCCATATCTTCATGTTCCATGGTGCCTTATTACAGTATATTTTGTCCAAATTAAAGTGTTTTTCTTTGCGTTTCTCTATTTTTTTCTATTTAGAATACACAATAATAACATGTTGGGGTGAGACACAGTGGAATAAAAGCTTCCATTAATAATACGAATTTCAAAAAAAAGATAACCAAACATTTTTTTACGTGAAAGAAACAGTAGTCCAGGAGAAATTGTTACAAACCTTTTTTTTTATTAACATGTTTTCACTTTTTATTTTTATTTGTGTTTCAATTTTGTCTGACGTTCATTTGTTTATTTTACATTAGTTAATGTGTAACAATGTGTGTGTGTTATGTTAAGTTTGTGTCACAGTTACAGGGGTTTCACAAAGATATTGGCACTTGGAACACGGAAAGAGAATGTGCAGTGTAGGAGTCGCACTGGAACTACAGGGTTACAGAGAACAATGAGCAGGGGCGAAGACAGCCATTACTGAAAAGGCAGTATCTTGGTATATATACCTCATGCTGTGATTTCACAACAAACATTCTGATTTCTATGTGGACTTTTATATACTATATACAGTATTTACCTATACATGTATATATGATATTTATATATGTACCATATAGTGAAAAATAGTTTCCCCATGCCATGCCATACATTTTATTTAATGTAAGTTGTTTTATGTTTGTAACTCTTAACACACAAAGAAGAATGTGTGCACAAACGACAATGTGATTAACGGTTAGGCCACCTCTCGTTTCCCACCAAAAGCAAAGCACAGGTAGAACAGAACAGTGTTTACCGTAGCGTGATTAAGCCTGGTACATCTACTTTACAAATGAGCAAGATGACATCTATGTGGTCTTGGATAGGGTTATGGAGTTCATCGCAGAAGATCTACTTTCTGAACTCATCTTGGCCATCTGTAAAGATATTGAAATGGACATATTTTACAAAGGATTGTAAAACACTGCATGTCACAGGACATAAGGGTGGATTTTAATGGGTTGGGTTCTTAGGAAGTTGGGTTCACTAGGTGCTAAGCCAAGTACTACTTATGTATGTGGTATTATGTAGTGGTAGTATGGGGCTTCTCACTGATTCATCCTAGTTGGCACCATTTGTGCTGTGTGTTGACTACTCACAGCCCTTTAGCTGTTAAATACATTAAGTTAACTACTGAAACAGAATGTCAACTATTTACATAAAGACAAATACGGGCAACCAATCACAAAGCTCTCTTGGATGTATCATGGCACTTGCTTTAAAGTGCAACATCGTCGACTAAAAAATATTAACTATGTGGAACATTAACTATGTGGAACAGTAAGAGGCATGCAGTAGGCCTACTGCTTTTTCCCTTACTTAAAATCAAGTCATATATTCCAAGTTAACTTTTGTGTCAACTCAAAATAGAAAACATTACTTTGATACTGCAGCGTCCGTTTTTTTCCCCTCGTCTTTATAGCCCATTAGTAGCGAAAACACTGGGCTATAGTACATATTACTAAGCAAATAGAAAACAAAATAGTAAAATGACAGAAAACAAATGTTAACAAAATGAATCTCAGTATGTACAATACTGATACTGTCTCAACCAATTAAGTATTTTTTTTTAAATTTTAATTGACCCTTTCGTGACCTTGGTGATACAGGACACAATATGTAAAATTATTTTCACGCAGACAAAGTTTCACATGAAAATATTGGACATTGATTAGACATTGATGACATTGACGATGTTTCGTCATATCCCTCCAAAAAATAAAGTCAATATTACAAAAGAGGATATAGAGCACACGAATAACGAAGTTTGTGCCAGGTGTTTTACAGAGCTGTGTTAGAACTTAACAAACACGCACACACGCAAAACAGCAGGCAAAATAATAAAAACAAATCTAAATCAAAAAGCGTTGCATAAGTCTCTTCATTCTCTACTCCAGCCTCATCAAATAAAGGTGCGTGAACCGCCGGTTCATCTCCCTAAGGTGCAGGTTCTCCTTCTCAGTAACTGTCCTCAAAAATAAAATAAAATAAAAGGTGCACAGTCCAGTCGAGCTCGGCAACAAGCTTCAACAGGACAAGGCTTTACGCCGTCGTGACGAATGAACACACACACACACAACATCCAAACGCACATCCAATATGTTCTAATATGACCTTATATTTATCGATGACCCGTGGTGGGGGGAATGATCACGTAACTTCGATCGATACCATCTCTCTTTCGTTGACCTCACTCCATTCTTCTAGCATTTGTGTTGCAATTTCAATAGAAAGGCACAAGACTTTTTCCAAAGAAAGCATTTGTATAATTGAGTTGTATTTTTGGTTTCCTTTGTTAAATAATTTATGACGACATTGGGGCGGGCCAAGTCAGCCAATGTAGGGCAGCCTACTAATTATTTTTTATATATGTATATTTTAGAAAGGGATGTTGGGGTGTCAAATGCTGTGGCAAACTTAAAAAAAGAATACAAATAATTGATATATGGTCATATATAAATGACAGTTATGACAGATAGATAACAGTCAATTTGCCTTCACCCTTTCTCTCTTGGGCTATTGGCTGGAAGATTAAAGATGTACAATCTTTTAAAATCAGTGAAACAGACCACCCTCTCGGTCCGTCAAGGTGCTAAGGGCCTAACAATTACGCCACATTTTTAGTGAAAAAATATCTTTGCCTTTTTTTGTTTTTTCCAACAACACCACTGCTAAAACCGACAATTTAACACACGATTAAAATGCAACAGTCGAGATTTTAAACAATCCCCTCTCTTTTGGTGTGCGCACGCACGCACGCACGCACGCACACACACACACACTGTGTATGGCTTTGCACTAAATAAATAGATTGTATCTCCTAAAAATAGGACTTAACAAAAAATCTTCTTGGAGGGGTCTACATTTACACGCCCCCTTCTTGCCTCTTACCCACGCACATACACAAGCACACTTGCCACCCCTCATCTAGTTGCATTGCTTCCAACATGGCTGACATTAAATATGCAACACGTGTCAAACATCGATTGATTGGTTTCTTCAGGTAGAGAGTGGAAAAGGAATGGGAGATCAGGAGGAATATTTGGCATTGGGGTCTTTTTTGTTATAAAATTAGGAAAGGAAAAAGAAACAAGGGGAAAACCACAAGCAAGGTAATACTCTTTTACCCACTGCTTGTTACTTGTATCCATCCTTTCGTCCACCCACAGGACAAGTCCACACGCGTGCACAAGCTCATCTCTCCAAGGAATGTTATTTTTTATATGTGTGATCGAAGACATTGGGCGACGTCAGCATCGATTGGAGGATGTGGCGCGGGGAGTTAGCGTGTCACATGCACCTCACCTCCTCCGCCCTCGACGGACGCCATTGTTGAGATCAGTGAGATCAGATTTTTTATTTGAACTTTTTCTTTTTTTCTTCTTGTGGAATTTTGATAAGCAGGCCGCTTGTTCTTGCCCTCGTTGTAGCCATGTTAGCACAGTCAGTTTTTGGCGGGAAAGCCCAGTCGCGGAGGCCATGGAGGAACAGCGGGTGAGGGAAGGCCAGTATGGGGAGAGAGCTAGCGCAAAATGGTGGAATATTGGCATTACCCGCCGTCTTCACACTTGCACGAGATACTATGGTGGCAAAAAATGCTCAGAACAGCGCACCACCACCTTCCCCACCCAAGCTCTGTAACGACGACTCGCCAGGGGAGCCCCCCGACTCCACCCCTCCTCCTCCTCCTCCACCGCCGCCAGCCTCCAGTGATGTGGCAGGGTCGAAGGCAGGGTCGCCACCCAGGTGGTCGTCCTCCATCTTGACGCCGTCGGCGAGGAAGGCGGAGTAGGCATCGCTCTCGGCCATCAGCAGCTTGAGCTTGGGGATCCAGCTCTTCCTCACCACACGGCGGGCGTTGGTGCACATGTCCGCCGCAATGGCATTCATCTCACTCTCCTTGAAGCTGGTGGCGAAGTTCTGGCAGTAATCTGGTGTCGAAGCAGTGGGAAAAACACATCATTTGTTTTATTTTACTATGAGCAGATGCATTTATCCAAAGCAACTTTATGTTGTGTAATTTTGGATACTGTTCATTAAGTTTGATTCCATTTGATTCCATTACTACGCTACAATGACTAAGTAGTAAATATAAAGTATAACCCACTATTATAAAGTATCTGTACAGCAACAACGCATTTTCCTCTGTGAAGACAGAAGGAATCTGAAATATTATGATCCACAAAGATGTCCTTGGTCTTTTCAGCAGTAGGCCGATTACATAGACCCAGTCATAGCTAGTGTTGCACCGATACCGATACTAGTATCGGGAGGGGCCCCGATACCGCGCTAAAATGCTGGCATCGGTATCGGCGAGTACGAACAAATAATGCGCCGATGCCATTTACATAGGCTATACTAATATGAAACTTGGAACGCAGCGCTTTGCGTCTTTCTCTCCCTTCACTCACTGCTGCGTGTGATCACACGTGTTCAGTGCATGCCGTGCCAAGCAGCTATCCTATTGGCCCACTCCGGCCGCCCGGCCGCGCATGTTGACCGACCGACAAGCGACGACGACAAAGTACCAAAAAAAAGAAAGAAAAAAAAGCACCGGAGACGCGGAGGGCGCGCGGTTCAGCCGCGCGGCGCACAGAAAAGTTGCTCCGCCTGCGGACGCGCCGGTGCGGGGAAACTCAGTGAGCGGGTCCGCCTGCCGGTGCGACGCACCCGATCACCACCCATGCCCCCCCCCCGCTCCCCGGGGTGCCATGCGGACACAAACAAGGAGAAGAGGGGAAAAAGCAGGAGAGACAGGGAGACGCGTCTTGCTCACAGGCGGGAGATCGCTCAAATGGACAGACAGTGACCGCATCACAGACGACGAGTTAAGCTGTAATCGGCTTCTCCCCGATTCCCCCCCCCCCCCCCCGCTACATACTAGTAATTATCTCTAGTTATACTATATTATCTAATTATACTAGTAATTAAGCCATGATAGCAATGATTTTACATCCAAGTGAGTATGCAGTTCTTTAGTATTAGAAGAAAAAAAGCTTGTGTATATATATATATATATATTTTTTTTTTTTCCGGCGTGGTATCGGTATGGTATCGGTATCGGCCGATACTGCACAGCCGGGTATCGGTATCGGTATCGGGGGCCAAAAAATGGTATCGGTGCAACACTAGTCATAGCTGCCTATCATAGATGATGCTGACTTCCAATAGTACACATCGCCATCTAGTGGCCACCAAGAGGCACTGCTCTTCAAAACCTGTAATCAGTGGATGACAGTTCATCCAAATTCAGCTGTTACTCTTTTTTTTTTTTTAATTCTAATGAGAATTAAAAATACACCCATCCATACTGCCCAGTGTGTAAGACTCGTGTGCAGGGCTGTTTCTAGCTATAAGCTGTATAAGTGACGGCTTAGGTCCCCCAAGCCACCAGGGGTCCCACTTTAAAAAATAAATGAATAGATTTTTGTGTAATACGGTACTTTTTTTTGTGTACAATTCTTTAGTGATTTTCATCCTTGGATCAATCTTAAAATGCTTTAAAATAAGCACTTTTGTGCAAAAATGCATTTGCATTTAATTTATAAATAAATTTATCCCGGGAGACGACTCCCCCGGACCCCCCTACATTGTTTGGCCTAAGCCACAATGGTTTTGGTAGGAGATTAGAAGAGGATGGATTTTTTTGCCCTGCTCTTGTGCCATTGATTTTAAAAAGGCCCTGCTCCTGTGTTGTCTACAAAGCTCTTAATGGAACAGTAGTTATATTTCAGACCGTCTGTCACTCGCTGTTCTTAAATAGAGCCATTAGGGGCTCTTCCTGTTGGTCTTTTAAATCTTCTCTCTATGCTCTGTAGGAACAGTTGAGTGCCAGCTGTCACTTACTGTGCCCCCATCCCATAATATAACAAGATGCCCTGACAACTTCAAATTCTTCTTTAAAAAGAAGGGCTACATGGTATGTGTGATATAACCACTATATTTCTTTAGGAATGTACCACACTAAGGCCATATGGTAACATTTAATTAATTAATTTAAAATATAACAAAAATGTATTTCACCAAATTGGTGAAATAACTGTTTAACACAAAAAGAAAAAGAAGAGCCACTTGATGACAGAACCACAAACACAGCTTTAAAAAAAATTACAAATTAAATTTTCGATCCTGTTGATCCTGCTTTTGATTTCGATGATCGAAATCAAAAGCTCATTTCGAACGATCTTCGATTTAAAATTGTGACACTCCTAATATATATATATATTTTATCGCTGAATTCCTTGTTCTGAAATCGTTTTGAGATGTGTTACTTGTGAAAGGTTGCTAAGCAAAGTTTATTATTATTATTGTTATCCTCCTGGTGATTACTTTTACTTATTGTGTCTTCATTGCCTTGAGTGTCCTGAAAGGTACCAGGAAATAATAAAATGTATTATTTTATTATTATAAAAACATACTTTTGTCAATATTATTTTCAGGTGTCTTACTAAAAAGCGTGCATTATCCAACCACTTGTTTGTAGCACGTCTCTTGAATGAAGAAAAGAAGGGTCGAGAGAGAGAAACCCCTCCCATACTCACACTTGACTGCATGCAGGACTCGGTTGTCCAGAGGTTTGCGACTGGGGTCGTTGGTGGACGAGCGGATGCCGGTTCCACAGCTGTTGGCCAGTGTGTTCCTGAAAGAACAGAAGACAATTGACCCTGTTAACCATACAGCTAAAGTACTTACTTAAGTTAAGTTACTTCAATGATATAAAAAAAAAAATAGATAAAAATAGCAGTGAAGGAAAACAGAAAAAGATGAATAACAAAAGACGAAGGACGGATGTGAAATCAAAGCATCACACACTGCGTCCCATTTCTCTACACTTGTACTCTTACCACATGTGTGAGTGTTTGTGTGCACGTGCAGGGTGGGTTCTCATTAAATGTGGACACAACTGATCAAACACATGCCAAATACTGCTTCCCAACCAACTTAACATTAGCTTGTGTTTGTGGTCACCTGTCAAAGAAGGCGGCGAGCAGCCTCCGGAGAAGCACCTTGTGTCTGGTCCCTGCGCTCACGTGACAGTTCATCAGTTGGGCTCGCGAAATGAACACCGAGGTGCCTGCCGGGAGTACAGGTACAGCACTAGTACACATTACACACACACACATATACTGTATATATATATATATACACATACATATACACACACACCTGAGACTAGCTCCAGCTTCTCGGCTGGGTCGCCCTCCTCGTACAGCTTGGGGTGGCAGCGGTTGCCAATCTGAGCGATGAGTTCGGTGGGGAGGCAGGTGAGGTCCCGGCCCCGCATCCGCCCTCGTGTCTCTGTATGGTCCGGGAGCGCCTCCACCCGCTCCCCCGTGGCTGGAAGGGAAACACAGGACAGTCTGTAAAGGTTTGTAAGGTAGAAAGTCTATAAAGGTAAAGTCTTTAAAAAGGTAACGTCTGTAAAGGTAATTACTGTAAATTATATTCAGGTTTAGTCTTTAAAAGGTAAAGTCTGTAAAGGTTATTTCTGTAAATTCTGTAAAGGTAAAGTCTGTAAAGGTAACCTCTGTAAAAAGTCTATAAATTCTATAAAGTCTTTAAAAGGTAATGTCTGTAAAGGTAATTTCTGTAAATTATGTTAAGGTTTAGTCTTTAAAGGTAACTTCTGAAAAAGGCTAAGGGCCCTATCTTGCACTCAGCGCAATTGACTTTGTTCACTGGCGCTTGCGCAATTCCTATTGTGCACCCGACGCACATTGGAATTTTCCCTCGCAAGGCTCAAGTCCTTAACTTAGGGAATGAAGTTGCGCTCCGGGGGCGGTTCAGCGGAAACAGGAGGCGTGTCCCGGCGCAAACGTTCCCTGGTGCTATTCTGCACTTTCACAAAACAATAGCGCCACAGACCAGAAAAAACCTAGTTTAAAGTCAGTGGCGCTTATTCAGACGCTATTTTAAGGGCGCTTGGCCATAATCAGGGGGGGGGGGGGGGGGGTGCGCGATTGTTGACGGTGGGGGGGGGGGGGTGCGCGATTGTTGACGGGGGGGGGGGGAATGCGTGATTGTTGACGGGGGGGGGGGGGGGGGGGGAATGCGTGATTGTTGACGGGGGGGGGGACCGGCTCAAAAATAATAGTACACCAAATAAAAAAATACAAAATAGAATAAAAAAATAATTCTAGTAATGACGGATCAAATTAACCTGTTTGACCAATAGTCGCAAGACACATATATAAGGACACCAGGATGACACCTTTTATTATGCCAGCAACAGCGCGTGAAATGTTTTATAATCGGAAACACAGAAACACGACGCGGTGTAACTGAAAGAATATTCGGCATACTGAAAAT
>JAOPHQ010002283.1:0-25000 GCA_030340625.1 Merluccius polli
GTGTTATGTAGCATGTTCACATTTTTTCGCATGCTGCATGCTACGCATTTTTGTCTGGTTCCCACCTCAGGAAACGCGCACCCCTTTTGGTTTTCGAAGCTTCTCCCCGGCCGCCAATTAACGCTATTTATACAGATGTTTTAAATCGCTTTGCTTTGAGGAGTGTGTAGCTGTAACTATAATGTACTCGAACTTTCTGATGGTTTCCAACAACGATTTGATCTCCCGTAACCCTCCCGTCATAGTGAATTGAAATTTGTGTGTTTTGTACCGTTTTATGTTGTGTGTATGTGTGTAATCCTTGTGTAGTGTCTTGTACATAAAATAAAACAATTTAATCTCTGCAGTTTTTGTCTTGAGTGGAACTTCTTTGTTGAGGAAATATACTGGCCCTGACATTTTAATGGGCACACACACATTGTTCCCTTTTAGGATACAGAAATAATTGCAGCAGTTTGCAGTCGCTTTCCGGTAAAAATTTGGTTATTGTTTTCGAGGAACATAACTTGTTAATCATTTTCTCCCTAAATACGCAGACCACTTTGACTTTGACTGGGCATGTTCGACCTTGCATGGGTGGTGGGTAGTCAGCAAATTTCGAAAAACATTGCTGCAGTGAAAAGTTACAAATTATTTTAAACCAAGTGACGGCTGCAGTGATAAAGTTATAATGGTTAGTGCAGATTTCAATGGACTTCATAACCCCCTTGAACCTCATCTTGGTGAGCATATTTTGAGTACATGCAACTGTTTGCCTTTCATAGCCAAACTATGTTTCACTGTGAGCTTGTTATTATAGATAATGCCAGAAAACATTTCCCCAGCGGTCCCTAAAGATTGCCGTCTCTTGCCTCAAAACGTTTCCCTGCCCTTTAATGTTATGTCTTTGAACCTTTTCTTGTCAGCCTTTGTCTGTTATGTGGCGTGTGAAGACATTTTCTGGTTGGTAGGCGTCGACCTTGTCGCTAATGGTCACCAAACTGTCGACAAGGCAGCAAAGCAAATGGAAGACGGCTGGGACGGCCGTTCACCGGGTTGTGGCGCCCTCTTATGGTCAGTTTAGGTAACGCAAGTGGTCTCGTTTGGAAACTAATATTTTGTGTGTGTGTGTGTGTGTGTGTGTGTGCGTGCAGTGATCTTGCTTGATATGTGCGACACTTACGCGCATAGTGTCATTTATGTAAAGTAGGCCTATTGTATTTTGTATGTTTTTGGTATTATTTTAATATAATATTTTGCTATATTAGTATTTTTTTATGTGTGCATGTTCAGCTGACACATTTTCAGAAATACATGAAATCACAACCAAGGAAATTGAAAGCAATTCTAAAAAGCCTTACGTGCCCTAAATTTGGAAGTGAAAAGAAACAATCTCAGTGATGGGTTGCATTGTAATTGTCACTCTGTTCCAATATTATCCATTTAATATCCAGACAAAATCTATACTGACAGACTAACTATCTTTTACTATTTTACATATATTTTACATAATCGGTGTAGCGCTGCTGGTCTACCACTTCCTCCTGAAGTGAAGTAGGCTAGTAGTAAAATAGCATTGAGATACATCTATAAAAATATTAATATTCAGGTAAAGAAAAGGCCCCCAAATGCCCCAAAAAATAAACAGATTTACTAAAGTCCTCACATACATTAGCCTACACACACACACACACACACACACACACACACACACACACACACACACACACACACATATATATATATTCATAATATGTTATGATTAATAGCTTGTGTGTTCCTCTCTAATTCCCCTCCTCTATATTCTATATTATTACATAGGCCTATCTATTATCTAGATATCTATATTCTATATTGTTACTAATCTATTATCTATTATCTATCTATATTGTCATTATCATCGTCCATCCCTCCGTCCCCTTAAGGTCTTCCTTTGAACTCATCACGGAAATATTTGAGTCATTAGCGGTCCGACCTTATGACACACACACACACACACACACACACACACACTGTCTTCCCTTCTGATTGGAGATGGGTATTAATCATTGGAATTGATTATGCAGTTTTTTTATTGAAAAACAACCGTACGCCGACATAAATCCTGACCGCAATATCTCTGTCAGCAGCTGTAATCCAATCAGTGGTGCTTGGGCTATTTATCACTGTAAACCCGGGCCGTTTCTGCCACTTTTTTAAAATGTAAATACATTTGTGAGCTATTCAATAACTACGATGACGAATTAGAGATGTCTGATACATGATGCGTTTTAAGTGGTCATTCTGATGCAACGGGACAATAACCTCCAGTTGGGAATCCTTCCCAGTGTCTTTCTGCTCTGTGTTTTTAATAATACACTCTAAAGTGTCCCTTTATTGCCGCGTTAGAAAGACAAAGCAACACACAACTCTTGTTCCGGTATAAATCAGATGCAGAATTCACAATACACATTCACAAGTAGTAAGTACAGGCATGCAGAATGATACTTGGCACTACATTTGGATGAGCTTTTCATTCTGAATCCATCTCATTTGACTAATATATATTACTGTGTGACACAGTGGAAGGCAGTGTTGTCAAATCAGTGTGCTATTGTATGTTTTTTTATTTCAGTTTTGTATGCATGCCTTTTTGCTTATTTTAACCATTTTGATTATAGTCCTCTAATTGGCTGACTTGCCCACATCTCAAACAACCAACCACCTGCAATGACTTTGGGACAATCAAGCTTTGCTATCACCTGATTGGCTGACATAGAAGACTACTGAAGAACTAGGTGAAGTAGGAGGGAGATGACGCTGCATCCTGTTCTCCATGGTGGAGATATATATATATATATAATTATTATTATTATTAATATTATTAATATTATTACCAGCATCTAAGAGGATCTGGAAGGACGAAGCAGCAGGAAGCTAGCTTGGGACACCCTTTGACTGTGTTGGAGGGAGAAACGACTCCTGATCTTTCTAAATGGAAAGGAGGAGGAGGAGGAGGAGGAGGAGGAGGAAGATGAAGAGGAGGAAGAGGAGATGAAGAGGAGGAAGAGGAGGAAGATGAAGAGGAGGAAGAGGAGGAAGAAGAGGAGGAGGAGGAGTATCGGGTATAGATGGGGATATGAGTGATGCCTGCTGCTCCAAGAGTTAATTGCAGCGTAACGAAGCGTTCAGCAAGGATGAAGTTACAATGGGAATAATAAAGTTATAGGCCAATTTGGAAATTAGTTATAACAAACATCTATCTATCTGACTGTCTGTCTGTCTGTCTGTCTGTCTGTCTGTCTGTCTGTCTGTCTGTCTGTCTGTCTGTCTGTCTGTCTGTCTGTCTGTCTGTCTGTTGGTCTGTCTATCTGTCTGTCTGGCTGTCTGTCTGTCTGTCTCATATTTTTCTGAAATGAGGTGAAATGAATCCAGAACTCATAAGAGCCATAGTTTGAAATCCATCCATCATGCTTATGAGGGAGAGAGATCGACTGTGTGTGTGTGTGTGTGTGTGTGTGTGTGTGTGTGTGTGTGTGTGTGTGGGGGTGCGTGTGTGTGTGTGTGTGTGTGTGTGGTTGTGTGTGTGTGTGTGTGTGTGTGCGTGCATGTGTTCGTGTGTGTGTGTGTGTGTGTGTGTGTGTGTGTGTGTGTGTGTGTGTGTGTGGTTGTGTGTGTGTGTGTGTACTGGCCTACATCCATAGTATTGTTGAAATAAACAGATACAGAGAAGAAGTCTAACTCTTTACGCTTCATGTAAATGCGGCTACAAGGACGACATTTAGACTTTTGGAGAACAACGATCAACAAGATCGGATATCTGCCACATAGCAAAGAATAGTATTGTGTAGTGCAGTGTAGCGTAACATTGCATGGCGTGCAGTGTAGTATTGTGAAGCATAGTATAATTTAATTACTATAGTATAGTAGTATAGCACAGTCTAGCATTACACATTATAGAATATAATAGTATATAGTATAGCATAGTAAAGTATAGCATATATTATAGAATATAGCACAGCATAGCATATTATAGAATAGAATAGGATAGTATATTGCATAGTATAGCATAGCATAGCATACCATAGCATAGTATAGCATAGCATAGCATAGCATAGGGAGCAGTATAGAACAAGGAAAGCAGTCCAAAATGTGAAGTCACATGGACATAGCACATGGTGCTATCCAGCCAACTGGCTTGTCTGGGGGAAAAGGTAGGCAGAGGCATGGGCACGCTACTGGACCCTGGACATAGTGCCCTGGACCCTGGCCCTTGGACATAGTGCCCTGGACCCTGGCCCTTGGACATAGTGCCCTGGACCCTGGACATAGTGCCCTGGACCCTGGACATAGTGCCCTGGCCTCTGGACATAGTGCCCTGGACCCATAGTGCTCTGGACCCTGGACATAGTGCCCTGGCCTCTGGCCCCTGGACAAGGTGCCCTGGACCCTGGACCCTGGCCTCTGGCCCCTGGACATAGTGTCCTGGGGCAAGGCAGGTGGTGCACCAGGGGAGGCTGGTGCTTCCAGCCTAGCGTAGCCGCGGTAGGTGTATAGGGGGTGAGGGGCCTCTCTGATTGGCTCCAGAGGAACAGAGAGAGGTGATGCACCCTGCTGGGGGGTGAGCAGGTCAGACAGCAGTCATTAGCGGGACAAAGACCGCCTTGCGGACACAGGGAGGAGGTTATTTACTTTGATTGTGTGTTGTTGAGAGAGATTGTTGAGTAGTATCACCATCGGGTTAAGGTTAACCCATTCTCCCCTGCCTTCTACTAAATAAGATAATGTACTATTACTGTCATTTAGCAGACGTTATTTATTTAGTAATCTGTCCAAAGTGACTTATAGTGAATTCAGATACATGTCTGTAAAGGGGCATGGTAAGGGTCAGGGCATCTCGCTCAACATTAGGGTTCGAAACCTTTCGGCACAGAGTCAAACACCCGGTCCGCTAGACCACCCTACCATGTCAGTCATTTTGCAACTTTTACTCAAAGTGACTGCTAAAGCACTTCTGAAGTACGGCGTTGGGGACATCTCGCTCACAGGGACGCCTTACAGGTTAGGCTGTGGACACTGGGGTTTGAACCAACCTTTCGGCTGGCACTCGAACACCCCAACCACTACACTATACATAGACATATATACATAGACACATATACATGGATGCTGCATTGGCCTTTGGATCGCAGGTCAACGTCGCCGCCATCTTGGAGAGGCCAAGACTGGCCTGTAACGGATCGCGACCTTCACACATCATACCTCGAGAGACACCCCTTAAAAACCCTTCCTGTTGGGATACACCGATGTGTCATGGGTCCTCAGCGCGTCTCGACGGCCAATTGAGCTTCTCGTCGAGGAGCGTCCGCCGCTCACCAATTGGGATCAAGGAAAACATCTGGAGACTTAGCAGGAAGCGCGAGGCGAAGCGCGATGGACGGACTTTGGGAATCCAGATAGAGAGAGCGAGAGAGAGAGAGAAGGAGAGAGAAAGAGAGAGAGAGAGAGAGAGAGAGAGAGAGACTGCTGCACCTCGGCACAAGCAGACAGACCTCCTAGCGGCCTTTTGATCTCCTCTCTGCTTCCTCTTCCTCTGCCATTAGTGTGCACAAAGATCAGCCGTGCACTCAACCATCACACGCGCGCTGTTCCACTCTGCGCGGGATAATACATTTAGTATTACTGTTTTGTCTATTTTACATAAAACCTATCACTCCTCACATCCCAAGATGCGCTGAAAAACACCCGATCTTTCCCTCCCTCACAGGGCTACTTAGTGCCAAGGCCCATCAGGGGTTTTTTTGTATTTTAGTAGAAATGATATTGAATGAGAGAAAGACAAGCGATGAGTCGCTCTTCTGTAACCGAATATGTGTATCGCCGGGAGCCACAAGGCAGCGCATGATTTGATAATTGCACACATGTTCGATACCGAAGCGGCGCTCGTGATTCGGCGGTTTATATATTCCTACTTACGCCCCCCTCCAGTCGTGGGAGTCAGTCACAGGTACACGGAAACCGGAACGGCTAGAAGTTGTATAAGGCTGTCTGGTCGGTATAGTTTCCATGGCGATGGCGGGATGAATTCATGCGATCATCTGAAATCTCAGACCCTTGTTTACCGAAAGCTGATTTCATCACACCTCAGGGTTTTCTACAGCTATAGCTGAAGAAACTGAAATGCAGTAAGGCTGGGAAATCGTACATCTGTACAGACAGAGAGAGAGAGACAGACTGACAGACATACGTACATACATACATACATACATACATACATACATACATACATACATACATACATACATACATACACACACACACACACATCCATCTATCACACACACACACACACACAGACACACATACACACACACACACACACACACACACAATACCCTGACATCTTAAAAAGGCTGAATCATTTAAAAGCAGCATCGTTCTGTTGTTTTAAAGATTGTCGTCGTGAGGAACTTTTAGATGGCATGCAGAGCTCTGTAATGACTGCTGAAACATTGTGAACACATGTACTCGTCTTTGAACCAGTAATCAGTCAAGTATTTATCCCCTCTCTCTCCACCCCGGCATCACCACAGCTTAACCGCAACCATTACAGGATATTAACCCCCTGCACTCTGGGGCCTTTCAGTATAAAATAGTAAGTAAAGGCCATATAGCTCATCTTGTCGTTGGATATTAGATGTGCTCCCTCCATCTCTGTTTTTAAATCTAGACTAAAGACACATTGTTATTCACTGGCCTTTATCGCCCACTAAACTTTCAATATGTTGTCATCATGTCTATAATGTCCCTTTGTCTATTTTGTCCCTTGTTGTTGTTTATTGTTGGCCTTGGTATTTGTCTCCTTGTTTTTTACTTTTACTTTGTATTTTAATGTTCTCTTGTTCAGCGCTTTGGTGCTGTCCTTTGGTGCAGCACTTTGGTCAGCTTAAGCTGTGTTTAAACGTGCTTTAGAAAGATACTTTACTTTACTTATGAGTGTGCTTGATTTAAATGAACCAGCAGGGAGTACAGTGTGGTTGGCAGTAAGTTCGGTATGTAACGTTATCCCAGACAAGATGATCTACCTGTTGCCTGTCTACCCTCTCACACTCCTGCTTCCTACGGGTTTAACCTTTTCCTTGATGGGATCTGTCTTACTGTAAAAACAAAAATAAACTGGAGCGAGAGCGGCTGGCTCCTCTGAGTGACCTTGCTGACTTGGACCGTCTGAGGAACACTCAGGTCATCTTACAGCCCTCCCAGCATCCCTCACATTGTGAGTTTGAGCATTACTGATAGATACGATAGATACTATAGAAATAGATACGATAGATACTATAGATACTATAGATAGATAGATAGATAGATAGATAGATAGATAGATAGATAGATAGATAGATAGATAGATAGATAGATAGATAGATAGATAGATAGATATCAATTAATAAAACAATACAAATATATTTGAGGGGCTCCCATAAAGGGCTCCAAGTGTTGGACAGGCCTTAGATTGAAATGAGAGAAAGTCTAGGATGCCTGCAATGAAGAAGCTGTGGAAAGTTTGACAAAACAAAACAAAGGCTAAACCGCTAAAGATAAAGTGTTTTTCTAGGATAAACAGTGCTATTCTGCACTGGCTTCTAGATGGCGGTGGTGATTTAGTTAGAAGCTTTCAAAGGCTTCTAACTTGAAGTTCATGAAAAACAAAAATATTTTGGTAGTTGTGTTTTATTGCTGTACAATAGAGACGTTGAAGTCGTCGGTATGGGAAATGTGTGTTTGCAGAAAGAGGAGGAAAGCAGAGGGCTTCTAACAAGATAACTGTGCTGTGTTTATAACCCTCTTATTTACTCGACTACGATATTAAAAAGCCTACATGTTGATAAAAACACACTCCTGGCATGTAAAGATATTTCTACATTGTGATATTTCCAGGCTTCAGTCGACCCTCTAACCTAGTTTACAAACCGTCAGCCGGGGAACTTGGCTATTAGAAAGGCCAGGCTCAATGTGTAGGCCTACAGTTTCACATTTTCCTTTGAGCAAGCAAATATGCAAATGAGAGTAGTTTTACAATTATTAGCATTCCTAAAGAAAAAGTATTTATTGTAATTTGTTTCAAGGCTCTGTACAGTTTGACGCTTCAGCAACCCTCAATATAATACATACTAGTAATTATAGCCTACGCTTTGTACTGCATTTATCACATTTAACTGTTAATGCATTGATCTACGATCCTAAATGCAAAAAGTATTTGTGAAAAAAAGTGTTTTCTTTTTTACACAATGGCCTACAAATATGACGGTTGTTTCTTGAATAATGATGATGAAATGAAAAGTTGAGTTTTGTAAGTTTTTA
Organism: Merluccius polli; assembly: GCA_030340625.1. Taxonomy (NCBI): domain Eukaryota; kingdom Metazoa; phylum Chordata; class Actinopteri; order Gadiformes; family Merlucciidae; genus Merluccius; species Merluccius polli. The sequence goes on from JAOPHQ010002283.1 coordinate 8,317, forward strand.
ACTTACAACAAATGGCGAAATATATCCATCATTGACCATATTATAGATAATATTATTACTAGTATTATTATTAGTAATATTATTATTAGTATTAGTATTATTATATTATATTTAAATTATTAAAAGTCAATGTTTATCCAATATCATGTGTTTTGAGATAAATAGCAGAAAAGTGTGTGTGTGTGTGTGTGTGTGTGTGTGTGTTCCTGAGAGAGAGAGAGAGAGAGAGAGAGAGAGAGAGAGAGAGAGAGAGAGAGAGAGAGAGAGAGAGAGAGAGAGAGAGAGAGAGAGTGTGTGTGTGTGTATGTGTGTGTGTGTGTGTGTGTGCCTGAGAGAGACAGACAGAGAGACAGAGAGAGAGGCAACAAGGGGAGAGGGGGTGTAGCCTACAACCCTTTCCATTCAGATATAGACATCACTCATCCTCCCCCCAGAACAGACCTCCACACCCTCCACCGGGAACCAAGCATGGCCGGCTCCTCACCGCAGCCACCGCGAGGCCAACCCACACCCAGAGTCACTCAACACTTGGACAAATGACAAACCGACCGTCCACGCTTTGAGCCCCCCCCCCCCCCCACCATCGGATGAACCCCGGAGAGCAAAGGTCAACGATTAAAAAGTGGGACGACGACGACGATGATGATGATGATGGACCCAGGGACCGGGTCCAACACCTGCCCCAGCGGCCGCCGCGGTCACCCCAAACAAGAAAGCACTTCTATCCGGTTCGGCATCGACCAGATACTCAGTGGTGGGGGGTGGTGGAGGTGGAGGGGTCTCAGAGCCAGATGTGGTCCTGAGGAGGGGGGCGGCCCTGGACCTCGGTCCCTTCCCCGGCGGCGGCGGGAGCTACCACCTGGCGAGCCCGGCGCCCTTCGCCTCCCTGGCCGGCTCGTTCCGCGGGGGGGCATCGCTGTCGTCGCTGCCCTACGGGGAGCCGCGTCCCTACCGCCGGCTGCACCTGACCCCGACCCCGGGGGAGGTCATCCGCATCCCGGCGCACAGACCCCTGGTCCCACCGCCGCCGCCGCCGCCGGCCTCGTCCATCTCCGGCCTGATCCCCTGGATGAACGGCGGCCAGCAGTTCGCCAAGGACCGCTTCGCAGGTGAGGACACGTGCGTAAAAGCGCGTAAAAGCGCGTAAAGCGCGTAAAGCTGCGTTTTATCCTTTTTATTTCGTATAGGCATGTCTATCTGGGTGCAGTTCAAAGTTGAGCCTACGTGATGTAAAAATGACTTTACTAAATTAAAATATGTCTCTTATTCTTCTACTGCCTATTGGTCTCGTTTTTTAACCTAACATTTTGTAAGCTTGCCCAAAACTGTCCAACATATTTTTTGCTCATTCAATGTCACATCACAATACTTAGCCTATGTGTGTCTGAGTCTCATAATAATTTTGACACACTACACTAAATACAAATTTTAAAAAGCCTGCTTGGGCTAATTATATAAATCAAGTCATATTTAGATGCGTCAAATCAGTAAAACATTTACTTTTACTTTGCCGTGTTGGATAGTTTCTTTAGGCGATGACGGCCAGGCCTAATCACCTCCAGTATAAACTTCAACCTTATTGTAGTAAATCAATGATCAAATCCCAAATGACTCGGCCTGTGTGTTTTGGACCCTGATTTTATTTTATTTTTCATCTAGTCTAATTTTGTGAAAATATTGATGGATGGTATTGATATGATGTTATAATATTATGTATATTATAAATGTATTATTACAATATTATATTATAAATGTATTGGGCAAAAATGAATCTCCTAAACATGTTCCAAATATTCGGCTGCATAAAAAAGCCAGTGCGTAAAGTATACTTTACGCATACACATAGGCTACGTATATAGCTCGCCTTAGTTAAAAATAAATAAATAAAAAGCCTAAATTTTTCCCCCAAAAAACTAATCTCCTACTCTATGTCCCATTTTCTTATACTTCCCCCAGCTAACCTGACGTCCTTCACCGTCGTGCGCCGCATTGGACACCCCTACCAGAACCGCACGCCTCCCAAGAGGAAGAAGCCGCGCACGTCATTCTCCAGGCAGCAGATCTCCGAGCTGGAGAAGCGCTTCTACCGCCAGAAGTACCTGGCCAGCGCGGAGAGGTCCTGCCTGGCCAAGACCCTCAAGATGACGGACGCGCAGGTCAAAACCTGGTTCCAGAACCGCAGGACCAAGTGGAGGTTAGTACCGTCCGGACCCCCTATTAGTGGGCCTTGAAATGGTTGGAAAGAAAATTGAAAATGTATTTTTCATTTAAAACTAAAAATGACCCACGTTTAAATAATACAATAAAATAGCCTACAAAAAAATAACAGAACAGCAACAACACTGCATTTGATTCATTCCCAGGCTAAAGTTAAGAAGTTAAAGTTCAAGTTACGGTCTGTTTGTTTGACCTATTTCGGGGGCCCAAACTTTATCTTTATTTTGTTGTAATGATGTTTTGGTAAAAAATAAAACCCTTTCCTTTTGAAATTCTCTTGTGACTCCTCTTGCCTAACTGCTTGGTCCCTCACCAAAAAAAATGAATGAGACGAAAGAAAGTGACATGAAGATGATACATCATTAACATTAATCGAGATAAAGAATTTCCATTAACTCAGTTATAGTCCCGCCTATTGACCAAGTCATCCTACCAAATCATTAGAGAACAATGCAGTCATGATAGGCGAGTCCATTTAATTCTTAAAGGCCTATTATAGGCCAATATCCGGCATTGTTATAACACCATCATGTCTGATAGTCTACATGTGACATTATTAATGTGAAGGCCTATATGTCATTTTGAACATGCACATCTGCTGACATTGAATCATCCCATATCCATGCTAGACGCCAGACGGCGGAGGAGCGGGAGGCGGAGCGCCAGCAGGCCAACAGGTTGATGGTTCAGCTCCAGCACGACGCTCTGCACAAGAAGTTACACCTCGACCCGCTGCCCAGCGACCCCCTGCTCCTCGGCGGCCACAACCCCTCTCTCTTCCCCATGCAGAAGCTCCCTCCCTGGGCCTTGGAGGCAGACGACCCGCTGCAACCCAACGCTTGAGGACCAGGGGCGCTGGCAAGGCCACCCCAGGCCCCCCCCGGGGGTGGCCACATGCCCCCCAACTAAATCTGATGGATGATTTTAAGGATTTTAACTCGTCAACCAACATTAACACAAAACCTTTGTGTTATAGGCTGCTGCACTCAATTTGTGTGGACACTCAATTGATAAACGCTGGATATCTACACTACAACGTAGAATGTCAAACGGACCTGACGGATTTGGTATTCATTCAAAAATTAACAGTTGCCTAACCAAGGGAGGAATATAAAGTATTATGCAGTTAAATGTTTTTAAACATGGAGATGCAGATACCTGCGGCGTACATTCTCATCTCATCTCAGGGAAATTACATGTGGCCGTTGACGGGAAACTATAGGCTACACATTTTTATTAATTTCATGTTAATGGAAAGACTTGGACAAAACCTATATGATGCATGCAACACATATTGCCATTTGATATTCTACCATTTAATATTTCCCTGCGACCTCATTGAGAGAATATAATTTCAACTTGTCTTTAAAATATACAACCGCTTTAAAGATGTTAATCTAGTACATTGCTATGGACTATATCTTTTAATGGCAATAGCTTCACATTTATATCGCACATCTTTCAGATTATAAAATGTACATTTTATTTAGCATTAGTTGCCAAATCATGTAAAGTTTACAAACAATATTCCATAAAATGTTAACTTCCTGAAGGATTGATCAGTTCCTATTAAATTAGGTAAAGGATTTATAACGGTCCACTGTTATCCTTGAAATAAACCCTTCACCTCAGTGGAAAGCCATGCCTCTACTTTAATTAACATATGTAAATTACCAAAGATGCAGCTCAAGTCTACAACTGTAGTAAAGAACCAGGATTGGGTCACAAAAATGTGAGAAAAAAAACATGAAAGAGATAGACATGACATACTTCCTGAAATACTTCTTGAATAGTCTTTATTGTATTAAGTCAACAGCTGCACATTTTAGGTAACAAACGAAGAACTGGTGCAGTTGACATAAAGTTCCAAAATCTTTGCTATACACGCTATATTGCAAAATACAGTCTTAATTACATACATGTGAAGGGATTTGCATAACCAACTTCAAATAAATGTGGCAAATTTTTCACCCAGTCAACAGTCACATCAAAATAACAAACTTGAACATGGAATGGTTTTGGGGTTTTAAACAGTCTCATGCAGAAGTTACAGCAGTCATTAAAATCAAAGAAATTGAGTTTTAATGTACAGCTGATTAATATTTGTCGCATAGATTAACTTGGGACGGAAATATCACTTGCCTCGTCAAGCATTCACAACCATGTGCACTTTCAAAGTACAACAACCAAACAGAAAACCAGTTGTAGCAAAGATTGAAGGACTAAATGTTTATAGCACAAACGTCGGTTAAAAATGTTCAGGAAGAATAACCGTTTCTGTAAATTTCTTGTCATCTGCCGAGGGGGGACATTCTGGCTGACAAAATGTATTAAGGATTCAATAACTTTTGTAGTATGGTACCGCAACATTTCACTGTCCTTTGCAACTGGGACGCAACGGGTTGAGACTCGTCTAGCGTAATTCAGTCTAGGTCCACCGCCTCTTTACTTAAGACAAGGGCAACAGTGCATGAGGACCGAGTCAATTTATTCAATAATTAAAAACAAACAAAACAAGGCACTGGGAGACAGCCTTCATAGTTTCAAGACCCACTAAAGATAGAACAGATTTTATTTACAGAAATGCTAATCATCCCTAGTGCCCTCCGCACGCAGTGGAAATGCGTTGACGGAAGCTGGACAGGACATTGATCGGTTGGCGGTGTGGAGGCCTTCAGGAAGGTTTGAAACAAAGTGGGGGTGTGGGGGGGTTTTACTCTTTCAATGTTTGTTTCCACTTCCAAAGATCTTCGATGACCTGGTATAAAGACAAAACGAAATTACACATGGAATACAAGTTGTAGTTGTGCTCCAACACGACTGGCACTGAAGTACTTTTAAACATATTTTGAAGAGTATATGCATGTCTACCTTGGCGTCCGACACTTTGTATGCATTCTTAACGTAGTTCTCAAACTTAGGCTGGACCTTTGGGAGTACCCTTCCCTACAAAGAAGAAAAAGATCAATGATTATAGTCTGACATCATGACTCAATTCTGCTTTGCGACACAATATCTCCCAAGATGGAAGAAACCCAACAGATGCACAGGTGGACGAACCTTTTTGACAAACTCCATTATCTGCTGTTTGACCTCGTCGATGGTCGGCGTTTTCTTGGGAGTCTTTGGTGCTTTGGGGCTGCCCTTGTTGGGAGTTTTGGGCTACAGAAAAATATGACAAGTCAGTTAATGTACATTTACCATTGGTTACCAATGTCATTAAGGAGCTGGCAGGGGCTAGGGGGCTTTTTTTGTGCCTTTTTTTCCAACATTTGTCTCAGTGGTCCCTTTAAAGCACTTGGCACCACACAGCCAAGGACATACACAAACCAACGAGTCAATGTATGCCGCCTTGGCACACCAGAACCACACGGAAATGCAGAACTGGTCGGCTTAATAGACGGCAATGGGGTCAGGGCCTCAAGGTGGACATTGACGGATCAAAATCCAGTAAACGTCTGGGCAGTTAATTTGTTGAAAAAAATAAAATCATTGCAGTAGTGTCTACTGCCGATATGAATGTTGCCCTACCTGGTTCTTGGCAGGGGTGTTGGGTTTGGAACCCTTGCCGTTCTGTGCTGGGGTCTGGGCTTTAGGCTCGGGCTTGGCCTGCATGGAAGATATGAAAATAAAGGGTGAGTAGAGTAAGAGGACACGACACCAATAAAGAAGAATACAAATAACAATCGGTATCGGGTACAACGATACCGTCAACAAATGTTAAAGACTTGGGCATCTACGCATACTAGCGGCCTCTGGCTAAAGTTAGCACCAGAGAGCACAAGAACAACAAAACGACTACGAGGCAAGTGGCGATCATCTCAGGCAATAGTGATATTCTCCATTTGTTATGTTACAAACAAAAATAAAAAAAACTTTAACCATGTTAGGAAATACTAGAATTGCGTTTTGACGTCATGTCCTCATTGTATTTTCCCGCCATGGGTCTGCACAGAGCAGAGTGAAGGAGAGCGCATGATTCCCTGGGTCGATTGTGTCGTGGACGGATTGCTTTTATTCTATAGACATTTAGTAACATGCATAGATTTGAACTGCAGCATAAACATGAAGTGAAAAGTTATAGTGTAGCTTTAAGAAACTCACCTGAACAGGAGAGTCTTCCATATCATCTCTGAAACAGAAAGAAAGGTTATTACATGAACAAAGACGATTCTGGTGGACGGTTTTGTCCACATTGATGTTTTTACTCACTCGTCCTCATCTTCATCATCCTCATCTTCATCTTCTTCCTCCTCGTCCTTCTTTACTTTCTTCTGCAGGTGGAAGAGAGGTCATAAGGAGATGGTTAATTAAAGAGATGGTTAATCATCATCATCATCATCAGCAGCAGGTCTCCATGGCAACAGTCCACAAACCTGTTTCTTGGACACAGGTGAGGGTGCTGGCCTTTTCTTGGATGCCGGGACGTCTTCCTCCACCTCCTCCTCCTCCTCTTCCTCCCCCTCATCATCCTCCTCCTCAAATGACTGATCACCTTCCATGACTAAAAATAGACAACAATGAGGCAAAATTGAATTCGGATCTTTAAAAGTAATGTCATTAAGATGTACATTCAGTAGGGGCTTCCTGCTTAAGGGGTTCAAACCCAGAACCTTTCAACTTGAAGTCTTGGGTGTTTGACACATGGGAGTCAAACACCCTAACCACTAGACTAGAATTGGTGAGGTATCCAAAACTTTTTTGCAGCATTTGTCTCAATGGTCCCTTTAAAGCACTCGCCACCACACAGCCGAGGACATACACAAACCAAAGAGTCACTGTATGCAGCCTTTGCACACCAGAACCGCACTGGAAGCAGAACTGGTCGGCTTAATAGACTGCAATCTGTTTAAGGGGTTCAAACCCAGAACCTTTCGACTTGAAGTCGAACACACTCACCAATAGACCATGTTGGATAGGATAGTTAATGAGATCTTTAATAATAGTCTTATGATAACCTGAGCTAAACAACACTCAGAACTAGCTGTGGCGACTTCTTGTTCTTACACAAGTTGCAATTAACATTTAGTCAGTTTAGTTTCGAACCACGACAGTGACATTAATTAAGGAGCAGGTAGGGGGTGAGGGGCATCTTCCTTAAGGATGCCTGCGGGACATCGGGCTTCGAACCCAGTGCCTTTTGGCTTAGATGTTAGGTTCTGTAGACCAACAACAGTATTTTATGTGAACACAGAAGGGTACATACTGACGAGGTGCTGCCCGCTGATGTGGATGGGACCCGGGCCCGCCTTCAGCCGGAACACAGCAGGGGGGGTGATGGTGAACCCACCGAGACACACCTGGAACCAGCACATCACGCATTAGCGTACACACCAAGGAACATTTATACAAGAGGGGAACATTTTATATAAAAAGCAGGAAAACTCACTCTGAACTAGTAGAAACCATTTGTTACATAAAGCTGATTTTGTTGGACACATTTGTGAACAATGAGGGATTAGGAACCACATTGATGCTTTGCTATAAATATGAGTTTCTAAGATTCTTTGCTGCAGTCATTTCCCCAAGCTATACATTAAACAGGTCAATATCGCTTTATATCATTAAACTACAGTACACAGAAATTGGGTGTTTAGCAGATACCAGACCAGGTACAGGCTAAATGCTGCTTCATCTAAAAAGCACGTGGATTGAGACATTTTATTTGGGAATGAGAATGGAAACTTGACCAAAGAAATCATCTGTTTGTCTGTAAACCAACCATGTGGGTTCTCTTAAATGTGTTTTTCATCGTCATGTACGTTTTGATAAATACTAAAAAGACTTTACGTACAATTAAATGCAAGCTTTAAAAACAGTACTTGAGGCAGAAAAAGGGACGGATGAGGAGTTTGGTGTGGAAAGTGAAGCGATTAGACCCATGTAACAGACTGGTGTGGCATAGTTTACAGGGTGTGGTCTACTCACACTGGGCAGGGTGGAGGGTTTGAGTGATGCCAGCACCGCTGTGATTTTCTGACCCTCCTCATCCTGACCTTCGACCTCCACCACGTGTAGCTCGTCTTTGGTGGACGCATCGACACACGCCTACGGGAGGAGAGAATATCTCATACGTTAGACGACGGGATATTGATTTGGGATATTGTAATATGGTGAAGTGTTAGAGTAAAATATGGTAATGCAGCCATGTGGTTATTTTATATACTACTATTACTTGAATTACCAGGAAACATTACCATCTCGAGTCATGGGTGTTTGACACATGGGAGTCAAACAACCTAACCACTAGACTAGAATTGGTGAGGTATCCAAAGCAGCATTTGTCTCAATGGTCCCTTTAAAGCACTCGGCACCACTCAGCCGAGGACATACACAAACCAAAGAGTCACTGTATGCAGCCCTTGCACACCAGAACCGCACTGGAAGCAGAACTGGTCGGCTTAATAGACTGCAATGTGGTTACGGCATCTTGAGCAAGGATGCCTACAGGTTAAGGCATCAGCATATCTTTTGCTTAATTTGTCTCACTGTTACTTCAAGTTCTTTATTTGTTAAATGCACCACAAAACAGGCAGTCATTGCTGGCCATTAATGTCTTGTATTTCAAGCTCTCCTCAACAATGCAGGCAAGTAAGATAAACAAGGTTAAGAAAATAGTATAAAGTGTGTTTAAAAGCTAAATGTACAACAGATAATATATAGTGCAGTAGAACGGTAAAACAGTACTTTTTTCTGCATGGTTGAGGTTGCCTGGAATTCAAGCCTTTCCTGGCCATTAATGACTTCTACTTATTCGCAGGACAGATACAACACAACACTTGTGTAGCGTTTCGCTCACCATTCGCAGATCTAGCTGGTGCTCGAAGTCGTCATCTTCAGGGTTGAACATGATGTCCTTCCCAGATTCCAGTTTGCACCCTTGAGGAGAAACCACAAGAGTTGATGGATGAACATTTGTCCAAGAATATAGAGACATGCGTGTAAGCAATCGCTGTAAACGCCTGCTTTAGTCCAAAACCACTGGGTTTGGACCAAGTGTAACAAGTTTAAACCCTTATCTCCACTCCCGAGAGCCCACGCATCTTTGCTCTCTGCTGCCACCCTAGTGGCGGTAAACCGGTAGAGCCTCACGTCTGAGCCTGGACTGTTCCCTTTCCAGAGTTGGCACCAGGTGGTTATGGCGGTATGGTGATGGGTCCATTATGTGGCTTTTATGGCACATGCACCTTTAAATTAATTATACTACACGTTCTGATATAGCCTACATTTCAGTTTGTGCATCTTCTCCAACTGTTGATTTGGCTTAATATAAAGAAACATTAAAATAAATTGTATATTTATTGTCCATTACGATTACCTTTCTATTGGCAAACAAGTTCAGCTATACTATACAATATATATTATATATAATATAGCTATAAATCAATTTAAAGATATTCATCTTGGCCAACTGAATGTAGGTCAGATTCAGGTCGTGTCAAAAACCTACCACCTTTAACATGCTCGTTCAAATTGGCCTAATCATCTACAAATTACACGTTAAGTTAAAACACAAAAGCGGGTTAACATTAAAAGTAGCAGTATTAAGGCAGACACAGCCTACACTAAACCCTGCAGTAACACCAGGGCACCGCGCTAGGACGTCCACGTGGTCGCAACCAGGAGGTGGAAACGTGGACCACCACCTTCACACTTTCTCCATTTAACAGACACTCAGGCCCAACACATGACACACACATGCACCACCTGCACTACTAACCGTGCATACAAGTCATGGATATCCACGTTTTACCTGAACCTGACCAAACCTAAACCAGACCAAACCTATAACACGTGTGTGTGACTTTGTCTAAGAGTCCCAAGAGTTTCCATAACTCACTCCTAATTAGAAATAGTCATTAATAAAAACCTCAAGACCAATAAAAACCTCAAGACCAATAAAAACCTCAAGACCAATAAAAACCTCAAGAGCACGTGTATAAGTGTAATGGATATGAGCCTGGGAGGGGGGGGGGGAAGAGGGGGGGGGGGGGGTGAACTGAGGTGAGGATCCCGCATGGTGGGAGTCCAGAGAGTCTCTCCCCCCCCACACACACACACTCACCTCTTCACGGCCTACTCATAATGTCCACGCAGCTGAGTTAATATGTTAATAAGGCCATAATGAGACCACGTCGTGGCGGTAATGAAATGTGCAGCTGATATCCCTCTCCCCCCCCCACCACCGTCACCATGTGCGCCGCCATCTTGAAGAAAGCCAACACGTGTTCGCGGTGCGGTGGAAACTACACCGAAACGACACGTAATGTCGTCTCTTCGACACAGAGACACGTCCATTAAAACACACGCCACGACACCACCGTGTACATGCACACGCTCTAAGACACACCTACAGAGTATATCGGTGACTCGTATTACCAAGTAACAAAAATACATAAATAAATACATAAATTAAAATAGAGGCTCAATGTGGGAATGACCCAGAACAAAAATCTTTCTTCTTCTCCTTCTCACCGTAAAGGAAGTTTTGCGGCGCCATGCTCCCTTCGTCTTCCATGCCGTCCATGCCGTTCATGCTGTGGGGGAGAGAGCTGTCCTGTTGTCCGTCCGCTGCGCCGCGAGGGGGGAGACTGAGGGAGAGGCTGGGGGAGACTGAGGGAGGAGCACGTGGGGGCGGGCGCGCTGCTCAACACGGCGCGCGCTCTTCCTCGGCGGCCCGCACGGTACGCGACGGCGCCGCTCACCGCCCTCTGCTGGGCGGAGAGTGTAAACTGCGCCACTTCTGATGTGTGCTTTTGCTTTTACGACTTTTATTTTTTAATTTTTTTTTTTAAGTGTGTTTGTATTGTAGTGTATATTGTGTAGAGGTATTTATATTCTGCGTACGTGTCAGTGTAAACCACTACCAGAGATGTATAAAGTACTGGAGACCATTGAGTAGGCCTACCACTAAATACCACCAAGGCACAGGCCTAACTGTAACTGTCCATAGGCACAGGGCAACCTAATGAAATACGTCTATTAATTCATCCATCGTTATTATATTTTATATTATTTATCATCTGGACAAATTGCATTTGTTCCCGTCTTTGGGGCTTCCGTAGTAGGAACACAACGGGGATTGTGGGTAACGGACATGCGCTGTTCTGTTGTTAGCCATGTGGCTATGAATGAACATGCTGCAGTTGAGAATAAACCGCAGTCAGGGTTATAATTGTAATATCGATAACATAAAACAGTTAAGGATATATATAGTCTACATTTCTCAACATGAGAACATATATTATACCGTATGTTCAAAGATACACAAGGTGGCGCAGTTTGATATAATATATATATATATATATATATATATATATATATATATATATATATATATATATATATATATATATATATATATATATATATATAGTAATAGCACTATAATGTCAATTAACAAAAAACAAACATGAAATGTACAATAAATCACAAATTTGAATACATGTGGAATCACCATAATTTTATTCATAGTAATTGTATTCTGTCTTATGTACATAAAAGTGACATCACAGATGGACATGTTGCCATACCTATTGGAGAAGTCACACTAGCAATTTCTAATTTGACATAAGGAAACTAACACTAGTAACATCTGCAACTCTGACTTAAAGGCTTTGGCACATATCCCTCCTATATATGAAATATATATTTCATATATGTTTCTCCCGTCCTGCGATTCCTCTGCCACTGTGATTATCACAACACATGTTATTGTTGTGGCAACTCTGAATCACACACATTGAAGAAAGTTGTATTCTATATGCTATTTCTCTTATTATTATTATTTATAAAAACATTGCTATCTATTTCATAGGCGTGTGTTCCTGATACTTCAAACAGACTTCTTTCAGTTGCTCGCTTTTCACACGTTTCACATATTTTCAAACGGTAAATAGGCCTAAATAACACTGAATCCAACACAACAAGCAAAGCGACAGAGCAGGATTTGGCAACTCAACAAATACTTGTGTTTTCTTCTACAACTCTGGCACACACACACACACACACACACACACACATACACACACACACACACACACACACACACATACACACACACACACACACACACACACACACACACACACACACACTCATAACCACCACACATTGTTATTATAATTAGCAAGGAACGAAATTCACGTTTTTTAAATTTTAGCATTGAATTTCTAAAGCGTTTACACCTAAACGGACAAGACAAGCAAGACACAGAGAGACATAAATACTGTACAGGACCCATAGCAGCAGCAGTGTTGGCAAAACATAACACAGATCGGATCAGTTCTCTATAATATGTCGGATCAGATCAGATCTCTCTCACTCTCTCTCTTTCTCTCTCTCTCTCTCTCTCTCTCTCTCTCTCTCTCTCTCTCTCTCTCTCTCTCGTTTTTACCAAGGCAACTCTCCGATGGAGGCGACTATTCTTGGAAAACACACCAGAACCAAGAAACCTTGTGGGTGACGCGAAGAAACACACTTTCCCTTCGCCTTTGAGACAACCACCTGCAGCTCCAACTTGACCCCCCGTGTGAAGGCCTTAAGCGGAGGAACGAAGGCGGGGCGTCGGTTTGAGTATGTCGAAACAGGTTGTGTGCTCTGCGGTCCAACAGTTAGAAGCAGGACACTGGGTTGAAGAGATGTGGGAGGAGCAGGTTTTGCTCCCTGAGTTCAGGTAGGCTGCGGTAGGCCAGTCTTTACAGAGTCTGAGAGAATTCGGTCTGTGAGAGAAAACTGGATCTGGATGTGTTTGTGGATCAGCGGAGGAGGAGGAGGAGAGATAGGGGTGTGTACTGCGCATATGCCTCCGCACACGTGTGTGGAGGCATATGCGCAGTACACACAGTACACACACACACACGCACACGCTGAGTGCTCTCATTTCATCCTCAGAAGGCTGCCTTTATTTCTGTTGCCTCCTCTCTCTCTCTCTCTCTCTCTCTCTCTCTCTCTCTCTCTCTCTCTCTCTCTCTCTCTCTCTCTCTCCCCCCTACATCACGTTTTCAAACAGCTGCATGGAGCTCATCATCATTTCATCCTGAACGGAGGCAGAGAGGGAAATGAAAGAATTAATTAGAGATGAAAGGATGAAGGAGGAAGGCATCAACATGCAACCAAAGTATTTTATAGTACATCCATAATACCTATTTATATCTACTATTTACTTACTATTTTAATACTACACTTTCTATAATATATGAGACACATTTTGACATGCTTCACTTCATAATAACCTATATAGATATAAATAATATAATATATACCATTTAGCTGCAGTGTTATCCATTGTGTCTAAAATACATTTGGTGCATACATTCTTAGCGTGAATAGGGTGAATGAGCATTTCATTGTTTCTGCTGTCTAGAGTGGTAACGTGTGTGTGTGTGTGTGTGTGTGTGTGTGTGTGTGTAAAAGAAGCAGTCCTATTGACAACTGAGTGTTTTTGTGCTGAGCCTTGTACATAACCCCTTGTGTGTGTGTGTGTGTGTGTGTGTGTGTGTGTGTGTGTGTGTGTGTGTGTGTGTGTGTGTGTGTGTGTGTGTGTGTGTGTGTGTGTGTGTGTGTGTGTGTGTGTGTGTGTACGTATGAGAATGTATTCTCGTGTTGGTAATACACACACCTCCTGGCAGGCTATGATGAACTCCTCCAAAGTCACCACGCCATCTTTGTTCTTGTCCATTTTCTACAGAAACAGCAGAACACACCATGAAGTGCAAATACCAAACATGAGACAAAATGAAATATTCAGGACTGGCTGGTCATAAATATTCCATATTGCGCATCGGACGGCTTTTTCAAACATCATTATCATGTCGTGTTTAGATTTGATGAGATCGGTGAGATGAGAACTGAGCTGTGATCAAATAAATGCAGTTTCCATTAAATAATACAAAGTAATTTGTCTTGTTTGTTAACCTTTGTAGGGTAAGTAAATTGTATACTTCCTCTACAATAGACCAATTCAACCAAAAAATATTCTAAATCTATAATGTTGTTATGATTTTGCCATGTTAGTCCTGATTACCTGAGCTAGATGTTTGTAGTTAGATGTGTGTGTAGATGTGTATCTGATAGATGTGTGTGTGTGTGTGTGTGTGTGTGTGTGTGTGTGTGTGTGTGTGTGTGTGTGTGTGTGTGTGTGTGTGTGTGTGTGTGTGTGTGTGTGTGTGTGTGTGGTAGACGTGTATGTGGTAGACGTGTGTGTGAGCCTACCTGGAAGAAGGCGTCTACATGCTGTTGAGGGACGTCTCCTTTCAGAGCCGGATACGTGTACTTCCCCATCATGTCGTAGATGGCCCTCACGATCTCGGTCATCTCCTGGGGAAGCAGAACATAAACCACAAGAGATGATGTCATGGATGAGGTCCACCGAAAACAGGGGTTCCCAAACGTTGTCATGCCGTGACCCCCCCTGCGGACGGAGGTGCTTTTGGCCCGGGACCCACCAAAAATGTAGTGCAGTAAAATAAAAAATACGTTCCTATCACCATATCAGAAAAGTGAGATAGTTAACATTTCTCTGTATATTGTTATTCAATACAGTATTCTCATTTTCAGTCTAATTATCAACTTATCAAATGACAACGCCAAGGCACCTAGGGGTATGCATATATATTTTGGATATTTTTTTTATTGTGGCCATCTGGGTCTCCTGCAGCGACCCACATATGGGCCGCGACCCACAGGTTGAAAACCACTGTTGTAACAGGTGGAGTTATAGCTACTGTGTTCTGGACCGCACCTCTCGGTTGATGTATCCGTCTCTGTTGATGTCGTACAGGTGAAAGGTCCACTCCAGCTTGTCCCTCAGCGTTCCCCGTAGTAACGTGGACAAACCCATCACGAAATCCTGTCAGAGGATGAAAAACCACCAAAACTCACCAGCGCAACACAGCAGAATCCGAGATGGATCGACCCTGGCTAGTCAGAGTGGATCAATGGTGAGAAAAGCAGCATATATAGAGAAGGTACCTCAAACTTGATGGATCCGTTGTTCGTGGTGTCGAATGCGTTGAATAGATAATGCGCATACGTACTGGCGTCTGCAACAGAAAGGATAAGACACAAAAAAAAACGTTGGGCAGGTTTGTCAGGGATCCTACCACTCACCGTCGGACAGTATGTGTAACATGTTTCATCCCCTACCTCCATGAGGAAAGAACTGCGCGTAGATGTGTTTAAACGTGTCTTCATTCACCACCCCGCTCGGACACTCCTGTGAGTCGAGAGACGAGAGACATTAGGCAAGAGACACGAGACGGCTCAAGGTCAGGACAACGATCAACTGCCATTTGGCAGAGAAGTGACCAAGTAGTCAAATTTCCACATTATATTTTTAATCCAAACTGAATAATATATGAGAGAAGCTCCATTGAATATTCATGCTACCATGCTACCATACCTTGCTACAGTCTGGGCAGCATGGTGGCTCAACACCCCTCACTTAGAGGTGATACACCTTGAAGTGACTCGGGTTCGATTCCGACCTTCCATGTCCTAGCTATAGGCCATGAGTTATATTTTGGCATTTACATTAACATTTCTACCACACAGATATGTTTATGTTATTGTTTGTAGTTTTGACTCTTATTTTAATTGTATTATCTCTTTTTTTATTTTGTATAACCTGTGTCCTGTACTTTCTGCTGTGAAACCTGGATTTCCGGGAATATGATTTTATCTTATCTTATTATCTTATTATATAATTTCCTCTCTCTTTCAACACACTTTCCAGTGTCTCCTTAATGTCCATAAAGGCGTAAACGGCCATAAAAATATATAAAGAAAATAGCAATCGGTTGGAACAGGAGCAGTTTTACATGATCCTGTTTGTAGCGCGTGAAACACAGAGCAGGAAAGGGAGGCCGGATTCTGATTGGCTCACGTTCTTGAAGCCGCGGTAGAGGATCTGGAGCTCCTGCTTGCTGAAGTTGGTCTGAGCCTCGAGCTGCTGAAGGCCCTCTGGTCTGTGACTTACCATCGTCATCTCCAACTCATCCTCCCCCTTATCTGGAGACACAGACAAGAACAACGGCCCTCAAACAGTCTGTATGGAGGGCAGACGCTCCGATATGTTCATTTATTTAAACATTTTTATGCCCCCCCCAATGCGTGACTCACTATTTCGCCCTGTGACAGTAGCACTAGTTTTGTGTTATTTTATTTAACCTTTAATACACCACAGGAATAAGATTGTAAAAAAAAAAAGGAGAGAGGGGAGGCGTCATGTATGAGGGGAGGAGCCACAAGAGAGGCCAATAAAGAGGGGAGGGGCCAGGAGAAAGGCGCTGTTTAGGTGTGACTCACTCAACAAGGTGTCAGAAAGAAAGTGTTTTGTGTTCACAGCCTCAGTGTGTGTCTCTGTATCCATCTGATGACTCTCTTCTGTATTCACGCCTGTGTACTCCCGCCACGAGACTCTAATAAAAGCACTTTTTCATGTTGTTGTTTTTATTATTCATTCACC
>JAOPHQ010002283.1:30000-95000 GCA_030340625.1 Merluccius polli
CTCTATAAAAGCTGAAGTACTGAATGTGTGCTTTGAAATATTATAGTCACAGTATATCAGGTTCCCTTTAAAACATGCTACTCACTTATAGTGCGTGTGTGTGTGTGTGTGTTAGGATGCTACACCACAAGACCTCTCTCACTTGAAATGAAAAGTAAAGTCAACTAATTCCACAATTCCACATAAGATCATTCTTTTTTCAAACGGTATTTCAAAGTAAAAGTTACAGCATAGAAAAATGGCTTTGAGCTGAAATATAGTCATGATGTCAAACTTCAAATCTTTCTCAGAGTAAGCCATGAATTATTTAGATGATAATCTTCTTTTTCTACTTGTGTGTTGTGTGTTTACAATCTGTATTAAAGAGACAAGAGAGAGAAGAAAGCTTCTTCTTCTTCTTCTTCTTCTTCTTCTTCAGAAAGGAAATCAGAAAGGAAATGGCGCGCTTCCAATTTATTAGAAAATCGCTTAATATGGCAAAATAATCTTAAAAATTATAGAAAGGCCCTCCGTAATGCCAGAGGAGCCTTTTACTCGGCACTAATAGAAGAAAATAAAAACAACCCCAGGTTCCTCTTCAGCACTGTAGCCAGGCTGACAGAGAGTCACAGCTCTATTGAGCCATGTATCCCCATCAACTTAAGTAGCAATGACTTCATGAACTTCTTTTATAATAAAATTATTACTATTAGAGAGAAAATTAGTCACCAAATGCCCTCAATAGGTATCGCTGGCTCTCCAACATCAGACACTTTGACTGGTGCAAACTTAGATGTGTATTTGGACTGTTTCTCTGCTGTCAGTCTTCATCAGTTAACTTCTATAATTTCTTCATCAAAGTCATCAACCTGTCTGTTAGACCCCATCCCAACTAGGCTGCTTAAAGAAATTGTACCCTTAATTGGCACTTCTTTACTGGAAATGATTAATCTTTCTTTATTATCAGGATATGTACCACAGTCCTTTAAAGTAGCTGTAATTAAACCCCTTCTTAAAAAGCCCACTCTTGACCCAGGGGTTTTACCCAACTATAGACCGATTTCTAATCTCCCCTTTCTGTCTAAAATTCTGGAGAAAGTAGTCGCCAAACAATTGTGTGACTTTCTACACAACAATAGTTTATTCGAGGATTTCCAGTCAGGATTTAGAGTTCATCATAGCACAGAGACAGCTCTGGTTAAAGTTAATAATGACCTTTTGATTGCTTCTGACAATGGACTTGTCTCTGTACTTGTATTATTAGATCTTAGTGCTGCCTTTGACACCATTGATCATAGTATTCTTTTACAGAGACTCGAGCATGAAATTGGCATCAAAGGAACCGCACTAAGCTGGTTTATGTCATATCTATCAGATCGTTCACAGTTTGTACATGTGAATGATGAATCTTCAATAAATACTACAGTTAGTCATGGAGTTCCACAAGGTTCTGTACTTGGACCAATACTATTTACTATATACAGTATATGCTCCCTTTAGGCGATATTATTAGAAATCACTCCATTAACTTTCATTGTTATGCAGATGATACGCAGTTATATCTATCGATCAAACCCGATGAAATTAATCAATTATCTAAATTACAAACATGTCTTAAAGACATAAAATCCTGGATGAGTTGCAATTTTCTGATGTTAAACTCAGAGAAAACCGAAATTCTTGTACTTGGCCCCAAAAACCTTAGAGACTTAATGTCTACAGATATAGCTACTCTAGATGGCATTACATTGGCCTCTAGCACCACTGTCAGGAATCTTGGAGTTATCTTTGATCAGGATCTGTCATTTAATTCCCACATAAAGCAGACCTCTAGGACTGCCTTTTTTCATTTACGTAATATTACAAAAATCAGACGCATCCTATCAAAGACAGACGCAGAAAAACTAATCCATGCATTTGTTACCTCAAGGCTGGATTACTGCAACTCCTTATTATCAGGTTGTCCTAATAAATCCATTAAGATGCTCCAATTAATTCAAAACGCTGCAGCACGAGTACTGACAGGAACTAGGAAAAGAGATCACATCTCTCCTGTACTAGCTTCTCTGCATTGGCTCCCTGTAAAATTTAGAATAGAATTTAAAATCCTCCTCCTCACCTATAAAGCTCTTCATGGGCAGGCCCCTTCATATCTCAAATAGCTCATAGTACCCTACTACCCCACTAGAACACTGCGTTCTCTGAATGCAGGGCTACTGGTGGTTCCAATAGTTTCTAAAAGTAGAACCGGAGCCAGAGCCTTCAGTTACCAAGCTCCTCTTCAGTGGAACCAGCTTCCAGTTGTGGTTCGGGAGGCAGACAGCCTCTCCACATTTAAGAGTAGGCTTAAGACGTTCCTCTTTGATAAAGCTTATAGTTAGGGCTGGATCAGGTGAGTCCTGAACCATCCCTTAGTTATGCTGCTATAGGCCTAGACTATCGGGGGATTTCCCTTGGTGCACTGAGTCTCTCGCTCTCTCGCTCTCTCTCTCTCTCTCTGTGTGCACACATTCATGTCCCATTAATGCATGTTACTAACACTTCTTCCCTGGAGTTCTTGTGTTTTCTCGTCTCGCAGGTTCTCATGGATCCTGGCGGAGCCTCCATGGTCCTGCTTGACTGCCATTGCTAATATCAGTTACCAGTTATATACAGTTACTGTTGTTGCTGCTCGCTGTCCCCCATCATTGGTGCTAGTGCATTGATGTAGTTGCTTGCTCTCTCTCTCTCTCTCTCTCTCTCTCTCTCTCTCTCTCTCTCTCACCCCAACTGGTCAAGGCAGATGACCACCCACCTAGAGCCGAAGGGTCTGTCCAAGGTTTCTGCCTTTTAACAGGCAGTTTTTCCTTGCCCCCGTGCCAAGTGCTTGCTCATGGTGGTACTGTTGGGTCTCTGTAAATGTTATTAGGAGTTTGGTCTAGACCTGCTCCATTTGAAAAGTGCCCTGAGATAACTTCTGTTATGAATTGGCGCTATACAAATAAAATTGAATTGAATTGAATTCTTCTTCTTCTTCTTCTTCTTCTTCTTCTTCTTCTTCTTCTTCTTCTTCTTCTTCTTCTTCTTCTTCTTCTTCTTCTTCTTCTCTCTCTTTCCTCCTTTTATCCACTCCAACAGAGATTTAATTAAAACCTCCACAGTCAATTAGTTTGCATTAAGTGCAATCACAAAACTGAGATACACACACACACACACACACACACACACACACACACATGCAAATGCAGGCATGCATGCACACACACACACACACACACACACACAACACAACATGAACACACACACACAACATAAACACCACACACACACACACACCACAGACACACAGAACAAATACACATGCACACACACACAGACGCACACACACACACACACATACGCAGGCACACACACACACACACACACACACACACACACACACACAACGTAAACACCACAGACACACACACACACACACCACAGACACACACACAGACACAAACACACACACACACACACACATGGACACACAGCTGGAGGCTGAATAATTGAAATAATTGTCAACCTCTCTCAACCTTGTGGCAGATGGTAAATATGGTCTTGTCTTCCTGCATCACGTAAAGCAGACCACTGGCCTTTACCACACTCAGCTTACTCAGCACACACACACACACACACACACACACACACACACACACAAACACACACACAATACACACATGGGCACACACACACACACACGATGCACATGTGTGCAACCTAAAAGCACTCATGGTTCAGTATTTTTTAAACTGTGACCTCAGCTTCTACCTCGCACTGCAGCACATTAGTGGCAGGATCCCCTGTGCACATAATAAGCTCAGAGATGGAGGGTGTAAATATAGCGTGGCGATCGACTGGGGTTGGTTGACGTGTTTGTCGCAGTTGACATCACATGTCAGTAAAGTTTCAAAGTCCCTCCCCCATAGTCACGCCGCTGCCCGCTGCTACGCCTCGCGTTAGACCGCATCACATGCAGAGTTTCAGAGTGGAAGTGGGAGAGAGTGATACTGTTAAAAAAATTATAATTCATTATTAAACTATGTGTGTTTGTCTGGAGAATGTATCAGATCATTAGCGCAAATAGGATATAATATAATAGAGAATAGAAGAGTAGAATAGAGTAGAATAAAAGGAAGAGGAGAGGAGAGGACAGAAGAGGAAAGAAGAGGAGAGGAGAAGAGAAGAGGAGAGGAGAGGAGAGAAGAGGAAAGAAGAGGAGAGGAGAGGAGAGGAGAGCAGAGAAGAGGAGAGGAGAGGAGACCCAAATAACCGGGGAAGTGGTAGTTCTCTGAAACTCCAGGTGGCGGCATTGCATTAACTTTTACATCACAGTCAGCAGCACCATGCGGCGACTTATACATAACACTGTCTTTTGCCTCTCGAGTCAAAGGACAGCAGCAATTACACCGGAGAACTACACAGCGTCTCTGTCTCTCTGGGGTATTTCCCCGCAACACAACATCACACCACTGCTCTGACACCCGACCTGTCGACTACCAGTGACTCCGGGGCCAACCGCCGTAGGTATTACACATTGCAGTGGGAGTCCACACAATGAATGCGGGACACTTTATTTAATGTCCTTTCGCTGGATGACTGGAGGCAGGAGATAAAAATAAACTGGCTGTGAGGCGGTTATATAAAAAAAAGGAGGGGTGATTTAAAAATTAAAAGCAGAGAGTTACACTGTCAGCTATGTTCCCCTCGCTTTTAACACGGAGAGATCAAGAGAGCGTGTGAGAGAGAGATAGGGGGGAGAGTGAGAGAGAGAGATGGGGGAGCGGGGGGAGAGTGATAGATAGGGGGAAGAGAGCGATAGGGGGAGAGAGAGAAGGAGAGGGAGGGGGCGGGGGCAGGGGGGGAAGAGACTGTGTGTGTGTGTGTGTGTGTGTGTGAGAGAGAGAGACAGAGAGAGAGAGAGACAGACAGACAGACAGACAGAGAGAGAGAGTGTGTTCATCTGAGATAGCGTGTATATGAAAGAAAGAAAGAAAGAAAGAAAGAAAGAAAGAAAGAAAGAAAGAAAGAAAGAAAGAAAGAAAGCTGCAGAAACAACAAGAAAGAACGAAATAATTCATATGAGAATATGTTACAGACGAATGTATTTTGCAGCAGCAGCAGAGGTCATGGAGGTCAGATAGACATCATGCCTTCAAGCCAGTATGCAACGGGACTATAATGGGAGATGAAATCGACTTTTACGCCATGACCATCATATCTGAAAGCACAGTAGCTCATAATGACATGCGTTGCGCGGTGAGACGGTCGCGTACGATGGGGACTCTGTGGAGTTGTTTCGCGTGGATGCGCACATTTAACCGGTGCGTGTTCTCGCCCGTGTGCGGATGATCGTGTGCGATTGAGCGTGTCCGCACGTCCTCGTCCTCAACCATGCGTGGCCTACAACAGTGAGTGCTTCTCCTGACCTTCACCACCACGTCTCTCTGGGGTCGCCCCCAGAGAGACGCGGTGGTGGTACCCTCCGTCTCCATGCGACACATTTTAGTTTTCCCCCCAACAAATTTGAGATCGTCCTTTTTTTTCCGGACGGGTTCATTTTGAGCCACACCGACACATTTTGTTGTTTTCGCGAGTTAAAGCTGCACTAAAACAAAATATCACGCGACCCCCCGGTGGTCCGTCAAGGCCGGTGTGTAACTGCCGTCGAGGTACGTTTAGTTTTAATTTGATGTATTTTCACTGTACTAAGTCGCTAAAAATCAGTGGCAGTAGGTCTTTCAATTTTATAAGCCCTTCCCTCGTGTTTTGTGGAAGCAGGTTGTTATGGTTTAGTTACGACCAAGTAGTAACTGACCTGGCGGTATTTGCTGTGCGTTAACTGCGTCGTTAAGACTTTCTCGTGTTTACGCTGATTGGCTGCCCTGTGCCTCGGTCGGGCCGATTCTAATGGGCTAATAAGGAGGTTACACTTGACCGAATGTCTATTACCTTCTAATGCAGGAATTAACATATTTTTATATGGCACCAATACACTTGGGAAACAAAGTGAACAACTATTGTTTACAAGCTCAGTAAGAGTTGCCAGTTCAGTCGGGGTTTGAATGCTCCATTACAATAAGACTGTAAGCCATTTCAACACATTAAGGGCCCTATCTTGCACTCAGCGCAATTGACTTTGTACACTGGCGCTTGAACAATTCCTATTTTGCACCCGACGCACATTGGAATTTTCCCTCAACCGGCGCAAGTCCTTAACTTAGGGAATGAACTTGCGCTCCGGGGCGGTTCAGCGAAAACAAGAGGCGTGTCCCGGCGCAAACGTTCCCTGTTGCTATTTTGCAGTTTCAGAAAACAATTGCGCCACAGACCAGGGAAAACCTAGTCTAAAGTCAGTGGCGCTTATTCAGATGC
Organism: Merluccius polli; assembly: GCA_030340625.1. NCBI lineage: Eukaryota > Metazoa > Chordata > Actinopteri > Gadiformes > Merlucciidae > Merluccius > Merluccius polli. The sequence goes on from JAOPHQ010002283.1 coordinate 36,373, forward strand.
TATTTTAAGGGCGCATGCTTGGCCATAATGTAGTGTTTGTACAACGTGCATACACTTTGCTTCTCTCATCTACAAGGAAGCAGTTCCCATTTTTGCAAACCATACATACAAGCAAAAATATTACCACATATGTGAAAAAATAGGCATAAATCTAGCGTACACAGTTACCCAAAATATTCAGGCTAATAGTAATGACGGATCAAATTAACCTGTTAGACCAATAGTCGCAAGACACACAGGTATATAAGGACACCAGGATGACGCCTTTTATTATGCCAGCAACAGCGCGTGAAATGTTTTATAATCGAAAACACACAGAAACGCGCGATCGGAAAGTATGTCTTTGTGACATTTCTTTATTTACATTTTGTCAACGGAAAATGAAAAGCTGAAAAGATTTAAACAGAAGAACTAATTATGTTTCCCTCTGATGGGCATGCGCGTGCTACGGCGGGATTGGACACGTCTGGGTCCAGTAGTGGCAATGCGCGATGTGCTCCCCATGGAACAAGCGCGCCTGCATTTAAAGGGAATGTGAGCCGACGCTCTGATTGGTTTATTGCACGTTACGCCCAAACCACACCTATGACTAATGTAGCTACTTCAGACCAACCCATTTTAGATTTGCGCTGGGCGCAAGAGTCATTTATCCCGCCGGCATAATAGCAAGAGCGCCCAAGATCCGCCCACAAAGCTACTTGCGCTTTGCGTTTGACACTTGCGTTTCAGACTGGCAAGATAGGGCCCTAAAAGTACAGACTTTATTGCTTCACATCCATGAAGACCAACCACATGGCCTGCTCCTCTACATTTCAGCGTGTATCAGGGTTATGCTCCGATGGTGTTAACAAACTCAGAGGAATACGTTTCTAAGTTTTCAGTAAAACTTCCTCCTGATAGGTTTCTGTCTCTCGCTCCCATCCCTTCTGGGCTTTCATTATTTTCTAAATGAGTGGTTTGGATCTGAATGTATTGACAAGAGTAATACATGATGTCCCTGTTCTCATAGCAACAGCACATGCAGCACATACTCGGTGACTACATGAGTCTGTTAGTCGGTCGCATGGCATGGCATGCAATGTTACATTTACTGTTGCCTGGATATTTTGTGAGTTTACCGCGCAAACATTTACTGTAGTCACCACTGAGGCCGAGATATATGTGGACAGGATGCATCTGCAGTGCGTCTGAGGGGCGTTCTTACTTCTGACAAATGAATTCTGCCTCTGGTCGACCTCAGGTGACCCCTGTTGGTCAGTGGTGGAGGTGGTTGTACCGGAGGTGAGAACACTTGACTGTATTTCAACACTTTATATACACGCATATATTAACACCCACAACACATTGGATGAGGACATGTGGTTTGTTTGTCCGTCCATTCTTTCAAGAATTCATTCATTCATTCATTCATTCGTTTTTTTCTGGTAGTAACCAATAGTGCTGTAAAAGCCTGTGTTTCCCCTCTGGTTTCTCATGTAAATATGATCTATCTATCTCTGTCTGTGTGTCTGTGTGTCTGTCTCTTTCCCTCCACCCATCCACCCATCCACCCAGCTGTGTATTGATTACTACACAAGGTGTTATGATGTAGCGATGTGTTCCCCTCTGTCCTATCAGTAGCACTGCAGTGTCCATCAGTCTCAGAATGAGTCCTTGCCAAACACATAATCCTTTAGTGTTTACAGAAAAAATGAGAAAAAAAAACGTTTTTCGCAGTGCGGCCGTCCCACGCATGCTGGCAAGGCAAAGCTATCACTTCTTTACAAGATGTACAGTTTTAATTAAAACTGTGTCTTGTGGGCATGAAGTGTGATTATCTGGCATGATTAGCGAGGAGCTAATTTGGTTAAGGTTGCAGAAAATTGTTTATGAATGTATAAATAAATAAATAATCATTTCAACTTGAGACATCTCTGCATGAAGTGCAATGTGACAGCCTCAAAAACACGCACACAGACTCACACACACCCTGTTAGGTGTCGGAGTGAGACTGTGATAACGTTCGGCTTTTAGGTAAACAAAAACTATATCAAAATACCCTTACAGTTGAGATTAACATGATTATTGTATTGCATAAACTGTACTTGCTAGGGCATTGTTGACATACAATGTAACATGCAGAGGGCTGAGTATACACAGGCACATTGCTATTGCATCTGTATGTTGCTAAAAAAGAGGGACAGCATAGTCAAGCAGTTCTGAGTTTGATCTATCTGTAGTCATCGTTGAGTAAGATTTCGCCTCACCCCTACCTGCTCCTTAATCAGATGTATCTAAAAAATGCCACTTGGTTGGCTAAAAGCATCTGCTAAATCATAAACTATTTTTATGAACGTACTCTCCTCTCAAAGAGACACAGTGTTCCCCGTTCACCAGTATAAAATGTCAAAAAAATGTCAAAAAATGTCAATGAATAATGTCTGCAACTGTTATTTGGTGTAAACATGAACATTAAATGGGTGGTGCAAATACATAGAAAGATATACTGAATTTGTAGTATTCATATTTTATTTGAGGTGGTATTCATATTCAACTGATTTTATTGTGGTGGCATCGTTTTACACTTATGAGTTTTCATAACCAATAGGTAACCAATAACAAAAAGGTCAAAATGTTTTTAAATTTTCCAAGTACCCCTTGAAATCCTTCAAAGTACCCCTAGGGGTTCACATACCCCCACTGGAGAAATACTGCGCTAGACAGTATGAAAGGTAAGAATGAATTATAGGGGGTCTCTTGAAACACAGCAACAAAAAACAATATGAAATTGTTATTCATGTTTGATGTGTAATAGGAACCACGTTAGTTTCATTTCCCATACCAACTCAAACTGCTGCAGCTCCTGAGCGTCGGCAGAAACACGCTTACGATCTTCTCATAAAAGGCAGGGTCCTTGGGGAGTACAAAATGCTGAGCAATTGTTTTCCCCCGAAGCAGCCTGTAAACAATCCACCAGACTTTTATCACATTATTTTTCATGCTTTCCGCGGAACGGCTTTATGGGTCTCGCCGTTTCTCCCAAAGTTATCCATCCCCAGAGTGGACACGGCATTGACACGACACAGCGTTTTATGCAACAAGATCAGTTTCTTTGTTCTCTCCTCTCTGGGTTTGGGGGTTTTTCCTTGTCTACAGAGGGCTTGGGGATGTGGTCGTATAATGTGGGCCTGTGAAGCCCTTTAAGCCCTTTTAACTCTGATTAACGGACCTATTTCACCACCAGGTGTGATGTTGATTAGCCATTACAAGCCATTTCAAAATCTATACAAGTGACATCACAAGTGATGTATGATAGATCAACCTACCAGTCTACCCAGTGGACTATACCAACTGGTAGGCTGATTTATCCTTCATACCTTTGTGGTGTCACTAGAAGCTAGATTTTGTCTTGATTTTGGCTAATCAACAGCACACCTTTTTTCCAGCAGAATGTCGATTGTAGATGACTACATCATAGTCACACATGACTTAAAACATGTTCTACTTGCTGACTTCAACGTACTTATTTATATGACGACTACTAATACTTACTAAGCTATGTTTTCATTTAAATAACAGCCTGTTAATCCAGAGATTACAAAAAAAAAGATAAATTAAGTGACCTCTTCTTAGACCCTGACAACTCCTTACGCTGAGTTTCGACTCCTAAATAACTTGAAATGTGTCTAGTCGTCGAAGTTTGACAGGTCCAAAATGAAGAAAACGGAAGAGTTCAGGTGTGGGTTCAACCCAAAGAGACAAGAAGCAGGCCTTTAGGGAGCGTGAGTGAGCGAGTGAAGCAGCCAGTAATTAACCTCTCTCGACATCAGCGTGGGGAGCAAGACGATTAGTAGACGAGGAGTTGGTGGACTGACTGCAGTGGTACTCTGCCTGCATGCCTTAAATGTACAGACACAAGCTAGTGGATCTACATCCCAAATTATAAGGCACTGAATTCAGCATGCAGGTTGTTTTAAATGAATATGCATTGCAAGAAAATAGCGGTATTTTCTAGAACTGAAAATAGAAGATTGTTTTTGCTTATCGAGTTGTAATATTTATCATTTTTGCTATTTTTTCTCGTGAAGAGACATAATGCCTTTCACAAATGAAAAAAACCCTATTCTCAGGCACATTGATTACAAAATGATTCATGATAATATGACGATATTAAATATATATGAGATATGATATTAGATCCAGTTTGGCCAATCAGGGTATATGACTGACAAATTGAAGAATTTGTTTGTGTGATGAAAACTAAGAGGAAAAGGAACAGCATAATGCAGCACTTTTCCAAACAAGCATTAACAGCCACAAGCCTTACTCTAATTCATCATCGCATAACAGGCTGTTACATGGTTAGGTTATTACCTCAAACTATCCCTCCAGAATCTCTTGAATCTGCAAAACTGCACCTATGACTGACGCATTTGTGCATGTCTCAAATATTTATAAGAGAATAGAAAAGGGCTGAAAATGTGGAGACACTTAAGCTACTCTGATCTACACACAACTGAGATAAATGCACACTGAATATATGATGATTTTACAGTTAACAATGAGTATAATACAAACTATAGAGGTTTCCATGCTCCCGTTCCCCGTATGACGTAATGCCGCATGCATGTGTCCTCTTATACTTTCACTGCATGCTGAGTTCATGTCCCGGTACGTCTGTCTAGATTTCTCAGATGTATTATTTACTGGGACTCGCTAGTGTAGTGTATACTCTGAGACTCAGCGCTACCCCGTTTTTTATATTACTGCTGCGGTAAAACAGAACGGCATAAGTCAACGGGATGTGTTGTTTCAGTGTTTAAGAGGGTATCTCTGCATTTACATATCGTGAAGTGGTATAGAAACGGTTTGGAAGTGAGGACTCGGGGCTGACCACTGAAAGGTGCGAGGTTAAAAGTAGAGCTGCCAAGACATTTCAGACATCAGATGTCGCATCCAGACTCTCACACACACATACTCCTGTGACCCCAGTAGATAAGAACTCATAAGCACCCATAGACCTACTCAACTGGCTTCATTTTAAAACTAATTAACATGTGTTGGATGTGAGAGATTATCATGAAAAGCATGTTAAATGTGCTATTCCTGTTTTATACATGGTAAAGGACAAGCTCAAACTAGGACGGTATATGTGGTATGCAACATTTCTCAAGGTGACGATACGTATTTATTATAAATGATGGCTTCCGTTCTATATTCCATTCCATCTCATCCCCTCCGTATACGAACACAAACAGACAGGGCTACGACGAGAGCAAACGGCATCTTCTCACACAGCATGCGCTATTAGTGTGGCTACAAACCGCCGAGCCAACCTCGTACCACGGACATAAAACATGAGTTAAAAGCAAAGAGACTTTTGGTCCTAAAGGTTTGAGTTTGAATGACTACTGTCAATTGCTGGTGAAATTTGGATCTAGGCTGCGTTAGATGCGAGCCATTAGCCGTGAATAAAAAGCCGTGGAGAGGTGAGTCGTTGTGTGCGGATGACACCATACCTTTAGCAAGGGTTCCTGACAGCAGTCTCTGGATGGACTGGACCAGCTTTAGGAGCCCGTCCCTGCAGCGGCTCGAACAGCCCGCCATCGTGATCCCGAGTCCCGAGATGGACTCAAGGCTTCCCCAGCAGACCTCAGGCCAGGATATTGAAAAAAACGTCTCCAGACAGGTTCACACTAGTCCCCCCGCCCCCACTCCTCAAAGGACAGGACAGTCAGACGTCACTTCACTATTTTGCTCCAGAAAAATATCGACAGCTTGAACGGAGGTAATGTTTTCATGTCATAATCGAACCTTATGCTATAACAAAACTGAATATCTTTCAATTCTTTCCTAACTGTTGGACTTAATTGACTGTATAATTCCTAAAAATAATGAAATACTCCCCATTCAAATTAGAGTACGTGTCCTCGTGGGCAATGGACCAGTGTAAGGCACGTTCCTCTTCTTCAACCAGACGCCGGTATCTCCCCTGACACACCTGACGTGCGCAGCCCTGTTACCTGATGAATACTTTGACATGAGCGTGTCCACCGCTGCTACACTCCAGGAGCGGCTTGACAGACGGCCACGTTGGAGAGCGGAGAGCAGATCTGTGTGGCAAACTTTTCTAAGAAGCGGGGGGGATGTTCCTCAGATGCAGACGTAGCAGCAGGTAAATAATTCAGGAGCTCTGGAGAGCAGGAAAGAAAAACGCTTTGCGCCGCATGCTCGGAAAGTTCGAAAAGGACATTGGGGTCCCTGTTCCGACTTTCTTTCCCCTGAGGACTCTCCTCTCTTCTCCTCTCCTCTCCTGGTTTCTTCTTCTTCTTCTTCTTCTTCTTCTTCTTCTTCTTCTGCTTGTTCTTCTCCTCCTCTCTGGCTTGTCCTTAACAAGGTCCACAGGAGAACTTGGGAGAGTGGTGAGGCAGCAGTTCCCCTCCCAGTGGGCCGCTGTGTGTGTGTGTGTGTGTGTGGGCTGGCAGGTGTATGCGTTGGTCGCGGTGTGTGTGTGTTTGCTGCTGCTGTGTGTGTGTGTGTGTATGTGTTTGCAGCTGTGGATTAGGGCAGGTGCCCTCTGATATGCATAGGAAGCCTTTTGTTTTCTGTGAGGTAGAGGAGGTGGAGAGGAGGTGCACTCTCTGGCAGATCTCACCGTACTGCAGAAAGCCAGAGCTACCGCTGCTGTACCCTCCTCCCCTCCCCTTACTCCCTTCCTCCCCTCCCCTTCCTCTGCCTCCTCCCACCTCCCCTCACGCACATGTGCTTTCCACCTCAGTAGAACTGGTGCTCGCTCTCTCGCTCTTTCTCTCTCTCCAACACTCTCGTCTCTTTCTCTCTCGGTCTCTCTCTCTCTCACTCCCTCAGTCTCACCACCACCACCACCTCCTTCATCATCATCATCATCATCATCATCATCATCATCATCATCATCATCATCATCATCATCATCATCATCATCAGCAGCAGCAGCATCATCATCATCATCATCATCATCATCATCATCGACATTATCATACTAATTACAATATTAGTAAAGAAAAGCACCAATAACAATAGTTTAGTGTCACAGCCGTTCCTGATGGCTCTTATCTATTTTACTCAGACAGCAGATCAATCAAATAAAAACACTTTATTTGTCCCCAAGGGGCAATTTGCGGAGGCACATAGAGTAGCACAGTAAGAGTAGCACACTACAGGAACATTTAAAAATGTACGTAAAAGGTTGAGCTTTCCACTCCAACCCCAACACTCAAAACTACATCTACCAGACCAGGCTTGGACCTGGCCAGCGACCCGTGGGGAGGGCTTACGTAAGTCTGCAGTGAGGTGCTTTTAGGATCATTTCCCCATTTCCAGAGTGGTGAGTGTTGTTGACCTCCAAAGATCACCCCAGTGTTTCTCAAACGTCTCTGTCGTTTAGCACACGCTTTTAGCCAAAGCAGGGAATTTATTTTGCATTTCATTAAAGGGGAACTTCGATGAAAATCGGTGAAGTTCCCCCTTTATCATCCGGCGGACAAAAGTAGCGGGGAGATCTGGGTGTAGGTAACATGGAGGACAGGTAAGCATCGTTCATTCGCATATACTGCCCACATTGTAATGATACAAAGCCGGTTGAAAATCGTCGAAGTTCCCCTTTAACTGCCTATACTCAAATCTCACGCCTAGAGAGCAAGCGTGAAGCATGTCTGCTTTCGCTCCACTCCCATGTTAATCAATGAGCACTTACACACCACAGGCAGAGCGGAAGCACATTGCGGATCAATTTAAATGACCTATGATTAAGTCCACGTAGGATTTGCTATGCCTCTGGTGCGAAGACAAGGATGCAAGGAAGTTCTGTCTCCAGTTGAGCTTTGGTGTGGAGGGCATAAGGAGCAGGCAGGGGTAAGGGCTTCTTGCTCGAGGATGCCTGCCAGTTAGGCTGTGGACATTGGTGTTTGAACTCAGAACCTTTCAGCTGGGAGTCAGTCAAACCCTGACCACGATGTCCTGCAGCTACATCTCTGCTCTGTCTTGTGTTTGGCGATAGAGAGCAGTGTTTTTAAAATGTCTCTCTCTACCACTCTTCTCTCCACACCCGGGAGACAGAGTGAGCACTAGGGACTGGTTCTACCGTGACTAGTGATCCTCACTGTGTCTGTCTGACTGTCTGAGACTATAGGCAAGCATATAAGTGATTTATACCTTCCCTACAACAAGAGGGGATAGTATAACTCCCACACATACACACAGGTATACGTACTGCTGTTGTCTTCACTGGCCTAATGCGGCCGTGTTTCAGAGGGAGATAAGGGTTTGGAGGGTGTTTTGTAATCCTGGAGTAATTAATGTGTTTCCTGGTAGTGAGCGACCCTGTGGGTTGGTGTTGTGTTGCTGTGGTTATTTGTGGAGTTGATGTGTAGGAGTTAAAAGCGGTGCAACATTTCTAAAGAAACACAGAGTGGGAAAATGCAGCTGATACAGGAACTAATGGGTATTTATAACCGGCTACACCGTCCAGAAACCGTCCAAGTGCAGCGGTATTGACTGGCAGACATGGCACTAAAGTTGCTCTGAAGTAGAAAAGACTTGGTAGAGATATATTCAGTGTCTTTTTATGAATAATTAATTGCACATAATTCCATACACTTAGTGAGGATTTCAATGGTCAATAGAAAAAAGAAAAAAGTAAGGACTCAGAGAGATCCCAAGCAGTTTTCAAGCACTTATTTCCAATGAGAGAGATCAAGTTCAAGTTTATTTATAAAGCGCCTTAAAAAACAAACTAGGTTTGTACCAAAGTGCTGTACAAATTATTTTACACACGCTATGTTACACACATAAAACAGACACAGACAACACACATGCAGTCAAGATTAGGGACGCAATGAAACGCTTGTGCCATAGGCAAGTGAATAAAAATATGTTTTTAGTCTATTTTTAAAAACACCCACTGACTGGTCTGATTTAATACCAGCTGGCAGATGGTATTAATCCTGAAAGGAGAAAGACCCGTCTCCAGCGGTTTTCAGGGGGGACCTTGGGATGGCTAGCAGGCCTTGTTCTGAGGACCTAAGGGGCCTGCTACTAGTGTGGGGGAGATGATGTCCAAGATGTAGGCAGGACTTTAAAGGGAATGTACCATGCAGGGCTTTAAAGGGAAGGAGTAGGATTCTGGTTAATGGCCTGGTTGCAGTGTTTTGAACGTCTGGAGATGTCTGAGAGAGACGAAAGTAAAGTGAATTGCAGTAGTCGATTCTGGGTGAAATAAAGGCATGGATAACTCTTTCAAGATCCTGAGGAGGTCTGTTTTTCGCAATGGTCCTGAGTTGAAAGAAGCTGGATTTCACTACTGAATTTATTTGCTTATCAAACTTGAGTGCGCTGGCAAAATTGACACAGATTTTTGATGTGGGATCTGATGTAGCTTGAAAGATTGTCGAGGCCCATATCAGTGGGACTAGCAGAAGGCTTGGGTCTGATGAGTAAAATGTCTTCTTTTTTTTTTCTTTAGCTAAAGGATATTTGGTGCCATCCATGACTTTATTTCTGTTATGCAGTTTAGCAGCTTCCTTACCTCTGCTTTAGTATGGGACTTTAATGGGAGGCAGATTTGCGTGTCGTCAGCATAGAAATTAAACAAGATATTGAGGTTCTGGATAATCTGCCCTAGTGGTAGCATGTATAATGAGAAGAGAATGGGTCCCAGGTTCGAGCGCTGGTATGCTGGCATGACTGGACGATGAGTTGCTTATGAACACTGAGAAACTCTTATCGGTGACGTAATGTAGGAGCAGAACCAATCCAGGGCTGAACCAGAGATGCCCACCCAGTCTCTCAGACAGCCAATCAAGAGGTTGTGAATGACGTGTTGAAAACCACACTTAAATCTATCAGAATTCAAATGGAGCAGTTTCCACCATCTGCAGCCTGGAGAAGGTCATTGGTCACTTTTAAAAGGGCTGTTTTGGTACTGTGGTGCTTGCCAAACCAAGATTTAAATTTCTCCAGGGTATTATTTTGATTTAAAAATGAAAAAAGGCCTTCTCTAAAATCCTTGACAAAAAAATAATGTTTTGAATTCAGTCTAAAATTGTTAGGGGTAGTGCGATTCAGTCGAGGCCTCTTTATAAGCGGCTGAAATATGGCGTGGGTGGGACGGTTCCAGTGGTTAAGGAGCTGTTTAAAATAGCCAAAGGACTTGAATGGACGCCAATGACCTCAAAACACTGCTTTAAAAGTCTGGTTAGTATGTCCAGGTCCAACGTTGCTGTGTTGTTAGACTGCAGGCGTACATCCATATTGGAGATGGGGATGTTGGATCAAAGTGATTTCACTGTAATGCCTTCAGGCCGGCGTTATAAGGTGCGCCTTAGGAGAACAAAGTGCAATATTAAGCCCTTCATTCCTTCCACTATCAGGCTATTAAACGCCGACAGTCATTTTAAATGACTACATTCTTTTAAACTTGGTTATTTATATGAACTATAGAAACATTTTATTTTATTTACTCACTGTTACTGCACTGTTACTGCACTGTTACTGTTATTAACTTACTGTTTCCTTTTATTGACCTATGCATGTTGATCTGCTGCCTCTTTTGTGTGTATGCATTGGGTGAACTGCAAATGAAGTGCCCTTCTTGGGATCAATAAAGTTGTCTGAACCTGAATCTATCATGAAAGAGACAACCCTCGCAGACCAACGGGCAGGTGCCGAGAGGCATAGTAGAGTTAGATGGTTGGAGGCCCACAACAGTGTCCACTTAATTGGTCAAAATGAATCAGACGATCCAAAAAAGTCGATATACAGGCCGATAATCCAACTGTTTATTAAGGCAAAGCTAAGATGAATCCAGTAACTAGTGGCAACGGAGATGCTAAAAACCGTAGACTTGTCTGTGACCTTTTGCTTGTGGGACACGTCAGCAGAAAACAGCAATTGGATACTTTGTCAGCTGTCAAGTGATACACACCACGCATACTTGACTGTAATCCAGTTTTCACGAATGGAAAACAGATAACTTTGTTAAAAACCGGAGAGTGGAAGTTGAGTAGCAACCAGACTGGAGTAGTAACCAGACCGGATGTCACCCGGATGACTGCAACATGCTTATGTTCTCCTCTCTATTGATCCATGGATTAGATTGCTTACTATTCAATATTACGTAAGCAGACACTTTTATCCAAAGGGACTTACAGTGGATCCAGATACAGGTCAGTAAGGCACAATACCTGTCTGGGTGATCAAACCATTGTAGCCATCTCTCCTGGCTTCAGTCAAAATCATTTGTTGTGCAGATTCTAATGACCTTTAAGGAGCAGTTAGGGGTTAGGCGGGGTCATCATTGCTCAAGGATGCCTACTACAGGTAGACTGCGGACATTGGGGTTCGAACCCAGAACCTTTCGGCTGATTGTCGAACATCCTGGACAAGACTATCCTGCCGGGCACATTTAGACTTAATAAAAATGCAACCACCCAATTCCACTGAAGAGAAAGTATATCAGCTGTAAGGCATTGCTCAGCTGCATCTATCTGTATTCCAGGAGACAAACTGCGTGGTGTTGAGGGATATGGTCTCTATCTTCAGGAGCTCAAATTAGATTAAATCAACAAAACTTCTGCCGCGCTATTGCCAAAATAAACAACACACATCGCCAAGCGGCACGCCTCCAAGAATTGAGTAACCCACCGTTAATCAGAGCTACGACTAGATGCCTAGATGGCTCAGCACTATGTGGCAACTATCTGGTATGAAGTGGATTACGGCTCCACAGGGACAATGTTCACACTAAACTTTGCACACCTCCGACGCGCGCAGAAGCCTCCTGCTGCAGTGTGGAGGGAAGAGAGACGGAGGAAAAGAGGAGAAGGAGACAAGGAGGAGGTGGTCAGCAAGAGGAGATGTGAAGAGCCATAAATGCTACACACTCACAAACACAAACAAACACACGTGTGCAAAGACACACACACACAGGTGTGCACACACACACACACACACGTGTTCACACATCCACACGTGCACACATGCACACACACACACACACACGTGTGTACAAAGAATCACACACGTGTCAGGACACATGAATGTGTCATACACCCCAGTGCACTTTAACAGCACATGTAACTTAACGTAGGGTTTCTACAATATGCTAACAGGTTTGTAAGGGAGCAGAAGGGACTTGACCTTTTGGTGAATAATAAAGGTCATCAAAAATTATAATATGCCGCTCTTTGTTCACGAGTCACATTTTATTTGTAATGTATGCACATTTGTCAGAAGGCTTTTCACTGGAATTGCACTAACTAGCGGGAAAGAGGGAGGGAAACACACACACACACACATCATATTTTTAATAAGAGCATGAAGGTGGTGAGCCACTATACCTTTCCATCATTGCATGCTTGGGTGTATTTGTTGTGTGTATTTGTTGTGAGGAGGGTATAACTCTGGGGAAATAAGCCAGAGTAAGTGACCAGAAGCTTGAAGGACAGTCACGAAATTAATTTTCATTTATTCCGGACTGCAGGTGAAATAAAAACGACTTTCTACTGCCACCTGCTGGCACGGACGTGTACATTTTCCATGACATGCCACACATTAAAACAACATATTTTCTTGTTTTTGGTACTTTTTTTCCCTGTGTATTCTGTGCATTGTTTTACATTCTATCCATCTCATCTCATATAATAATAATGATGATAACAATCATAATCATATTTAATATTCATATATTATAATATTTTATAATATTGTCAAATTTAATTTATATAACGCTTTTCTCAACTCAAACTCAAAGACACATATTATCTCGAAGACACACATTATGTGGTATTTACAATTGCAACAATTGAGTTAAAACGAAAGCAAATATTCAGGAAAGGAAAATAAAAAAAGAAAGAAATGTGTTTAGGCTATTGTTTATTATACATCTGTGTTTCGGACGAGGTATCAATCTATCATCATACAAAACCTGCTTTCCCACAGCTGCCTATCCCACACATCAGTGGTCTGTCCAGCTGTCACACGCCCATATCCCATATAGGCATATACACCAAAGTCAAACTGTCTGGTCTGGTGACTCATTCACCAGAACTTTCTGTTCTGCGGGACGATTCTGCAAACGTTTAACAGCTCGTGTGTCTCTCTCCGGCGTTTAACCCAGGCAATGATCTCCCCTGGCACACAGCATGACCTGAGTCTCATCACTGATCTGCAGAACCGCAACGTAACGTAAGTAATGTAGCTCCTGTACCCTGCGATAACACACAGATGCTCCTTTGAGTAGATTTCAGTTCCACTTAAATGGGGGAAATCTGAGGTCAGATAAAAACAGTTTGGATAAACAGGGTCAGGAGGTCAAATGTAGTCTAATTTGTCATAATGTGTTATGAGAAAAGTGCTTATAATACCATCTTGTTTAATCTGTCAACTGATAACCATTCACGCTACTAATTGTTCCACTCTACAGTTTATCAGTTCATAAACCCATTTTATTTACAGTTCTCGGTGTCAGCGAGCGGGAAGCGTAACACACTCCCCGGTCCGTTAAAACAACAACATGAAAAGTGACGTAGAAGACGAGCACTAAAAGACAAAGTCAATATTGCAGCTGCCTCCTGAATATCGCCTTCAACAACAATTTCCCCGAGCACGTCTGCTAAGGCTGGTCCTGTCTTTATCGTTATCTGATTGCTATGTAAACAAGATGGTGTCAAGGGGATTTTGATAATGGCTATAGTAGCCTATGGCATTGACAGATGTAAGGTTGAATTATGATTTGGCTTCGCAGTTACAGTTGTAAAATTTGTAAATATCTCAAGGTGTTTGCTTTACAGGAGTAGGCTATTAGCATGAGCACTGGACGCAGCATTGGACGCTTGAATTGGTTTATCGGTCAAATTTGGCAACAACCATAGATAGCACTGGTGGAAAATATGTCCTGATGATGGACATCGCTGGTAAAAGTTGCACAAAAAAAAAAGATGAAGATTTATTGATGTTGGCAGGCCTTGGACACAAGATTGAGTTGTGATTTATTGTGAATTCTAGTCAAAGCTTAGCACGGTGCTTGTTAAAGTGTTTTTCATCTGGTTTGACCATTTATCACCTGACACAAAATGTGTTTGGTGTTGCTTCTGGAAGTCTCTCCCGCCAAAAGACGGACACCAAAACAGCAGACATGACTTCTTCAAAGCAACATCACCAGTCGTTGGATGGAGATTCCCAACGAGAGCAACGAGCTAAATATATTCCTCAGTATTGTGTTGCATGGGTCAAGTCTCTGATGCAAGAAAGTCTTCTGTGATTCCAACAGACATCACATAACATCTTCCACATAACGTCACAAAAACGTCGTCCAGTGAAACCTCGGCCTCGAGTCCTAAAGGTTTGGGACTTGGGTGTCCTGTACCACGAGTCGTCCTCCGTTCTCCCCCGTCGTCCCGCCCTTGATGACCGCCACGCTGTGCTCCGCGCTCGACCGCCCGCCTACGCGCATGCCCCCCAGCGACACACGCCGGTGATGCGTGGCTGGCATGCGGGAGTTGGACGAGCCTCGACGCCACCACATCCTCCTGCAGCAGCAGCAGCACCCCCCCCAACTCCCCCTGCAGGGACACCCGGCCGTGCGGCAGCGTAGCAGCTCCCCGTAGGCGCGCCTGAAGTCCCGGTTGAGCGCGGGGTAGAGGATGGGGTTGAGGGCGGAGTTGAAGTAGCCCAGCCACAGCATGGCAGAGTGCAGGGTGGTGGGCGGGGTCATGTGCGCCTGCAGCCCCTTGCAGGTGTAGAAGGTGAAGTAGGGGAACCAGCACACCACGAAGGCCCCCAGCACCGCCGCCAGCGTCACCGCCGCCTTGTGCTCCCGCGCCGAGGCCGCCGCCGACGCCGAGCGGGAGAAGGAGGGCGTGGTGGCGCGGATACGGCGCACCTGGCAGGAGGAAGAGGATGTGATGTCAGAGGATATGGTTTTCAGAGCGAAGAGGATGTGATGTTTTTTGGGAAGAGGACATGATGTCAGAGGAAGGTGATATGATGTTAGAGGAAGAAAACATGTCAGAGGAAGAGGATATGATGTCAGAGGAATAGGATGTGATGTCAGAGGAAGAGGATATGATGTTAGAGGAAGAGGATGTGATGTCAGAGGAAGGGGACATGATGTCAGAGGAAGAGGACATGATGTTAGAGGAAGAGGATGTGATGTTAGAGGAAGGGGACATGATGTCAGAGGAAGAGGACATGATGTCAGAGGAAGAGGATGTGATGTCAGAGGAAGAGGACATGATGTCAGAGGAAGAGGACATGATGTCAAAGGAAGAGGATGTGATGTCAGAGGAAGAGGATGTGATGTCAGAGGAAGGGGACATGATGTCAGAGGAAGGGGACGTGATGTCAGAGGAAGAGGATGTGATGTCAGAGGAAGGGGACATGATGTCAAAGGAAGAGGATGTGATGTCAGAGGAAGGGGACATGATGTCAAAGGAAGAGGATGTGATGTCAGAGGAAGGGGACATGATGTCAGAGGAAGGGGACATGATGTCAGAGGAAGAGGACATGATGTCAGAGGAAGAGGACGTGATGTCAGAGGAAGAGGATGTGATGTCAGAGGAAGAGGACATGATGTCAGAGGAAGAGGACATGATGTCAAAGGAAGAGGACATGATGTCAAAGGAAGAGGATGTGATGTCAGAGGAAGGGGACATGATGTCAGAGGAAGAGGACATGATGTCAGAGGAAGAGGACATGATGTCAAAGGAAGAGGACATGATGTCAAAGGAAGAGGATGTGATGTCAGAGGAAGGGG
The DNA here is from genome assembly GCA_030340625.1 of Merluccius polli. NCBI lineage: Eukaryota > Metazoa > Chordata > Actinopteri > Gadiformes > Merlucciidae > Merluccius > Merluccius polli. The sequence continues at coordinate 52,142 of JAOPHQ010002283.1, forward strand.
ACATGATGTCAAAGGAAGAGGATGTGATGTCAGAGGAAGGGGACATGATGTCAGAGGAAGGGGACATGATGTCAGAGGAAGAGGACATGATGTCAGAGGAAGAGGACGTGATGTCAGAGGAAGAGGATGTGATGTCAGAGGAAGAGGACATGATGTCAGAGGAAGAGGACATGATGTCAAAGGAAGAGGACATGATGTCAAAGGAAGAGGATGTGATGTCAGAGGAAGGGGACATGATGTCAGAGGAAGAGGACATGATGTCAGAGGAAGAGGACATGATGTCAAAGGAAGAGGACATGATGTCAGAGGAAGAGGATGTGATGTCAGAGGAAGAGGACATGATGTCAGAGGAAGAGGACATGATGTCAAAGGAAGAGGATGTGATGTCAGAGGAAGAGGATGTGATGTCAGAGGAAGGGGACATGATGTCAGAGGAAGGGGGACGTGATGTCAGAGGAAGAGGATGTGATGTCAGAGGAAGGGGACATGATGTCAAAGGAAGAGGATGTGATGTCAGAGGAAGGGGACATGATGTCAAAGGAAGAGGATGTGATGTCAGAGGAAGGGGACATGATGTCAGAGGAAGGGGACATGATGTCAGAGGAAGAGGACATGATGTCAGAGGAAGAGGACGTGATGTCAGAGGAAGAGGATGTGATGTCAGAGGAAGAGGACATGATGTCAAAGGAAGAGGACATGATGTCAAAGGAAGAGGATGTGATGTCAGAGGAAGGGGACATGATGTCAGAGGAAGAGGACATGATGTCAGAGGAAGAGGACATGATGTCAAAGGAAGAGGACATGATGTCAAAGGAAGAGGATGTGATGTCAGAGGAAGGGGGACATGATGTCAAAGGAAGAGGATGTGATGTCAGAGGAAGGGGACATGATGTCAGAGGAAGGGGACATGATGTCAGAGGAAGAGGACATGATGTCAGAGGAAGAGGACGTGATGTCAGAGGAAGAGGATGTGATGTCAGAGGAAGAGGACATGATGTCAGAGGAAGAGGACATGATGTCAAAGGAAGAGGACATGATGTCAAAGGAAGAGGATGTGATGTCAGAGGAAGGGGACATGATGTCAGAGGAAGAGGACATGATGTCAGAGGAAGAGGACATGATGTCAAAGGAAGAGGACATGATGTCAAAGGAAGAGGATGTGATGTCAGAGGAAGGGGACATGATGTCAAAGGAAGAGGATGTGATGTCAGAGGAAGGGGACATGATGTCAGAGGAAGAGGACATGATGTCAGAGGAAGAGGATGTGATGTCAGAGGGAGAGGACGTGATGTCAGAGGAACAGACTGTGGCGATGATTTCAGAGGAAGGCGGACATCATGTATCTCATATCACGGCATATTATCACATCGTATCCCATGACGAGGATACAATCCCAAAGCTCACCTGTTCGCGCGCCACCCTGAAGATGAGCAGGTACACGCCACACATGAGCACCAGGGGCAGGTAGAACAGGACGAAGGAGTCCAGCAGCACGTAGCTGTTATTCCACTCGTAGTGGCAGTACCTCCCCTCCTGCTGCGCCGCGCCCATCGCCCAGTCGGCATGCTGCACGCTGTAGTCCACCGTGTTCCAGCCCAGGTGGATGGGCACGAAGGACACGGCCAGGGACAGCGTCCAGATGGCGGCGATGGCCAGCGAAGCGTGGCAGGGCGTGACCCTGCGGGGGTAGCAAAGGGGCGCGGAGATGGCCAGGTAGCGGTCCACGCTGATGGCCAGCAGGGTGAGGATGGACGCGGTGCACAGCATGACGTCCAGGGAGATGTAGATGTTGCACAGGACGCCGCCCAGCGGCCAGCGCCCGCCCCGGATCTCCAGCAAGGCGGAGAGCGGCAGCACCAGCAGGCCCAGCAGGAGGTCGGTGACGGCCAGGGAGACCACGAAGCAGTTGGACGTGCGGCGCAGCCGTCGGCTGAGCAACACCGCCAGACACACCAGCACGTTGCCCCCCACCGTCAGCACGATGACGGAGACCAGGACCAGCCAGCGGAGAACCGTGGACATCATGGTGCCCCCTCCCCCCACCAGTGCGTCTTCATCGGCGCCGCTAAGAGCCTTCCAGATCTGCACAGGTTATTTCCAAAACCTCTACATTCATCAGAGCAAGCGGTACCCTCGCTATCTCTGCAAATAATACTGAAAGTACATACAGGCATTTTAAAATTAGACTACTAATTAGACTATTAGATTACTTGGTATCTCCCCTTATACCAAAAGTTCAGATGTTTCAAAGTAACAGCCTTCCAAGTCTCAGGTTAGCTTAAAACACCTGCATTCATCAGAGCATGGGGTACTACTCTCTTAGTATCTCCGCTTATAATACCAAAAGTACTGACGTTCTCCCTTTATATCAAAAAGTACAGATGTTTCAAGGTAAGAGCCACGTCCACTTCTGCAAAGGTCAAAACATCTGCATCTACATGATTAACTTAACTCATCTACATACAAGTATTTTCTTGTATGTACAGCAAGGCGTACTTGGTATGACCACTTACACCGAAAGTACAGACGTTTCAAGGTAAGAGCCACATCCACTACATATTTCAAAGTAAGAGCTGTCCATGTCGCTATAGGTTAGCTCCACATCCAAGGTTCCTGTTTCTTCATCAGTGCAGGTGGCATTCTCGGTATCTCCTCTTATAATACCAAAAGTACTGACCCATCAAAGTAAGAGTCATCAACTTCTTCTCTACAGATTAGCCCCAAAATGTCTACATTCGGTCCTGAAACATCACCAGGGAAAATGTTTTCCAAGGTTCCTGGTTGAGTTCAGATAGACGTCCACTCGTGGCCATCTCTGTTGTTGCGGTCCAACCCTGGCTGTCCGCTACTATCGGATTAAACATTGACCTGGTGAAAGAGACATGATGTTTAATGTATACGTGTATAAATGAATGACTCAATTGAACTTCATTCGAGTCATTAATGTGAGCATGTCCCTTGTAGATTATTTATAATCCTCCAAATTCCTGTGTGGCTACTGCCACCACTGTAGTCTGTTGATAACTCATGCATACAAATGCGAGATTAAAACAATGATAAAGTAATTAATACCGCATAGCACCAACATATCAAGTATGGATATATTCAGTCAGTCTTTTAACATACCATGGGCTACTACAGTCATTCATCAGTAAAGTTTAAAGGGCCTCTATTTTACCACCAGGTGTGATGTTGATTAGCCACCACAAGCCATTTAAAAATCATTAGTGACATCATAAGTGGGAGTGTCCACCCACAGATGTATATTGATAGATAAATCCTAGATAGATAGATAAATGCCTCAGCCTACCCAGTGGACTGTACCAACTGCTAATCTATCTATCCTACATCTGGGTGGACACTCACAGGGGACCTAGCTTTAAGCAAGGCTATGTTTTAAACTGTGATTAGCCACATATATTCACTTGCTGAAAATCCCCTTTAAAATGTCCCAGTATTACATCATCGGTCACCTGACAAAAACAACCTCAGGGAAAGTATACATAATGTCTTAATAAAACACACACACACACACACAAATATGCCTGGCAAACACAAGATGATTTTTTAAATGTATAAAACATGAGACACCACACACCTCACTGTTGAGTGTGTGGAAAGCAACGATTTTGCCAGCACACCACACACTAACCGATCAGGGTAATTATCCTGTAGTGTGTACCCAGCATTAGGGTGACTCATGTCTGGGACAATATGTCGCATGTGTTTGAACGGAGCGTGCTCAGTGTCTCTTCTTGACCTTTCCGCTTCCTCCAGTGAAGTGGTCTGATGCGTGCCGATTGCAGCTAGATGGAGTACTCCTGCGGTTGTCAGATTATTGCCAGATAAGTCTCCCCACCAGCCACCCTTCGAATGGCACTCTGGGAAGTTCAGGGTGATAATCGCGTTAGTTGGAGATTCAGATCCCAAATTGGATCAGCGCGTCGTCTCGGGAAGGCGACTATATTCCTCTGTTAGCCAAATCAATCTTAATAGCGCCCTGGCCTGAGGTACGAGGGCTGGCTGGAGGAGGAGGAGGAGGAGGAAGAGGAGGAGGAGCAGGTGTCGGAGGAGGTGTAGCTGCTTCTATCCTAGTAGTATTGTATTCTATCCTGTATAATAGATTGTATTATCAAAATAAAATGATTGTATATTATTGTAAAATATTATATAATTTTATTTCTGAGACACAGAGCTACATCTACATTGGACAAAGCCACAAATCTAAGGTCATTTTCAGGTCAAAGTGAAATAAATCTATTTACCATACAACCATAATCTACAATTAGAGTCGATAATAAAAATGGAAGGGAAGTACTGTTCTTTCCAGCCTAATTGGTTGTCTAATTTGCAATGAATAGATATCTTCCCTGAAAATGTTCAATAATAATCATGTAAACTCTTCTTTTGGGTCAATTTCGGTCATTTAATTTTGTATGGCTCTGCCAACTGAACAGGTTCCAGACCCCTGTCCCAGCTGCTCCTTATGCCATGTATCAAAGAAAAAATGTGGATATCAGCGTTATAATCTTGTGAATTTTGACCTCTAACAAGGTTGTGAATAATTTCCACAAAGAGCACTTTGTGGACAAAGAACAAGGTTGCGTTTGAGGGGAACCGCATTACGTAACAAATGCGCGGCGTGAGGATTATTTGGATTCCAGAGGGGAAAGCAAAGCCTTAAGTGTTAAATCAACAAAACAGTGAGAGCGTGGTGGTGAACAGTAGTACAGCTCAGGGAGGTGAGGTAGAGCAGAGATTAGGAAGACCTTCAAGTCCTACAACCGTAAAGGAGTTTCACGAAGATAGGCTGGCCCGAACGAATATTTGAATAGTTCATTAAAAATAAATGTAAATGCACAGTGCGTATGTTTCCCTGTCTGAATCGGAGCCTGCGGAGACCATTGCTGCAGAATCACATTTTTATCAACTTATCGTTTATATACCTTTTCATCTCTGAAGTGGTTAAATTCATTCAAACAAATGTGTTATTTTAATAATGCAAAACTACAATATGGCTTTCAGATCCACTCATAGGTCCGAGTCCGGCTCTGTTACGGCAGAGCTTTAATATAAACTAAAAGTTTCCGAAGACACGGTTTCCTAGTATGAGATTAGAGCTACTTCCTATTAGCTTCCTAGTATGAGATTAGGCCTACTTCCTATTATCATAAAGCAATTTTGTGGTTTAAACATTGTGCAAAGTACTGAAGAAATTGCACCGCAGGACTAGCACTATTCATCTGAAGAGAAAACACACAGGCGCTATTGTGGATGATTCATTTTTAGTGGACCTCGTTCTGGCTGTGTAGACCTAGAAACTTTTTTTCCACACAGAAAATTGATCAGGAATCAATAAGGGAATCGATAATAGAATTGGTGTTAATAAAATCGTATTGATTCCCATCCCTAGGAGCAGGTAGGGGTTAGGGGGGCATCTTGCTCAAGGATGCCTACAGGTTAGGCTGCGGACAATGGGGATCGAACGCAGAACCTCAGAGTCAAACACCCTCGCCACTACACCATCCTGTGTGTTTGCTTTGCCTTAGTCACACACATAATACAGACAGACAGATAGACACACACATACATACATACATCAACAGACCTAACCAGACATGAATAACTAATATGACACGTCTTTCTCAATACAAATGTAAGTGCCTGACAGAGGGCATTAAAGGAATAATACAGGCTAAAACACTGACATTGTTATAAAAACATCGATTTATCGGTTTATTTTTCCGGTATATGTTATCTTATACTTTATCGTCATTTGCAATTTGTCACTGGCTGTCGTCTTAGGCCTCCCGCAAACTGCTCTAGTGCTATTTTCCTACATTACCCAGAATGATTTTTGCTACCCCCCCCCCCCCCTCAACATCACAAGCCAACATTTGTTTTTTTTTCGTGCTGGATTTCAATCACGTACTCCTTGCTTTCGGGGTAAAGTCCCAAACTGAAAAAAAAAGAAACCTTTCATAAAATTATAGCCAATATTTGGTGAAACAACAAGGGAATCTCACAATGAATCGCTGCCCGACTGCATTTCTAAACCTAGAAGCATCGGCCGTATCTGGGCTCCTCGCTGCCAGAACAGACCGAATCGGTCGGGTTAACAGCGACTACCGGGCCGGTTCCTCTTCCAACGAGGCCAGGCCTCAGCAGGTGTATCATGGCCACAGCCCCAAGCTCGCAAAACTGAAGTGCGCTCTGGATTTACGAGGCTGCTGGCCCGGTAAAAATGTGTGTCCTCTTATTAAATTGCTGATTTCTCACCATAGGAACATTGCAAAAAGGTAATATGCAGTGATTCTGAGACAGTTGTTGTTAAATGGGAATGAAACTAACGTCTGATACTTGGTTGATGCTACAGCGATTGTAACATACTTTGGATTGGACATACTCCCCTATTAAACCCTATTGTAACCACCGCAGTAGAAATCAAGTGAAATACTACACAAAACGGTCAAATAAGACGTGGGGCGCGTCGCACATCACCGGGGTCAAAGTGTTTTAGACTGTCTTATTCCTTTAAAGCAGCACACACGGACATAATAATAACATAACAATAAACATTACAATTACCCCGCCCCCCCCCCCCCCCTCTGCTGTGGTTTCAGCAGAGCGCAATAGAACAGCTTCTGCCTGCAGATAGTGATGCGGACCGACGCGTCTCTACAAGGTTTCATCCTGATAATCCAATATTGTCTCTCATGTCTCACATATATTCAGAGGTGGTGAAGTAAAGACTAAGGTGTTTCTATGGAAACCCTTTTCTATGGAGTTATTCTAGTTTCTCGTATTTCTGTGTCCTTGGTAGCGCTGGAGATGTGTGTGTGTGTGTGTGTGTGTGTGTGTGTGTGTGTGTGTGTGTGTGTGTGTGTGTGTGTGTGTGTGTGTGTGTGTGTGTGTGTGTGCGTGTGTGTGTGCATTTGTGTGTCTGTGTACAGAGCAGTGAAATTACACGAGGGATCAATAAAAATGACAGATATTGTATACGGTATGGTATCTCCAGTGTCATGGGACGAGGATAATGTGGAGAAATATGACCCTTGACAACTTGAGGTCCACTTGCATGACAGTACAATGCATGACATTATTAATTAACCAGCTGTTGGCCAAATACATTTGGACCAAATCATCCACTTATCATTTTGCAGTAGATAAAGAAAGCTGCGTCTTTTTTGGATTTTTGTTGCCAACGTTGAAGATACCATTTCGCTGAATCTAGCGGCGCGATAATGGTCATGGTTTAGCGGATGTTGGTGTCAGATGAGCTGGTGAGATCGAGCGCGGCTTGCTAAATAAAGAGTCTGGTAATAAGACACCAAATTCATCAAGTGGAACCATCATCGACCGACGCGATGCACCAGAAATGTGGTATTTAGGATTAGGTCCTGTGGATAGCTGGATAGGCTGGGTTAGACCAAAACGAATAAGAGGTTGAATGTACCACAGTTAGGAGACACCTTCTTCCACTTTCACTTGATGGTATATATGTTTGTTTTGCTCACTTGAGCAACTCCTGCCACACATTTAAGACACAATGGTAGACCGAGCGTTAAATGTTATTTTTAAATGTGAGGAACAAAACGTTCATTTGGGTTGCTATTCACTCAATGTTCCCGCATTGTGTTTCTCTCTGTTCTTGTTCAGACATACATAATTCAGCAGAATTCAATATAACTGTATCAACTTTTTCAAAACAGAAAATGTGGTGTTATTGAGCACTGCCTAACAACATTTACTCTTACAGTTTAATAGAAATTTAACAGACATAAAAAAAACCCATCTAAAACAGTTTCTTCTACGCATGTCATTCTACATGGACTTTGCAGAGTAAAACTGAAGTAAGTCATAGACTAGCAAGCGTGCTCCTCAACCAAGAGGTCAAACTAAGAATGTAACCGAAAAGAGAACAAGGTGAAGCATCACTCTTTGATTAACACCATAACCCGACTGACCAGCAAGTCCTGTCAATGTTTGACTACAGAAAATAAAACCAACACACGCACGCGTGCAAACACACCATGGAAGGACACATTTACACGTACCGCTATCAGGTCCTTAGAAAACGTCCAAAGTTTGTTTTCCGTATCTCTCTTAGAAAATAAACTATCACAGATATTGCAAAAAGTATGCTTTGTTGAACTGAGAGGCTTGGACAAACACTACGCCAATTTCAAATGAAATTAGAGGTCAATTTACAAGTCAGTAAATTTAAGCAATCTATCTTAACAAAATCAAATTATGCCAATGCCAATTATAACGTAACAAGCGTGGGATTAGATTTTAGATATTCAATTTAAAATCACATTGATTACACAATGACAACATGCTTTGTATTGCTGATTGATTCTTATTTGATATGAAATATTTACAAGTCTCACCTGAAATGGCCCCCTTGTTTAAAATGTATCTTCACTAAAGTTCAGGATCAGGTGTCTTTCTTCTCCTCTGCTTCTGCTCTGTCTGTATACTTGCTTTTCTTTCTGCCTCCTAGCTCCTCCTCTCTCTCTCTCTCTCTCTCTCTCTCTCTCTCTCTGCTCATTTTTCGCTCTCACACACTTTCTTCTTCTCCTCTCACTTTCCCTCTCTCTCATTTTGTCATATTCTCTCTCTCTCTGGTTCTCTCTGTATTAGAAAGGTGCACCAATATATGATATATTCCTAAAATAACCAAATAGTTATTTGAATGGAAATAATAAAATACAATCATTGTGATGATTAATGATCAAACTGCATTAAGGGAAAATCGCTCGACTCTGTGAGCAGTATATGTCCAAGGTTTTAAATGGTTTATGTGTCATGTGAGTTAACAATAGATTTGAATCCAAAGTTATTTGGAGAGGCATTAGGCTCTGGAACAGCTCCTGGTACAGTATTTAATCAGTGATAGGAGTTGCTTAACTGATAATGTCCCATTGAAAGGGTCCCAAACACTCACACGCACAGACACACACAGACACACACACACACACACACACACGTTCCACTCACACAAGCATGCATCCATGCACACTCACACAAACACACGTATGTTTGCACAGTATGCACGCCCCCCACACACGCAAGCATGCAGGCATGTGTGTACTGTACACACTCTCTCTCTCACACACACACACACACACATATATACACAGGAAGCGTCTCAACACAAATCATCATGGCATCCATATAAACACAAACATTCCAGTCAATGTGCACAGACAGTTGTGATGAGGAGATATTCATGTCTGAATGTCATCCACACGCATTTATCAGGAAGATGGTGAGTATGAATATTTATTTATTCATGCTTAAAGGCCCCATAACATTTTTTTTTTTTAATGTTTTCCCCGGGGGGTTAATCCTGTGTCCCTTTGTTCATTGTTCATTTATCTCATTTAATAATGTCACTTCCAAAGAAAATGCTTTCTTGAGTTTTAAGTCCTCCACATTCAGCGTCATTGGCTGCTGTAGACGGGAATCTATCTGAGACGAGCCCCTCCCTAGATTTGTGTTATATGCACTCACGTAAATATGTGGAATCAAATAACATGTTTCACAGGGCCATCAAGGACTATTGTGGCTCAGGCACTCAGACTACCACTGAGATAACTGAGTACCTGAATTCAATTTACGTGATGTTGGATAAAAGTGTGTGTGTGTGTGTGTGTGTGTGTGTGCGTGTGTGCATGTGTGCGCGCGTGCGTGCGTGTGTGCGCATGCGTGCATGCGTGTGTGTGTGTCAGAGGGACAAACAACAGCCTCATTCCATAGCCGGATATAAAATCCTGTTTTTACAACGGAGGAGAGGGTCTGACTCACACAGGGCTAGCGGTCTATTTATGTAAACAGAAACATCATTTAGCTCTGTCTCAACTGACCTGGGAGCTGACCCAGTCTGGACTCTGATCCGGACTAGAAAACAGGCTTTTAGTGTGGTTCAGAACATTTTAACAACAGGTCGGGTCAGGTCAGCACACGGGGTGGTATTTTTGATAAACGACTAAATCCACTCGATGTTATAACTCAATGAACTTAGACCAACTTTCACCTACGTCACGCTGTTGTTATGAGGAAGGATAATACAGCCATGTGTGTATTTGTCATGGGTTGATTAACGTTTTATCTTTATACTGGACGTGTGTGTGTGATAAGGTTTGGTGTAACTCTCCAATGCATCACAACTCAAGTGCCCGTCTGGTGCCATGGATGGGTTATGGTGAGGGTTAGGCCTAATGTGCAGGATCATAATATGCAAATCATGCTGGTGGTTTTTACCCGCAAACTTTGTCATTAAAGGGCCCCTATTTTACCACCAGGTGCGATCGTTATGTGACTACCCTCTAGTAGTGTTTACCCAGATGTATGAATGGATAGATCAGCCTACCAAAAATAGAGGCCCTTTGAGACGGGTTGTTTGTGCTTCTTCATCTTATGCCGCACACAACTCTTACACTATTATGTTAATGGAATATGATATAGCAATAATTCATTTGTATACATGCTATTCATTTTATTTTGTTTGTATGTGTTTTTCAGAAGTTACATTTTATTGTGGAGTGTGTGTTGTTGATAGCTGGTTTACAGCCTCACCTGGTCTGAGTCAGACTGATGTCAGGCTGCATACCTGTGGTGCAGAGCAATCATGGCACCCAGGATAAACCAGCTATCAACACACACACTCAGGAGACAGCCACTGTCATGGCAGCACGTTACATCTGCTCAGCGAATACCATCTTGCCATCTCCAATAAACGCACACTTCAACCAACATCGACCCGTGTCTTCTATCGGGCCCCAGCAAAAGCCACTGATGTGGTGTGTGGTTAGAGTCCACTGCCACACACTGGCGTGTGGTTAGAGTCCACTGCCACATTGATTAATAAAATGTTGTCTTTACAGAAAGGCTTAGAAACAGATAAAAGAAGTAAAAGAGAATGAGCCTTTCTTCAGGTAAACTTGCAAGGTCCTACTTTAAAGTTTTGTGAATAATAAAAAGTGATTTATGGAGCTGTGTGAGATATAGTGCAAAAATGAGACAAAAATCTGAACTTTTGGCAAAACTCAACCACACACAAAGAGAAAAGGAAACCCGAAGCACCTTTTAAAAAACGATGACTAATCCTGGGAACCAGAGAACTGCCAGAGAACCGTCAAACTAAACGTGGACCAAATCCAAGCAGTGATGTATTTAATAAACACCCGCGGGAGGAGTGTCTCTTTGGGCCCACCAGAGAACACTGTGCCCTGGAGGACCGGGTCACAGACTCAAACTCAAACCCTCCCCAATAGGCAGCACTGTCCCTGGGGGGGGGCAGTGTCCCTGCCTCTCCAACATGGAGGTGCGTCACTCGCCTAATGGTCGTCTTTGACTGCAACTGTTATTTTCGTTACAGCGAGGGGAGGGAATGGAAATGTTGTGCTTATAATTGTCAGAAGGAAAACAGCCAATGGAGATACGAGACTGTTCATCAGATAAACAGAACAGATAAAATGTGAGCCAATAATGACTAATAATAGTATAGTCTGCCATCTTGAGTGGCAGGTGCAAACTGCAGGAGGCCTACTCTCCATGAGAATGGAGACTACTACTATCTCATGTTTAATACTGTTTGGCAATTTGTTGGCAATTTGTTGTGTTTTTTTGTGAATTTGAACGCAATTAAATGTTACATATGTTACACATTTCTTAAATGTAAAAATAGTTTTCCATGAGAATGGACACAACTGTTATCTGCTGATTGGGAATTCATTTTCACATCAAATATTACAACATTGACACATTTTACAAATTTCGAACATTTAAAATGTAAAATGTGTTAAACTTGAAAACTGCGGTATCTATGTGACAACCTATTTAACACATTATACTAATTTTACATATAAAATGTAAAATGTGTTGAACTTGAAAACTACGATATCTATGTGACAACCTACATGACACCTTATACACTTTCCAACATTTTCCAATTTGACCGATTTCCAATTTAAAAAGATTAGACCGATAACAATGCAGTGAACAACTGAAAGGTCCACATGTTAGATAATACATACAGGAGGTTTATCAAGCATGACCGACTGCTGTTAGACTGCCCCCCCCCCCCCCCCCCCCCCCCCCCCGGTCTCTCTGTTTACTCAGCAGATCTGCTTGTTATCCCTGTGACAAACGCTCTGCTGCCTGGCTCAATGGTACACTGTAACAAATTGCTGTAAGAAAACAGCCAAATTGTGGTAACATACTGTTTCCCATTAAAAATGTATTATACTGTAGAAAACAATGCATTCTGGGCAATATTTGTAGGTAGCTTGCCGTTTCCTATAAAATACTGTAATATACCGTAAATAGCATTGCATTCTGGGAGTGATGTTAGAATCAACAGCAGAGAGGCTGCGAAAATACGGAAAGCTACCGTATTTCTCGAGACATGCCACAACACATTGGAGTCATTAAGCCAACTCGTCTTTACTTTCGTGGAACATCCATTTTAATCCTGCATTTCCGGAGCAAATCACAGGGTAAGTTGAACTATATTTTATTTGTTTGATGATGTTTGCTTGTTATCATGCTATTCTTTTATTTTAGTTAAACTCTGATTAATTAGTCTCATATGATCCTCTTAACTTGCCATGCGATGAATGGACAGCTACATCAGTAACATTTAGCATGCTTTTTTATAGTTATTTGGGCAGTTAGGCAGATTTCTATTTCAAATAAGTCATTTTGGTTCTTATTTGTTCAGTCTTGTTAGGTGTTTGTTCGTTTTCGGTGAGACTGGTGAGAAGCTGTATACAACCTGTTCGATTTCATGTGCTGATGTTAGCCTACAGAGGGAGTTAGCCAACATTAATGACACGCAGTTTTTTTTTTATCAGTGTTGGATTTACTGTTAAAATGTTTAAAATGTTTATCATACTGAAGGGTACAAAATACAAAAAGAACATGTTCATTGTGATTGATGATGGTGAGGAGGGGCTTGTCATGGGAAAAATTAAAGTAATACTCATCATACATTTTATTGCTGAGAAATATCTGGCTGTGCGTCCCCCAGATATAGGTGTATAGGTATTTATTACCTTACACACAGTCAGGAAATGTACTGCTGTGTTGACCAAGAGAGCCTGCTTGATTACTATCCTTTGCCTGAATACACTGTTGGTGGCATGCCATTCATTGTTCTCCACCATTCTTTCCTCTCATTATAGGTCAATGTCTACTTTAGACGAAGAAATCATGGCGATAATCGTCAGGGCATTGCCAAATCTTTCTGAAGACACTCAAATGCAGTTAATTTTGAGTCTTCAAAGCTCTGGCTTAGAATCAAAGGAAGACCTGAAATATGTACAGAAGGAAGACGTGGCTGACCTCTTGCCTGTTATTCAGGTCCGGAAGCTTTTGGATGCATTTAAGTCAGGTAATGCAACAATGTGACACAATGTCATATTTAAGGCTTGAAATGAGCACTGGCCATCAGCTAACCCTGGTAAATTTGCTCTGTGTGCAGACATTTGTTTTCTATTGTTTTTCTTCTTTTATTTTTTATTCCCAAAGCCATTTTGTAGGGTCGCCATCTTTCGCCATTCACTAATGTGTTGTTTTTCTTTGTTTTAGAGAGCTAATCACTCTAGATCTCACATTGCTTCAAAGCCCTACACCAACCTTACGCCCATCACCACTAGAAAGCACATCATCCCCATCAGCCACTTCATCTTCTGACCGGTCAGACTTGAGCAGCCCAACCAATCGAAGACTTCCACCCCAGATATCCACATCCTGGCCAGAAAAGTTCCAAGTGCCATGGGATCGAATGCCACTGGAAATCCGTTCAGCCATTGCCAATGGTAAAAGACCAACCCCTGCAGAGAGGCGGCAGATGGTGAAAGTGCTGGTAGATGAAATTAGGAAATGTGAGGCCAACCCAACACGCTCCCAGTGTCTCACAGTTAGAAAAATATTGTGAGGCAATACCCCGACACTTTTGCTGATGTTTTTCCGGATGGCTCACTTATGGCTGGCGGTCATACTTAACTCCTCATCCAGGTGAAAACTCGCATTGAGAACATAAACCGTGAAAGCAGCTTTACAAGCCACCAAACCTCAAGGGCCTCTGGATCCAGCTCTGGGCACAAGAGGGGGCCAACTGACACATACGGATGCACCAGATTTCAGCCAGAACTCCCACCAGGAGAGACTGATGATACTGTGGAGCAAAAGCGCACAAGATTGGAGGAGATCTATAGTCAGGAAGGTGCAGGTGGCATTCAAAGAGCAGAGGTATCTAGTCTCATGGAGACCACATTTTGTCTACTAAATGCATTTCCAGCTCCTTCCACTGAGGATATTAGAAGCAAATGGCCCTACCTCTTCAATCAGAGGTGCATCTATGCTCATTTTGAGCTTCTCACAGATCTTAATGTACTGCGTCTCCTGGAGCTTTCCATGGAAGAATGTGGGAGAGTAATCAAGGAATACTTCCAGAGCAAACCTACCAACAAAGATGTCCAAACTGTCTTCTCCCAGAGTGAAGGCACTGATGTGGCACTTCTCGTTGTCCAGCTTCTTATGGCCCACTTCACCGAGACCACAGATGCGCTCATCCTTCTTGCAGACGTAAGTTTCTCTTTCTTAATTTTTATTGATTTATTGAATATGAATTAAAAAAGTAATATAAATAAGACTAGTAATAACAATAAATTCAATTTAAAAGTATCCTTTCTCAGACTAATGGACACTGTACATATAAAAAAAGTTAAATTAGAAAGATAAAAAGGTCAGTAAAAAATAAGACCAGAAGTTAAAAAATGTGGAAAAAACTCCATTACAGTAGTTTTTACCAAACTGTTCTCACTATGATTATATTGTCTGTGCCCTACAGGTGTCTGCCACAGTTGATGACGTCGAGAAGACCCTCACCTTACCTCCAACTCCTCGTCTAATCATCCTCTGTATGTATTCAGTAAATTGACATACTGTATATTTCATATCAGATTAGCTTTAAGTTGATAAGTGTTCTCTGTATCCCAACAAAGCATGAATGTTCTAGTAGAGATATTTATCAAGGATTTTCAATCAATACTGATATCACTCTTATTTCACTTTTCAGGTGGAACAGAGCGTGTGACTACTGGACGCTGGATGATCAGCCCTGAGGGTCATGTCCAGTGTGAGGGCATCCAGCCCACCTTTATGACGGGGCTTGCTGCTCTGTTTTCCCTGTACTATATCTTCAACCTACAGTACCAAGAGGATGCTGCCTGTACTCTTGAGTTCATTCAAAGGTAAGGCTTGTGTTACCTAACAGACCTTTTTTCAAAGCAGTCATTCTGACATGAAGTTGTAAGTGAACACTCTTTTCGGGTTGTCTTTGGTCAAAGGTATTTTGATTTGATTATGTCCATATCCCCCAGTCCTCTTTATATAGCAGCATACATTATTGTTGATCACAATAAAATACTGTAAAGTAGATAACAGTAGGGGAACTGTAAAATGAACAGTAGAATGCTGGCAACCCTGCTGCCAGTATTTTACTGTTAATTTACAAGACAATTGTTTACAGTGTACCTTGGGTAATTGTGTGTGTGTGTGTGTGTGTGTGTGTGTGTGTGTGTGTGTGTGTGTGTGTGTGTGTGTGTGTGTGTGTGTGTGTGTGTGTGTGTGTGTGTGTGTGTGTGTGTGTGTGTGTGTATGAGTGAGAGAGAGAGAGAGAGAGAGAGAGAGAGAGAGAGAGAGAGAGAGAGAGAGAGAGAGAGATACAGGCAGGCAGACAGAGAGCATTAACAGTTACTGCAGTAACATTCAGGAGATTGGACACTTCTGATAGGGAAAGACATGTGTTTTCAGTCATAATGAGCATTCATTCATTCAGTCAATTTACCAAATGCATTGCAGTTTGGATTGTAACCAGTAGTAGGTGCTAGTTAGGAATAACATAAAGATGAAGCTCGGGTAGCCAGCCTATAGGGAATGGTCCACTATCAGTACCTGTATCTGAATCAGTTTATTATCCAAGTAAGCCTAAGCTAGCACACAAGGAATGAACATACAAGGAATCTGTCTTGGTGCAACTGCTACACAAAGGACAATCATGTACGAAACACTCAGATATTATGGGGTTCTTGTTAAATTAAAGTCATTTTGCAGTGCATTTCAAAACAATCATCGAGGGAACTTGGTAGTTAAATAAATAACAAAATGACCTTCAACTGGACCCCGGCTACAGCCAGACATGTTCTGTAACTTAAGTACACTCAAATACATTCAAATAAATTCAAAAGTATGTGTGTGTGTGTGTGTGTGTGTGTGTGTGTGTGTGTGTGTGTGTGTGTGTGTGTGTGTGTGTGTGTGTGTGTGTGTGTGTGTGTGTGTGTGTGTGTGCGTGCGTGCGTGTGTGTGTGTGTGTGTATCTGTTCAGCAACACCACCATCTCCAGTCTAGCCTTCACCCCCCCCCCTCCTCTCCTCAAGTTATTCATGACTATGAATTAATATCATTTGTCCTGGGGCTTTGTCCTAAAAAAAACATATTCAAGACATAATTTGAATACCAAGCTGCTTTTATTATAAAGGAGGATTAAACTTTCTAAGCACACACTCACGTTCTTATTATCAAGTGTTTATACAGAAATGCCCTCAAGAGTTGTACGTAACCTTTAAGTTGTGGAGCACATTATACAGGTTGATCACTAATTATGCCACTTTCTGTTAGTAAGTTAGCAGGAGAGAGAGAGAGAGAGAGAACAAAATAAATAATACTAATCTAAATTGTGAGCTGATGAGATCTTCAAATGAGATAATATTAGAGATACCAAGTGTTTTGCATATAAGATGTAATAATTTATTATTAGGTCTACTTTGACTGTTAGCCAGAAGTCTTCTGCCCATGTGTTGTTCGTCATGTTTTAATGCTCCAATGAAGCCATTCACAAAGCTAATTTCAAGGCCTGTGTGTGTGTGTGTGTGTGTGTGTGTGTGTGTGTGTGTGTGTGTGTGTGTGTGTGTGTGTGTGTGTGTGTGTGTGTGTGTGTGTGTGTGTGTGTGTGTGTGTGTGTGTGTGTGTTTGTGTGTGTATGTGTGTGTGTGTGTGTGTGTGTGTGTGCGCACACGCATCCGCATGTGTGTGTGTGTGTGTGTGTGTGTGTGTGCGTGTGTGTGTGAAACAGAGTGTGCCAATAAACATGGTGACTGTATGCCTGTCATTGTTTGACTCAAAAGCCCTTTTGATAAATGGTGTTTGGGGATTTGAAGGCCATCAGCAGAATTAGAAAATGTTCCTCTGTATTAAAATGCAAAACACCATCGGCCATCTTGGATCTTGGCACCAGTTCCTCATGGTCCCTCTCACCTTGAAACTAATATAGAGAGGAGCCAGTTAAGAAGGCCTGCAAGGGACTCTTAAATGTGACAATTTACAGATAGGATAGGAGTTTATGTCCTATCCATTATTAACCACTCACAGATTATTAGATAATTTATCATTTATTCTTACTCACTGTAATAATGCCAAAATATCACATTCTACATTAACACTGGGAAAAGCTGGTTCCCGAAACATTTCAGGGAGTCAGTTACAAGTCTCGAAGCCCATAATGCATAGTTTGCGGCTGAAAAAAACCAAAATGTTCTCCATTTAGATTTTCCCATAGAATACACTCATGAAGTATTGATGGACTCCCGCTTCAAGCTCCTTTGCTGACCTCCTTTATGGTTGAATTATACGTCTGTGTCGCCGTCTTGGGAACGTCACAGGGTTTCTACGTCACCGGTGTAGGTAACGCGCACCTCCCTAAAAATCAAACTCCACGCCATGTCCTCTTTCTTACTACATTTTTCGGTTTACTAGTTGAGGTGGTGTGCATATGTTCAGTTGTACGATCATCTTCACGTTATAAAGACCACCAGGATTTTGACCGAAGTAGTGACTTTAGGTGAGCGTAGAGACCCACAGCATATCCACGGCGGCTATTCGACACAGACGTAGAATTGAGGCTTAAGGCCGTCCAAAGCCGAAAAGATGGAGAACACCCTGCAGCCGCAACCCCGACCGCCGGACCAGCACAACACACCGAACAGCTGTCACGTAGAAAATAGGCCACAAGTCACACTTGTCTAAAAATGGCCATAGCCCGAATTAGAGAAACTAGATGTATGCAGGGCGTGGTGAGTCCCATGTCTGGTAAACACACAGGGACAGGTGTCAGAAGAGATCTAGTGAGATATCGTACAATTCACTGGACTCCCAGTGAGCAGCCTCGCACGGCCCCCTGGGTAACGGCCCTTGATCTGATCTGATGTGATCCGATACTCTGTGATGTCGATGCCATCTCATCCATGATATCAGCCATCTGAGAGCAGATTACATTAACAAGCTGACAATAACTAATGGAGCATTACTTCGAAATAAACAACTAGTAGTCATTGCCAATATTGATACCAATACCTGTTCCACAGTTTCACTGTGTTGTAAGAGTGAAAACTGTCTTATTTGTAGAGTTGTCTTCGGAGATTTATGGGTGAATAACAGTGCAAATTCTTTCTGTAAACTCTACTTTTCAGTGCACAGCAGCGTAACCGCCATCCATTCCCCTCTTGTGTCCACTGGCTGAATGCCCCCAGACTCCAGTAGTCGATCCCAGATCGATAAAGCATAAGAGAAAAGTAACCAATCCATAACCATATAGACAAATAATAAGAAAAAAGATGAAACCATTTTCTAGCAGATTGACTTGACAACTGGCTGCTCGCACACACTGTTCACTTAACCCTGCCTTGGAGAGAATATGATGTGCAAAAACTAGCGATTGTCC
This sequence comes from Merluccius polli, assembly GCA_030340625.1. Lineage (NCBI taxonomy): Eukaryota > Metazoa > Chordata > Actinopteri > Gadiformes > Merlucciidae > Merluccius > Merluccius polli. Next base: position 70,932 of record JAOPHQ010002283.1, read on the forward strand.
AATCAGTCAATCCAAGTTCCTCAAAGAAGTGACCAGAACATCAAGAAGACATTAGGACCACCATCTAAACAGTCCACATGGCCATCCAGTGACGTAGTCCAACACCTTCTCTTTCCTGATGAGACTCTGTCATCTGACAGAGTCTCATCTCTGACGTCCACGCCGAATATTTCTAGAATACAATCACACCCCTGTCCCGGTGGCGGGGGGCGTTATCCGTGTGTTGATCATCTCTGTGAGTTCCCCTTCACTGGTAACAGCCACCAGGCATTGCTGTCGTAGAAAGAATCTCCCTCCTCGACAAAACATAAATCTCATGAGTCCTCAGGGACACAACCAAACACAGTGCCAAACAAGACCAGAGCCAGCTTGGATGCCACCTGCAGGCTTCAGCCAGCCACCGGTGTGTGGACTGATGGGATGGTAGCATTACCATGCAGCACCATGTTTCTAAGCTTCAGCTGGTGTCTTGCTAATGCATTGCTAAGCTAAAAGCTAGCACAAAAAAACAAAAAGGTGGTAACCTATGGTAAATACTGTATGACAGCATTTTCTAAGAATTTCGAATGGACAACTGAATCGAAACGTATGCAGTTAAACAAGAGAAAGGTGACTGTTGTGGAAGAAATGCATTGCTAATAATGTTATTAACAAGGAATTCATGTGATAACACCTTTCATGAAATAAATACATTACGTAACGGCAAGTCACAAAGAGTTAGTAGAAATGCAGTAAGTTGTCTGTTCTGAGAAGCCAGAGGAGCTAGGCTTGTATCCCAGAGATGTGTTGCGGTCCTGCTGTGTTCTGCTACAGAACCGGGAGAGGAGAGGGAGAGAAGGAGAGAGAGAGAGAGAGAGAGAGCGAGAGAGCAGAGACCCGGCCAGTGACCGCTGACGCAGCAGATCCTCTACCTCTGTTGACTTTTCCTGGGCAGCAATTTCAAAAATGTCTTGCACAGCTTCTTGCTCTTGACCTTTGACCTGGCGATGTTTTTGGCGAAGGCCTCGCGGAGCGTGGCGATGTTGTGGGTCTGGTGGAAAGGGGAGGTGGCAGCGTGGCCGGGCGCATCGCAAGATGGAATGGTCGAGAAGCGCCGAGAAGCACTTCTCCTGCTGTCTGAAGTCGTACTCCACGCTGCGGAGACAAACAGAGGGCACAGGGTCGGACCGCAGACAACTGGTGCGAGTGAACCAATATGGGGAGGCAGGATGGTGTATGTGGGGGGGGGGGGGGGGGGGGGGGGTGTAGTCAGGGTAGTCCGGTGCGGAGGGTGTTTGACTTTGGATAAACACATATGCTAAATGACTAAATAGTAAACGGCAGAACCAACACCAAATCAAAAACCCAGCACAAAACATTACGGCCACAGTATTAGCTGTTTGCACTTACAATACAATTGTCTGACGAGCTGCATCACCTGGCACAATATCAGCCAATCAGAAGAAGCCTATGCATTAACGACTGTTAGCACAGAAGGTGAGTGAGAGAAAGTGAGTGGGTGATTCCAGGACACAGTGAAGTGAAATGCTTCGCTTCACTACTCAAAATGCCACCTGGATGGTCTGTAATTATGTCTGATACCGATTCTGAATACAAAATAAGAATAATTAACATTTTGCCTGCAGCAATTTAATGACAATAGCCCCACGATAGGGCGACAAGATAGTATAGTGTCCAGACTTAACCCTAACCCTAACCCCAATGCTCTCAGTCTAAGCTGTAGGCATCCTAGAGCAAGATGCCCCCTAACTCCCTACCTGCTCCTTAATGACATGTCTCTGAATTCACTGTAAGTGGCTTTGTATAAACGTTTCTGCTAAATGTCTAAATAATAAAACAGTAAATAGAATATAACCATAACTTATTATGATTATTTATCATCACTATCTCACCTGTAGACCACACAAGCAGTCCTCTGGCATATGGAGCAGTTCGTCAAGTCCTGGCCCGTCTTGTAGCACCAGCATCTGAAAATAAAAACAACCCAATGATAAAACCTACCAGTGAACTTTCCTCGCCATATGACAGACAGCCAGACTAACAAGTCGGCGATGCACTCATATTACGGAGGGCACGCAGCCCTCCACAAACAGAGGTTCATTAGAGGTTAGTTAGCGTCAAACATGACCCCCGGGGTCCATTAGAAAGGCACAAGCTCGCAGGTTTGAATGAGAGTGATTAGCAGGGACAGAGACCCACAAGGCCACATGATTTAATCCATGTTCGTTCTGCCGCAGGAGCGAGATGGCAGATTCATGTGATACACATCCTCTTATACCAAGCAGAGATAAACCTCTGTCTGTCATCCACAAGGACACCACACACACACACATTCCAGCATGTACACCACATACGCACATAACAGGATGTACACACACATGTTTATATGCCTGCACAAATGCATATACACAGCCATACCAAACACACTCACACACATGCACACACACACACAAGCACACACACACACACACACACACACACACAAGACGTTGTGCATATGTCTGTGAACAGATTTAGAATGAGCATTTAGATTTTATCAACTTCATAACAGATATTACAATATGGCATTGAGATGTGTATTTAATATGTATGAACATGTACAAATATAATTTCCAAAGTAGTTTCTAGTAAACTGAATACTGAACCTTAAGTATTGGAGAAGAAGTAGTAATATGTATTATTTGTAGGGGAGAGAAAGGAGGGGGCGTGGCTCTCAAGAGCTGATTAGTAGACAGGAGAGTGGCAGGCGATGACTAATCACCAGTCTACTCACGGCGGGAGATGAACAGAGTGAGCTGAGAAAACCCCAAATCTGTTTTAATGCTGTGATAAAAGGTGCACTATCGCTATCTCAAACCTCTTCTGTCCGTTCTACTCCTTCACATACGATGATTATTATTGATCCAATATAATCCGACCCATTCCCAAATGTCAATACATGAACTAAAAGAGTGAATAACTTAAGTACATGAAACCTACTAGCCAAGGAGCAGAGAAACAAACGTCTTAATAATGGGGCCAGGAGAGGGTAGGGGCTGGGGTGTACTGGGTTCGATCTTCAGCGTCCACGACCTACCAGTAGGAGTTATAGAGCACAATGCCCCTTAACCACAACGCGCTCTAATGACATGCATCTGAATTTACTCTAAGATGCTTTGGATGGAAAAATCTGGTCAACAACGAAATGGTAAAACAGCAAAGCCACTCATAGCAATATCAGAGCCTGGTTCCTGGGGCCTGATTCACAAAAGTATCTTCAGGTTATTCTACGACGTGCCTAAGAATGATCTTCACTGCGATTCCTCAATACATTCCTAAGAACCTTTTATTTCATTTTCTTAATAACTGCTTACATTTATTTCTTAAGAAGTTATTTTATTCCATTCTGAGGAACTTTTTGGCCATGTGAGTGGATAATTGAAAATCCATCTAGTGATAAACACATTGCGTAGTTAGCATAGTATGTAGTAGCCTAGACATATGTGGGGCAATTGCTCTGTCAGTTAGCATTGCGTTAGCTGTGCTGCGGTTTAAAACCGTACTCCGTAAACCGGAGGTTTTGGAGTTTAACACGCAGCTGCGCACAAAGTTAAACCTGATTGCTGTGTACTGACCGACACAGGATCAGCTGATTCCTAGTTAAACTCGGGTTAAACCGGAAGTACTCTGATTTCTCGTTATACTCCAGCAGACGCAGTCTTAACTTAATGTTGGATGCATTTTGTGGGCGCCCCTGTCAACAATCGCGCAGCTGTTTATGGGGGGCGCCAAAATTGTTGCTGCATACCCCCCTGACACTGGGTAGTTGCACCCCTGGAGAGGGTAGTTAGGATGAACATGTCTCGGATAGAGAACTATAACGAGGAGCAGAAGTTATATTTATTGTACTGCATTCGAGGTGTTGTGGACACGGTGGAAGATGCTAGGAAAGACACCACCACCACGCTCCGAAGAAAGTCTGTTTGGGATGATCTCTCAAACACATTTAACAGTAGATCTTCCAGCAGGAGACCGAGCAGCCCGACACATTTAAAGAATTTATTGAAGCGCTTGAAAGTTGAAGCGCGTAATGCTATTGCTGAGCGGACGCACGACCGAGACCTGAGCCCCGTGAGCCGTGAAATATCACTGCTCATTCCAAGTCGACTATGTCCAATATTGTTATTGTACTGAAGGCCTATCTGGCGTAATAAGTGTAAATGTATCATACATTATTATTAATACTACTAATAATAATTAATAAAACTAATTCTGTGTGTGTCGGTTATAATGGAGCGTTGTTTCATCCTGCAAACTGGTTTAGTCTCCTCTAAAACCATGTCCGTTTCGAGACTAGACTAACACGCACAAAATACGCCCTCTAGTGTCTGATGTGAATTTCTCTGAAGACACAGCAATTGAGATCAAGGTACAACGCAGCTGCAGGTTAAACCACAGGTACATACGACACAGCAATGGAGCTTAAGACGTCACGTGACTTCTTGCGTCACCGACGAGTTTAAAACCGTGTTAAACTCTAAAAAGTGGCTAAGCTAGCGACAGAGCAATTGCCCCATGTATGTTTCTTTAAAGCAATAATAATAATAATAATATTTTTTTATCATTATAATCATTATAAAATTATCATGCACATTTTGAATCAGTGAGTAGCAACACCATACAATGAGATGAAAAATATTATAAAATATTATCAATTAATAAAACTGCTCAATGTGACAACTAAAGACAAGCAAACTATTATCTTAAAGTTATTAGTATTTTCGTAAGTAATTATTTAAGAAGAAAGACTCAAACATTCTTAAGATATCTTTTGGTGAATTGCAGTTTTTCTTAACTTTCCAAGTCCAATCGTAAGAAAAAAACAGCAGTTACGAAGACTTTTGTTCTTAAAGTCCGTGTAAACCAAAAGTAAATATGTGTTTAGAGTTTGTCACACTATAGAAAAATGTGTTATTAACCACCCAGCCAAATTTGAATAATTAAAAAAGTCGACCAGTATATAAAATTAGGATTCAAAATCGTGAAAAAAGAAGCATTATTCTCAGCTCTGAGACACTGGGGGTGTGTCTGCTGAAGGCTGTGAAACCACGCCCACTGCTCATGGGGGGCGGAGCCTCTCTCAAATGTCAAATAATAACTGTCAAACTAATAACTGTCAAACTCGCGACTGAGTGTGCCAAGCAGTGACAAATCTGCACACTGGTTGTCAGGGGCAGGGCAACGCTATGGGGTAGCACATTACGTCATCATGTACTTTAAGCCCCGCCCATAAAATCTTGAATGTGAAAATGGTGAAAAATAGAAAAACAGTCTAACTCCACAATTCAACGTTAAATGGTTATACAGTCTCTTTACATGTTTTCAGCAATGACTTTCTAATGTGTGTAATGTGTTTAGAAACAAATCTCTAGAATTTGCTTTACATGATCTTTAAAATACTCTTGTGAATCCGTCCCCCTGGTTCCTGGTGTCTTACCCAACAGTGGAGGCGTGGCTGTGCTCAAGGTCCTGGATGATGTGGAGCAGGGTGGAGATCCGGGCTTTGTTGGACTCCAGGCTGGCCTCCGTCATCTCCAGCCTCCACTGCAGAGCCGCGGTCTTGGAGCAACGCTGGGGACAGGGGCAGCAGCAGCTCCTCGGCGTCCGGTGGGTGGGCGTGGGCGTGGGCCTGGGTCGCGTATACCGCCGGGCCATGGTCGACCGGCGTAGGACCGGCACTCGAGCACGCTCTGACCCGAGAACGGAGTTGCGCGAGCGCTGTCAGGTTCGTCCACGGCCGCTGCAGTTTGACGCTGCAGGTCGGCCCCGTGGGCGTGTGCGCACACAGTTCTCTCTCGCTGGTGTCAAGTGTGTTCTGCGAGAGGACTGAACTCGCCGAACTGTGTGTGCACGTTAGCTGCGACGACAGCGTGTCCGAGTCGGAGATTCGGTGTCTGGACAATTCGCCAGTGGATTCGTCAAACGAGGAGTTAGCGGTGGCGTCCGCTGGCGCAGTGCAAGCGCTGGAGGTTCGTTGGTGGTGTCTGGATCGGAGACATTCGAGTCGAGGAAATGCGCGTCGCTATCCAGGTGCGCTGGTTTCAAGGTCGTGCCGTGCAGGGCGGCCCGAGAAGGACGGTTCTGTTACCGTTGGATGTCGGATCTCTTCGGACGGTCTGACTTGTGCCGGTGTAGCGGTCTGGACCTCCCTGGTTCTGTCTGTGTAGCCTTGAAACTGTAAGAACTGTTGTTCATTTGTGTTCATCGATGCCTTGCGACGGACATCTCTGTGGCTTTATTCGTGAAATATAATTGAGATGATGAGTGACTTTTAGGAAGATAGAGTTTTGGTGCGGCTTGGGGTTCGGGTTTACTGGAATATCGATGCATTTATAGCTGTCTTTGTTTGGATCAAAACAGGACTTGATAATTGAATTAACCTTTGTATCAGGCTGAACCGTGTTGACAGTGTATGTGTGATTGCTCATGCACTGATCAGATACCGTTAAAGCTGTCATATTTTTTAGTAAATTTGGGGGGAATCGATGCCAATGTGCGTTTGTTTTGCGTGTCTGTGACGAGTTTGGAACGCCAGCAGCTAAGTGCATTTTCTCTGATAAAGTAAGTGGCTCCGAGAGTTCGATTGCGGTTCTCCCGAGCCCTTGAGCGTCTGAGGTCAGCGAACTATGATGAATAGGTACGGCGTTCTGGAAAGCGGGGCCATTACGGGAATGAGTTTGGGTGTCTGGCGAAGTTTGCGTTGGCCAGGATCTATTTGTGTGTGATGGACGGTCCAGGTTGAGTACAGAGGTGAGATGGGCACTCGACGTATGCGGTGAAACGGGGGATTGATGGACACTTATGGGTTTTTCAATCAGTTCCGGAGATGCAGAGGGGCTCACCGTGCACGATGAGTTCTTCTCGTCCAGAGGGATGATCTTGTGCAGCGCGCTAGCGGAAAAAGCGTTGCTGTTAGAGGTTGCAATAATTGGTGATTTAGGGGTCAGAGGGCAAGGTTCCGCGTTTAGAGACCGAATGAGTTTGGCGCTATTGTGGTTGATCATAGGCTTCGGGGAAACATCATTGGTTTTGGAGTCTGATGGATTGGTTTCAAGCGGTGTACAGACACGTTTAAAGGGTTTTATAGCCGGTACAAGGTCTGTAGTGGTCTTTGCAACGGTAGTTGTGAGAGTGGGTGCTTCAATGTGCATAAGTGTGCCAACTGGTAAAGAAGTATTATTCTGCTTGTACGATGACAGAGTATCCATTACTTGTGTGGTAGCGAGATGTAAAATACTGCCAGGGAAAGTCTTTGGACGCATTGCAGTCTTGGCATTATTCTGTGTATTCATTACCATTTCCAAAGATGCTTTCGATAGAGGATTGACTAAATTCATTGGGTTTGTAGATCTCGAGGAGTCAGAGCACTCTTGGTTTTTTATGTTTTTGTTTTTAACAGTTATAGAATCGTTGACTGTGTTGGGGCCTTCGAAACCCATGGTATACATGTTGATTTTATAGTCTGTATGTAGTGTGGTCGCTGATGTAGATGTTTTGATTGCATTCGGTGTGTTTTCAGGCCCAGGGGGAGTGAATGTGTATGATTTAGTACTCTCCAGAGCAGCAGCAGGGAGTGATGTGTTGCTAGGAGCAATGTGTATGGCTCCGTCGTCCGACATGTTGTACCGCGTCGCGATGCAATTTGACGTCTCAGTCCATTTACGATAAGAACATCCGTATGGGTTGTTTGCTTTGGTCGCTATGGCAAACTGTGGGGGCAATGATATACACGCTGGGAGGGAAGGTTTATTGGTGTGCGGTTGCATCTCTAAGGAATTGCTATTGGCATCGTGTTGTCTCGTTTCAATTATGGCTTCGGTGACAGTCAGTGCTTTCGTGTGAAGGACAGCGGGGAGTCGGGTCGGTGTTTGTGGACGTAATGGCACAGCTGAGTAACCCTGGGGGTTCGTGTGAACAGAGTGAACGGGACATGATGGATGTGGCGCTTTGGGTGTCAGTCCAATGTTGGGCGATACAAGCAGGGGTCTGCCTGCCAGGCTGGGCCCTCTGGCCATGCAGGAGGTCATCCTCAGGGGCTGCTGGGGGTGGCCTAGATGGAAGTCTGTGAGCTTCTCCATGTGAGTAGTAGTGGTGGTAGTGGTGGTGGTGGTGGTGGTGGTGGTTGGAGGCGGGGCCAGGTCCGGATTTAACGTTATCCCCTCTGGGATAGCGGTGGGCTTCTGCCATCCCATAATATCTGGCCCGCAGGGCATCGTCTGTTTCCCCCCGCATTGGTTGCATATCTTTGGGGGCGTCCTGAAGGGTTGCATGACTGTAATGGCCGCCCCCTCACCAGACTGCTCCACGCAATGTCCTCCGACAGGTTTCCCCTGTTCTCGTCCGAGAGGAACGATGTCCTTCTCAGGCCGTACGTCCCCACCATCAACGCAAATCCCACCAATAGCGTCCGAATCAACCACACTACCATTTGTGTAGCGGAGGTGAAGCTTGGGTTTGGGCCCGACGTTCATGAGATTCCCTGCCAGGTGTGGGTTGGTTTTGATTGCCCGGACATAGCAGCAGTCGGCCTTATCGTTGCTCTGGCTTCCTTCCCGATGCTCGGTGGTCCCTGTAGGGATCTCTTTGAAAGTCACTTCCTTTCTGGTCTTGGCTTGCGTACATCTCTGTTTGGATGCTGGCCCCTGGTGCCTGTCACTCTGAGTTGGCAGTAAGATTCCTTCCTCTTTGAGTTCCCTGGCGACGTCACTCTCCAACGCGCTGGTACCGTTGTTGGCCGACGGGGTGAAGAGTATGTTGACCGGTCGCTTGGCGCCGGGTTGAAGAAGGCGCAACCTCCCGATGCCCGGAGACGTCTGCACACCGATGCTGCACTGCTGTGTCCATGACAATGACGGCAGTGGCGGGGGGCCGACGGTCTTCTCCCCTGCGAGGGTTTTGTAGCCGCGTAGTCCGACCAGGGCGGGAACGCCGAGAACCGTGACCGGCGTGGCGAGGTCCGTCGCTCGCCTCCCCATCCTCTGGTGATGGAACGGGGAACCCAAGCGTCCAAAAAAGCAGTAGATGAAGGAGACTGCTCTCACCTCAACGCAACGTCTGAAAGAAAACAGGCGACAGAGGACATTGAGTGTACCGTGAGTTGTGGTGTTTTGAAGTTGGGAGGCGATGGTGAGTCAACTTAAAACCATGTAAACACGGAGGAGGATTTCGGAGGATTAGTGTACATCTCCAGTGTCACTTCACACACGTTGCGGAGATAAGACGAAACCCTTCTTACAGCTAGCCCAGCTTTAAACTTGGCGCTATGTGAGCCTCGCTTTTAAGGTTAAAGTTTGGGATTTGCACACATCACTGGTGATGCTTTGAAACTCTGAAGCCTCTAACTAAGAAACTTCATTCACCGCAATGAAAACAACATTCTGTCTCATGAATAAATTATTAAACTGCTGTAAATAATGTCAATTATTTACGATAGTCTCAATAATTTACAGCGGCTTGTTCTCATGAAGCTTGTATATTCTCTCAACACGGTACAAGCTGACATCACAGAACCACCCTCCTCACATCTCATTAAAGGCCTCTCTTTCAGCTCACCTTGGGCCCAGCCTGTAATATAGACTGTAAGTGGAATTAACCAGAGTGTGTCTGCAGTGTGTGCACGTGTGTCATTGTGTGTATGCAAGTGTGTGTGTGTGTGTGTGTGCATGCATGACTGTGCGCATGTGTGTGTGTGCACATGCCCACTCACGTAGGTATGTGTGCACATACATTTGTGTGTGTGTGTGTGTGTGTGTGCACACGTGTGTGTGTGTGTGTGTGTGTGTGTGTGTGCACATGTGACTGTGTGTGTGTGTGTGTGTAAGTGAGTGCGGTGTATGTAAGGTCAAATGAATGATTTATGCAATTATAGTGGCCAAGAAAAACAAGCTACTGCAGGTAGTGTTCGATTGAAAGGGTTTAAAAAGTTTCTATGGGCATTAGATGACATGCATGAATCGTTTCAGTGTGTGTGTGTGTGTGTGTGTGTGTCCAAGCGTATGCGTGTGTAAACGGAGATTTATGTCACAAGCTGATCGTTGGGTCATGTCTGCCTGACGGGATTTTCATTGTTATGTCAAAACCGCACAGGCATGTTTATTGTCATGTCCACTTCACAAGCTGATGGTTGAGTCACGTCCACCTACAGGGGGGCTTCATGTCCCTCCTCATCCCACTGGCCCACGTTGTCAGAGTGACCTATAGTCGCTGATCTGACAACAGAGATCTCAGATCTTATAGAGTAAACCCTCTCTCTCTCTCTCTCTCTCTCTCTCTCTCTCTCTCTCTCTCTCGTTGTCCTTGTAGTATACCGCATTCCTTCCGACTAACATTAACAAACTCGGGACAACAAAGAGCCGGTCCTGCACAAATGCAACACTAACTCTCGCTGACGTTTCTTTAGACAATATCCACTCACTGTATTTGTTGTAAGACACATTCACAGTGCTTACCTCGGGGGTTCACTGCTGCTGCTGCTGCTGCTTCTGCTTCTGCTGCTGCTGCTGCTGCTGCTACAATGCGAGACGCCCTGTCCATCATGCCCAAGCAAACGCACGTTTTCACTTCAGCACCTTCTGCACTCTTCACTTCCTCCTCCTCCGAGATCGGGGACGTCGGCGCGCCGCTTCTTCCTTGTGTTTTAAATTCCCAGAGTGATGAGGTCAACAACTCTGCCCGGCAGATCATCGCTCTTGTCTGAGCGACGCAAAGCTGCAGAATGAGAAGTGATTCTGAAAGGTGTGTTCTGCAAACTCCTCTCTGTGCTCCCAAGGAGGAGAGGGGGGAGGAGAGGGAGGAGGAGAGGCAGGAGGAGGAGAGGTAGGAGGAAGAGGAGGAGGAGGAGAGCGCATCTGCGTCCTGAATTCCGTCTTTGGCTGTCTTGTTTTGGCTCGGCTGCACTGTGTGCACGTTGTGCCCTCACTACAGCAGTGTGACTGGCTGCCGCGCACGGACAACCATGCCTCTCTCTCTCTCTCTCTCTCTCTCTCTCTCTCTCTCTCTCTCTCTTGATTCCATCAGCGTTGCACCACCCAACATGCAGGGTTTTTGTTTTTGGATGGGAGGGGGGGGGCTATAGAAATAGAGAAAGATGGGGTGGAGAGTGAGAAGGGGAGAGAGTGAGATAGAGAAAGAGAGAGCGAGAGAGAGAGAGAGAGAGAGAGAGAGAGAGAGTGACTTGCATGAGTGGCTTAGGGACTGTGGATAAATTACGAGGTAACAGTAAAAGTTGAAAGAGTCATGCTATATAGTTTACAGTTTCTAGGGAAATAGGAATAGTACATAAATGAATGTTACTCTCTGATGATGAAATATTGAATTATAAGTTGGGATTTCTCTATTTCTATGGGTATATTAACACATCTCTATAAATAATATCCTTATAATCGATGATAGCTAAGATGGGATTTGGGATCAATATAACGAAATCATGTAGAATCATTCAAACAGAAAATGAAATACTCCAAATTATAATGTGTAACTCCATCTCGCATATATATTCCACATATGTAAATATATATTATTACATTTCTACATTTTAAATTTATTGTAGGTGACACGACAAAGGTGATTACGTCTTAGTTCGGACCTTCTACACAGACTTCAAACTCGATATTTAGCAATCATTTTCTTAATGATAGTGGTGGTAGACAATACATCCACATATCATGTATGTAAAAGTTGAGTGTGATAGCAGTAACAGTCCAGCAGATGCTGTGAATTTGACATCACACAGCATACTGTAATTGCAACAACAGATCTGGCCTGAAGGTGGTGCAAAAGAGCGATGATGAATGTCGAGTTTGATTACAACACTATAATTTAACACACTTTTTTTTTTACTCTCCTCTCTATTTATTAAAGAGACACAAATGAATGGAGTTTGACGGTTTACCCTCTTGCCTAATTTCCTCTGAAACAAATGATTTTTGAAATGTGAAATGTGTGATCGTCGATTCCAACCGCAATTGAGAGAGGCGGTTGGGTCCACAATCATTACTTAAATCAATATCTTTCACTCTCTCGTCCCTCACACAGTCCTGCACTAATATTATATTTTATTAATGTACCCAAACCCATTATGGAAGCCGGCATGATGCTGATGATGAACTCCATCTTTATAATTTAAGAATTATGACTCTTTTTGTTCTTGTGCAGATGATTGATGATGTTTTCATGATTAAGGTTATCAGGATTTTTAGAAGGCTAGTTTAGAGAAAAATAAAGAAACAGTAGTACATTATTAGTGTTAGAGTTAATCAAGAATAGTTCAAATAATTTATAATATCAAACTTAAACATTATATAGATCACAATGTATATGTATCTGTCTTCTTTAATTCCTTAAAGACAGATACCAAAAGGACTTATAATTTCAGATATTCCTCACCTTTGAGTTGACTCAAAAAGCGAATTAGAAACATATTAATTAATAGGTAGACAGGATTATGTGGTATGGCACACATTGCTAGGGGGTCCCTAATATCCTTATGTATTATATACCAGATATCTTTGCTACCTCTAGTGTGCACTGTTTCACCACAGCTCGGTCAGTGACAGCAGAGAAGCAGTTTGTGATTGGCTTGCTGTGGTAGCCAGTGGGCGGGGCTTCCATTCATCATGCCACTCATTGATTGTAATACAATTGGACAGAGTCACTTGTGCTCACTCAGCAGAAAGTCAGCAAAAAAATACAAAATAAGAGGCTTACAAAGAGCTTGGTTTAATGTTCAAACACAAGTCATATATGATGTTTGACTCCAGCAATTATTACAATCTGCTATTATTTACTCATTTTATCCTTGACTTACAGTGAATTCAGACGTGTCATTAAGGAGCAGATAGGGGTTATCTTCCTCAAGGATGTCTACAGTTATAGGCTGCAGACATTGGGGATCGAACCCAGAACCCTTCAACACCCTGACCACCAGACTATTCTAATATGACGATATATAGTATTACAAACCCTTGTTTTTTGATGTGGATCTGATGAAGGTTTAATTATACACAAACTATTTTGGAGTTAGAATTGGATATAATATAAAATAGGTCAATATAAAACAGGTACATATATTACATAGTACATGATATATGTCCCTGAACAATTGTATAGTTCAACGATTGTATTTGTATAGGATGTTTGTGTTGGATGGACATGTGAATAAATGGTTGTTCTCAGAGATGAACACTCAAAGCACTTTCTAGGAAGAAGCATGACATTCAAAGTGACTACACTTTCCAAAGAGACAGCATCTCAACTTTTTAGACAAATTGCTCTGTTTTTGTTGCAGCCGTGCCTATAGGGTTGTGGCAGTGTTGCTCCTGACCACACGCCATAAGTGGCTTTTCCTGGGGTCAATAGATGTTGTCAATTATGCTTTTATTGCAGACGGCAGGTGGTATTCACTGAGCTGATGTTACAAGCTGCCATGACAGTGGCTCCTCCTCGAGTGTGTGTTGATGGCTGGTTTATCCTGGGTGCCATGATTGCTCATGCACCACAGGTGTGCAGCCCCACCCAGCCAGAGTCCACTCAGTCTGACTCAGGCCAGGTGAGGCTGTAAACCAGCCATCAACAACACACACTCCACACACACACCCTCCACAAGGGTGTTCGCCTCCAACACTAAAGCCAGTGACAATTTCTCAGAGTACACAGCTAGATACACCCCTCCAGTACAATAAAGAGACACACACAAGAGAGTAAGATACTTAAGAAAAGATTTATTTGTGACTTATTAACAAAAACACACTTACCAGATCGAAATCATAAGGTTCACTATTATCATTATCACCTTTACAATGAGAAGCCGGTGTACAAAAAGAAAGGCTGGACAGGAAGAGATCTGCACAGGAACAGTCCAGCGAGACTGAACACGACCACTATACACAAGCAGAGCACAGGACACTTACATCAGGTTGGGGGTTTTTTTTAGTACCGTTTTCATTTCATATATTTTATAGTTTTTTTTTCTTCTGTTTTTGTGTTGTTTCTATTGGACAAGGGGTAGACATGGGGGGGGGGGGGGGGGGGGGGAAGGCAGAAGGAGATGAGGAGGACGGGGTTCACAATACTTTTGTGTTTGTTTGATGTCGTCATTTCAAGGCTCGAAAAGCGACGTTTTAAGGGACCGAGTTTGTTGTTGGTAAAAAAAATGATAAGGGTCGTAGCAGAAATCATTTCAAGGCATAACAATACAGCATGTTGTATATCTAGAAGGCTAAATGTGTCTGTCACAGCACAGAACGTGTGGATGCAGGTTTTTTAGCATGAATCGCTGCAAAATATGATTGCTGTACATGTATGTATTCACGTATTTATGTACAGTATGTATATATATATATATATATATATTTCTATGTGTACTCGTATATGGGTGTGTGTGTCTGTGTGTGTGTGTGTGTGTGTGTGTGCGCACGCTTGCGTGTGTCTATCTGTGTGTGAGTGTGTGTGTGTGTGTGTGTGTGTGTGTGTGGTCTTCAGGGAGAAAGTGTATCAGATACAAAGTTATTTCCAAAACTCCCTGTGTTTTGTAGAGAGTACAAACATACCTATGTATACATATCATTATTATTATCTATAGAGTATCGGTTTCCTTTGCTTATAACATGCAGACAGCAGGGAAATTACACCTGGATGGGGACACAACCATGTGGCAATGGAACCAATAGCAGCGGAGCATTCTCCTCTCTCTCCCTCCCTCTCCCTCCCTCTCCCTCTCTCTCCCTCTCCCTCCCTCTCTCTCCCTATCTCCCTCTTTCTCTCTCACCAAGGACATACTGGAACCAGTCCAGATGTGTTGCCTGCTTCCTCTCCTTCGCCTCCCTGTCCATCTCAATGATCCCCTGCCCCCTTCCTCTACCATTGTGTTGTCCTTAAGTCTAACTTTCAGACATGGAGATGAATAACAATAAGTTGGCCACCATTTTGTAATGCTTCTGTTCTTCACCACACACAGATAGACACACACACACACACACACACACACGCAACAGATTCAGGTCACATTGTTGTTTGGCTTTTGATTCTGGCTTTTGTTCAGTAGTTTGTCACAGTTCAGTAATTCAATAAATACTTTTTACAACACTCACTGTTTGTAAATCTCATCGCGGGATGCGTGTGCTGTTGCCTGTGAGTAAATTTGGTTACTCTGAATGTCTTACAATGAGCACCAAGTTTGTGATTTTGAAAATTCTTTGAAAATCCCTCAATCAAATTATGCTTTAATAATAGATTGAGGTTAGTGCATTAACATTGCCATTAGGCTTGGACATATTTAATACAGTAGCAACAATTTCCAAACATTGTCTTTTTGTTTGTTTTTTTTACAAAAAAAGGTTTAGGATGTCCAGTAGATTTGCCTGAACATATTATTTTGTACACTGTAGTCTAATCTAGCCGTGCTTTACTTTAGTCTGTTGTGGTTCAGAGGTTTTGGACACCAGTGTGTGTGTATCTCCCTATCTTGTTCCCTTGTACACTAATAACTAACGTTTGTATCAAAACCCTAAATCTCCTGGATGCGTCTATAATCTCCAGCCGCCGACACTTTCTGTTATTAGCTACACAATAGATCGGACCCCCCCCCCCCCCCCCCGCCCCCAAAACACTAGATTACAAAACCAGAGCTGATGAAGTCGAGCATGTGTGTGTGTGTGTGTGTGTGTGTCTGTATGTGTGTGTGTGTGTGTGTAGGTGAGAGAAATGTAACGACACATACTGTGCTACAAGAATATAAAACGTCTGAAGGACCGAGTGACTGTACATCATGGTACTGCGGACCGCCGTACGCATCGGAGGAACAGGGCTCAGAAGAGTACGGTTGGCGGGAAGCAAAATCCTACAAGCACTGAAGCGGTTGAGGCCACTGGGGCTTCGAGGACAGCGACGGGTATCTAAAACATTCAAAACCGGAAGCAGGAGAACCGGGCCGGAAACCCGGCTCGAACGGAAAACCAAGTAACCACCAGCCCACCCGCCCCATATAACCTATAACCGTGTGTTGCACCCCCGAATGAAAGCTTTCGGTCTCACTGCAGGAATTCCCATCTTGGGAACTACTTTGATTGATAATGTCTTACGGTGGTCAGTCTGTCTTTGTGTAGGCGCAGCTTCGTTGGATGTGTATGTGCAGGGCCATTTCTAGCTATAAGCAGTACTACATTTTTAAATTACTTTTGAATTAGTCAGTGATTTTGACCCCCCCCCCCCCCCCCCCCTCTAACCTACATTGTTTGGCCTAAACCACAATGGTTTGGGTGGGGAATTGGAAGAGAAATGCTCAATAACTTTTAAAGTTTTTAATAATTTTTTAAGTTCATATTTCTGAATGTATGATAATTGAGAAAGGGGCTTCGATAACTTGGATATGGGAGGGCGCCCCCCCCCCCCCCCCCCCCAAGAAGGATGTGGCTTAGGGCCCCCAGAAGGTCAGAAACGGCCCTGTGTATGTGCGTATGT
Source organism: Merluccius polli (assembly GCA_030340625.1). Classification (NCBI taxonomy): domain Eukaryota; kingdom Metazoa; phylum Chordata; class Actinopteri; order Gadiformes; family Merlucciidae; genus Merluccius; species Merluccius polli. The sequence goes on from JAOPHQ010002283.1 coordinate 87,426, forward strand.
ATGTATGTGTGTGTGTATGTATATACAGTATATGTATATAGATATGTATGTATGTGTCTAGCATATCGTTTGTGCGTCACAAAGTGGGTTCTGGTAGGACTCTGTGTCGTGTTGTCACACAGTGGGTTTTCAACCTTGACCCCGTGTCAGGTTCGGCGAGATCGAGGGTTAAAAGCGTTAGCTGCAGGTAAGTTCCCTTCGTTTTTTATATTTTGTTCACCACTAAGTCCCCAAATTACGCATTTACGTTAACACAAGCGCTGCATCACGAAGAATTTGAAACAACTTAACCCCTTAACAACTAAATAGTTATGCAAGCACTAAAGCGGGTGAAATGATACAACGTCACAGAATTACACTCACTAATAGATAAGCATGATACATCTTTTTTTTTTTAGGTTACCTCATGCTGTTTTCGAGACGTAGCGTCTACTTTTATCTGCTCAGCTACAATGCCGTATTGCTTGTACATGTCAGGGAACCAGCAGCTGGTTGTTTTTTAGTAATGCTTAGGGTTTTTGTCTCCTTTCCGAATCGTGGTCACGGCCAGATTTGGTGACCTCACGAATAGCGGACAAACTAGCATTTTGCTGCACCACTAAAAGGGACTTTTTGTTTTTCAACCCTAACATGGGAACAAACTTGCGCATTGTTGTTACGACCCGGTCCGGTGTGCACGGTTTTGTGGCGACGCGAGAGCGGTTGTTTATATCAGTGGTCCTGCTTCACATTTCTAATCCGAACACAACAATCCCACCAATAATACATCTCAGCTGCTTCTCTCTCATTTTTTTTTTTCTTCAAATTTTGTACAAAAGACTCACTTTTGAATTGAATTTCAAGGCCTCCTTGTTGCTATCGATGATGTATGCCTGTTGCACATTTTAGATTTGACTTCCTGTTGACCTCCTGACCTCCGGGTGAGGTCATTGAAGAGGGGCGGAGTTAAGACAGAGACGCCAACGCCACCAGCCTCAGTTCATGTCGACTTCGTTTTCCTCTTTCGCCGAGTTTTGTGATCAACACAGAAAGGTTGTTCAATTCTACAATATTCCTCTCTGGGGGGGATTTTGTTTTTGTCCAGCATTCAAATCATCCAATGGATATCTGGCTGCCAACATTTTTGGACTTATTGAAAAGGCCAAAACGAGCCAAATCATTTTTTGTGTATTTGTTTTAGTTTTTTTTCTTGGCCACTGCCCAGCATCAATGCAGACCACACACCACAAGGGGGCGCCCTCCATCTAGAATACACATCTGTCTTGGGGTTTTGGGCTCTGTGAATTGGTGGTAGTGGTGGTGGTGGCGTTGATTCAATTTGTCAGTTGGTTTGGTCGGTTGCTGGCTCTCTGTTCTCAACAGTCACTCCCCTTTTCTCTCTCTCTTTCTCTCTCTCTCTCTCTCTCTCTCTCTCTCTCTCTCTCTCTCTCTCTCTCTCTCTCTCTGGTCTAGTCATCTGTGTCCTCCTTCCCTTTGTCTTTCTTGTCTTTCTTCTCCTTCTTCTTCTTCTTCTTCTTCTTGGCGTCCTCCTTCTTGCCAAAGCTTATGAACTCTCCCTTGTCCTCCACGGGGCCGGTGTCATGGCGGATGGAGATGATGGCGGGGGAGCCCGGGATGATGAAAGCCTCGGGGGGGATCTCGCCGGGCCGGATGGGGGCGGGGGGGCCGTAGCCGGGCCCGGCGCCATAGCGGAAGTGCCAGCTGTTGCTGTCGACCCCGGCGCCCACTGGGGGGGAAAGCTCTCCGCCACCCTCCCCATCTAGAGAGAGAGAGATGGATTATTTACTTTTTTTATTCTAATAATAGCATGTAGCTGTCCGCATGGGGGTTCAGACGCAGAACCAAACCTCAGCTTGGAGACAAATCCTCTAACCACTGGACTATCCTGCCCCAAATGGTGATTTATCCGCTTCTAATTTTACAATAGTTTCCACAGTATTTACACATACACACACAAAGGGTTAGTAATACTTGGATAGAACTACAACCCCAGTGGAGGTTGACCTACAGAACATCACAACTGAGCTTATAGCAGGATAGTCGTGGTGGTTAGGGTGTTTGGCTCCCAGCTGAAAGGTTCTGGGTTTGATCCCCCTATGTCCACAGTCTAACATGTAGGCATCCTTGAGCAAGATGCCCCCTAACCCCTACCTGGTCCTGAATGACCTGTCTCTGTACTGTCTAACCCCTACCTGCTCCTTAATGACCTGTCTATGTACTGTCTAACCCCTACCTGCTCCTTAATGACCTGTCTCTGTACTGTCTAACCCCTACCTGCTCCTTAATGACCTGCCGCTGTACTGTCTAACCCCTACCTGCTCCTTAATGACCTGCCGCTGTACTGTCTAACCCCTACCTGCTCCTTAATGACCTGTCTCTGTACTGTCTAACCCCTACCTGCTCCTTAATTACCTGTCTCTGTACTGTCTAACCCCTACCTGCTCCTTAATGACCTGTCTCTGTACTGTCTAACCCCTACCTGCTCCTTAATTACCTGTCTCTGTACTGTCTAACCCCTAACTGCTCCTTAATTAACTGTATCTGAATTAATTGTAAGTCACTTTGGGTAAAAGCAAACGCTAAATGACTAAATATGATGTAATAATTGCTATATGAATATTAGTATGCATTTAATGACATTGGATGATCATAGGCTACACCAGAGCGATGTTTACCGAAAATAAGTGAACTGCAAAAACATGACACAAACGGTCGGTAGATGTTAGATGTGCTAAAAAAAGAAAATGAAGTTGTTTAAAATAAACCCAAAAGACGGTGTGTGAAGAAACAAGATGGAGAGGAGATGTGTGACAAGCAGAGAACGAGGGACAGATTTAGAGAGGAGAGAGGGGAGGAGCGGGGGATTATGGGTGGAAAAGTGAGCCGTCAGATGTACATAGAGAGGAGAGGTCAAAAGGTCACAACAGAGAAGAATGACAGGATGAAAGAGGATGAGATAAGACTGAGAGAGAGAGACAGAGAGAGGGAGAGAGAGAGGGAGAACGAGAGAGAACGAGAGAGAGGCTAAGCATAGAGTGAGTGATGGGGAGAGAGAGGGAAGAGAGAGAGAGAGAGTGAGGACAACAAAGGGAGGATAGAGAGGGAGAGAGGGATAAAGAGAGACAGCGATAGAGAGAAAAAAGATTGAATGGGGTATGAGTGAGAGAGCGAAATGCAGAGAGCGAGGTAGCAAATTTGAGAATGACAGAGAGGCAGAGAGAGAGAGAGAGAGAGAGAGGCAAAGAGAGAGAGCCAGAGCAAGGCAGAGAGAGAGAGAGACAGAGAGAGAGACAGAGAGAGACAGAGAGAGAGAGAGAGGCAGAGAGAGAGAGAGCGAGGCAGAGAGAGAGAGTGCAAGGAACACAGTGAGAGAGAGAGAGAGAGAGAGAGAGAGAGAGAGAGAGAGAGAGAGCGACAGAGCGAGGTAGGCGGGAAGAGCAGACACTCTGCTCTGTGGATCACACCAGCTCTCTCCCTGACCTACTTTCCCTCCAGAGTGCAGATCAAACATGGCCCCTTGCAAAATATTCTGTTTCATTTCTCTTTGTGGGCTAATTATGAAACGTCTGTACAGTGCAGAAACATATTCTAGGACTGCTCTATATATAATATACTGTTATTCACAAAATACATCAAATCCACCCTCTCTACTGGGGCCGTGAACGCAGCACCAGTACACATATATGTACACTCAGTGTGTACAGTTACAGTCTCCTGTTAACGTTAGGTTTTGGTGAGGTGTCAAATCAAATCAAATATGATTTAATATTTACAATTTCTATTTTAGGAGCAAAATGCGTGCGTTCGGCTACATGAAATATTAATTATGAAATGTCCAGGAAGCTATATATATATCCAGGAACCTACAATAAGTATTTTAAGATTACCATGTATATAATAGAAACAACAACAACAATAATACTTGTATAAATGTTATTATTATTATTTATTTTTTGTCAAGGATGTAAGGCAACTCAACCATCTTATAAATTTACTAATTACATTCAGACAGCTATTTAGTTTTTTTCTTCACAACGTTGCCAGCTGCTTTATCCTTCAGTACACATTTGGCTGTGGTGTTTATAGGGTTTGTGATTTCAATTAAACCCAATAAAAAACAACATTTAACTATTTAAATAAGTACAGATGTTTTTTTTATTATATATATATATATATATATATATATATATATATATATATATATATATATATACCTCATAGGGTAGACAGCTTCATCAGAAATCTTTGTTTATAACTTAACTTCCTCTCCCACTATTATCTCCATAATAAGAAGTCTCTTATAGATACAATGTTAATCAAGTTGTAACGATCCTCCCCAACCCCACTCACTACCTTGTTAGTGTAATGACTGTGAATGACCTGTGTTAATTAGTAATTGTGTTCACCTGTTTTCCATGTATTTAAGTAGTTTCAGCCCCAGTTCGTCGGTTCCTTAGTGGTTGTTGTCTTGTAGGTTTGTTTCTGACTGCCCTTGTATCCTTTCACACCTCTCTGCATTTGGGTTCACTTCCCTGCACAAGCCGTGACCGAAAGAGCACGTAATCGTGTTTAGCTCTACAATAATAATGTTAACATTTGCATTCTGCATTTATGTGGATATGTAGATATAGGTATTTTTTTTGTGTAATTCTGACACCTACATTTCCCGTCAAAGGATTAACAAAGTGTATTTGATCCTGTTATAATACAGGCGTGATGGAGTGCTGGTTCTCCTACCCCGTAAAGACTCCTTCACTGGCACAGGTTTTAATCAAACTGTGTGTGTGTGTGTGTGTGCCCTGCGATACTAAGAGGGGGAGTATTTTCGTCTCTCATCCGGATCGGATTGTGCTTGATAATAAGTGAGGCGTCCTCCATGTTAAACCACGGCTATCAAAGCAGCTATAGCTATGCATCCTGTAGACCGGTTACTATGGATACCAGGATGTCTAGCTGACAGAAGCCTCGTCTCTATTGTCTGGTATTTTCGGCTGCCGCCTCCCCAGTTTAGTCTCACCGATACCCTTGTTAGAGAATTCATATATTCGAAATCGCGCTCTCTCTCGTAAGGCCGAGATGCAAGTAATACCATTCGTTCTGATCAAAGAACCGAGAAAAAGTATAGATTTTTTAAAATACTTTTGACATAATTACTGCTCCCCCCCCCCGCTTCCTATTAATACCTGTCCTTCCTCTTCCTCCTCCTCCATTTCTCATAGATATGACCGGTTGCCATGGAAACTACCGTCGCCCACTCCCCCCCCCCTCTACCGACAGAGGGTGCGGCTGCTGCAGCAATCTCTCCGTCGCTCCGTTGTGAGGCAGTGTTGCCTGGCAACAGTCTCACATGCCGTTCCCTAGCAACACCGCTACTGCAGGGAACCTGCCAATCCTCTTACCCTCCATCCCCCCACACCTCGCTGTCCCTCTCCTTCCACACATGGAAACGCTACACACCACTCCTGCTAGTATGATTATGAATATTATCATTATTATTATCTCCATGGCCGTCCTAGCACAACACATCCCCCCCGCGGGCGCCACGGGTCGGCCCGACGGACCAGACTTCGAGGACGCCGTCGTGACCTTCAAGCGCTTCGCCGGCACACAACGTGACCACTCGCATTACATGTCACAGCCGTGTAGCGCTGACAGTAGCGGTGGTGGAGACGCGTATGCGGGCTGCATGGCGTAGAGAGAGGCGACCTGGGATCCAGGAGGACCTGCCCAGGGCTAATTCAGATGCTGCTCATGTGTTCACTACAGTCCCGGTGCTACGAGGGGTCTGAAGGGGGGCTTGGCCCCCTCAATTGAAGGGGCCAACGCGCCTCCCCCTGCTGATTTTGAAAATTGTTCATGAATTCAAAAAATATTAAGCCCTCTGCTAGTGCTATGTTGGTATGTGAGTGCTCTGATTAATAAATGTATTCTTTGGTTATGAAACATTGGCCTTACGTTGTTGTTTAGTCTTTCTGAGGCTATTGTGTGGTAAAATTAATGAATTTTATTTTATGAAAAAAATGTCCCCCTAGCAAACTGGCGTTTCCCCGCTGCAGCAGGGCTGTTTGGACAAGCCTGCGGTGGCCGCGGTATCTACCATGCATTAGGACAGCATATACCTCTCTGCAAGAGCTGAGCTAGAACGAGAGCAGTCATGTGTAAAATACATAAATGGACCAAATCTGTGGGATTTTCTTCCCTCGTTTTGCCTTTCCTCCATCGTTCCCCCTTCCTTCCTATTAATATTTAGTATTTTCAGATACTGCTATCCAAATCAACTTACAGTGAGCAAAGTCAGATACGGGTCATTAAGGAGCAGGTAGGGGTTAAACTGCCTGTGTGAGCTTTTACATAGCACGCCGGCGGTCCAGAATCAGAGGCGTGACATGTTAACGTAAAGTCGCTGTGCATCGTATACAACATGTTGATGCGTAATGTTACAATGACGGATTTGTGCAAGCAACGTGTGCAATCAGAAAGTGAGAATTTGAAACCGAAGAGAAGCAAGAAGTGGTTCGAGGCAGAAAGGTGCACGGACCTTAGACGCGGTAGACGAATGTGGAATAGAGAGAGACCACAAGGACCTGTGCTCTGGGCTAATGTCCTCCACAATTTTCAGGAAGATGGTTGGTAGAGGGGAAACTTTACATGCCTGTCCCGCCATGCCGGTTCACCCTTTTTACACAGACGTCAAAATGGCTTTCTACTACCTCCACTACTGGCTTAAAGGCGCAACATTCCTGCCTTCAACAGGCTGTGTAAAAGGGGCTCATGAATACGGAGACAGGTAGGGGTTTTATAGAGCAGATAGGGGTCATATAGAGCAGCGAGGGGTTATATAGAGCAGGTAGGGGGTTACATAGAGTAGGTAGCAGTTATGTAGAGCAGGTAAGGGTTATATAGAGCAGGTAGGGGTTATATAGAGTGGATAGGGGGTTATATAGAGCAGGTAGGGGCTATAGAGCAGGTAGGGGTTATATAGAGCAGCGAGGGGTTATATAGAGCAGGTATGGGGTTATATAGAGCAGGTAGGGGGTTATAAAGAGCAGGTAGGGGTTATATAGAGCAGGTAGAGGTTATATAGAGCAGGTAGGGGTTATATAGAGCAGGTAGAGGTTATATAGAGCAGGTAGGGGTTATATAGAGTGGGCTTGTGTACATGAGGGTGGATCCAACCCAGTACCTTTGGGCTAGGAACATCCTAGCAGCCAGTAGCCACTAGACTACCCTGCCCCCTCCTCCCTTTAGACGTCCATAGAGTTACAACCTCCCTCCTAGCTGGGAGAGGGTGAAGGAGACTAGCTGACAGATGATTGTGAGCTCCCCCTTCACCCTGGAGCATCAGACTGTTGTTGTAATTCTTACTGAGAGACAGGAAATCAATGGCAGCAAAGTCTGGGTGGGAGCTTCCAACCTTGGCCGGCGTTGGTGACTAACAGATAGAACCACCATTATCTACACATTCTCGCCAAGCACTTTGTCTCACACACACACACACACACACACACACGCACACACACACACACACACACACACACACACACACACACACACACACACACACACACACACACA
>JAOPHQ010002283.1:100000-370000 GCA_030340625.1 Merluccius polli
ACAAAATCTTAAAAAATAATCATGATTCCTAATTCTCTTTATCTAAGATCCTCATTTATCTCTCACGATCTCTGAGCTATTATTGATGAAATTATGCTAATTAGTGTGTTTGTATAAAAAACGTATTATATGTAAACACATATAATACAATCTTTTATTTGGTAATTACATTTAAAATCATATAAGATGTAATTTTATGACTGGCTTCCCAGCCATATATGGATATATTAACCTTATTAAATATCAAGAGCGAAATAGTGAGTCTCACATTGGGGGGGGGGGGGGGGGGACCAGTCGGGTCAGGAGTGTGGGGGTCTTCCAATAACAGAAATCCTATGTTAACTTTGAGCCAATCATATACTCCACAATGTCTGGGAGTACAGCTGAAGCCACATAGAGATGCACTTAAATTTTAAATTGTAAAAGAACCGGCCGGCGAATTGCGCTGCCACTTCATCCACAAAGTCAGATCGCTTGACGTTACACTGAAATATTGGGGGGGACCAATTAGCTCTCTTTGAACATTGCTCGCCCCTGTTAAATATCTCTATCATATATTTATCATAAAATAACCAGCTGAGGTGAACACCATGCCACAAAGACCCAGCGTCTCTCACCAAATCTAATTCAGGGTCTGTGAGACAGAGAGGGGGGGGGCTAAGGGTTAACCAGATTCCCAGCACATGCACACTTCATCTGGACCAACCAGAGGCACACAGTCTGGTAATGTGATCGAGAGAGAAGGGAGCAGGGGAGACAAAAGGGGAGAGAGGGGAGGGGAGGAGATGGGAGGGGAGACACGGCACACTGCCGAGTCGGTGACCTCAGCTCAGAGTTCGCAGTGAGGAGACAGGACGCACCCCAGCATTAGTCTGCCTCACCGGATGAAGGTTGTCGGTATAAGTCTGACATTGGGCGACTGATTCAGTCGCCGTTTTCCTCCCCTTCCGCTATCTGCGTGTTACCGTTTTCAACATCCCCGTCGCTACGTGAAACAACAAACTCCGAGCTAGCAACCTACAAGCTAGAAATGGCAAGTTCTGACAAAGATTTGGATCGTGCGATAATGTTTTATGTGGTGTTTTCTTTTGTGGGGATTTAGCCATTTTAATGCCAGGGCTCAACCCTCCTCACGTGCAAATGTCCCACCAAAAGAAATTCCCCCGACCCTATTTCGCAAGGGCACCATCGCTGCATCCCAGGGTTAGTGCCGCCAAAGACGATTGTGATTGGTTTCTAGAAATACAAACAAGACAGGGCATTTCTTTCCCCTATACCAGAATGATAGTGGGTTCAGCCAGACCTTTCTCCAGTGTCTGCTGTTCCCCGGGGTCCGAGACGACGGGGTTTGAGAGATGGACGCTCAGGCCGCAGTAAAGTGACAAGATAGCGGAGTAGTGGTGCGTTATGCTGAGATAAGGAGGGAGAGAGCAGCCAGTACATGGTGTGTCCTCAGTTGGAAGTTAGGATCCTTTAGGCGAGGAGAATGCAGAAATACACACACACACACACACACACACACACACACAAGCACTCACACTCATATCTCCACACATGCAAACATACACACAAACACACACACACACACACACACACACAAACACACACAAACACACACACACACATACACTCACATCTCCACACACACACGCACACACACACACACACACACACACACACACGTCTCCACACATTTCTACACATCTCCAAAAACAAAAATTTCCCCCCATACACACACACATTTCCTCACGCAGACCACACACGAATGCACACAGACACACACACATCTCTACACACCCACACACATCTCTCTCTACACACACACAACAAACACACACACACACACACACATACACACACTATGTGTGGTTCCAAATTAGGTCAAACTGTGTGAGGGAAAAGCATGTGTTGTGTGTGTTGTGGGGTTTCCTGAGTCCTGCTACTGTTGTTGTTTACTACTGTTGTTGTTTACTACTGTTGTTATTTACTACTGTTTTACTACTGGCAAGCAACAATCTGGATGTTTGCACTTAAGTTAATTAGAGCAGATGACCAATGTTGTTGTTCAGGTTTAAAAGCATTAAGAAAACTAAACAAACAATAGAAAAACACATGGGGAAATAAATAAAACATGGACGAATGCTCATTTATGCCATTTATGAATTAAATATCAAGCCCTATTTCTATTTTAGGAGACACTTTTATCCAAAAGTGAATACTATAGAGATGGGTCATTACTGTAAGGAGCAAGTAGGGGTTCGGCCATCTTGCTCCAGGATGCCTACAGGTAGGCTGTGCACGCGTTTATCCAACCTACATCCTTTCGGCTGGGAGACAAACGCGTGATTTCAATACGCTCTGGTGAGCAGTAAGAGGACCAGACCGAAGCTCAGTCTTAATATAATACAGTGAGTGTGACAGCGTGGTGGAGGCGGTTATCCAGAACACTGTGTTTTTGGGCCATGGGAGCGTGAGGGTTCTGCACGAAGAACTGACAGCGCAGGGTTCTGGCGGTTTGTATTTTCAAAGCAATTATCTTCTCGTTGCTCCAGAAAAGATCTGCCATGATCCCAGGTGGGACGGTCTAAATCTGTATGACCACCGACCAATGAGAAGGAAGTAGCCCACACACAAACACAACTTCAGCCGACATACACAGACACACACGCACACATTTATACACACACACACACACACACATGCGCGAACACCCACGCATACACAGACGTTTGCATGCACATACACACATGCATTGACACATCTGCATACACACGTGTACACACAAGCACACATTTTGACGGCTGCAAACACATGCACACACATTCACACACACTTGCACGCACACAAATGTACACACATACACTTACACTCATGCATACACACACACACACGCTCACTGTGAGCAGTTGTGACAAGCAGGCATCGCGTGATAATGTCTGAAACTTGAGAACGTGGAAGTGTTAGAGTGTGAGAGACAGCATGGCCGTTCTTTGGGGAACAAACAATGACATCATCAAACTTAACACACAGACACACACACACATACATACGCACACACATACACACACAAAGCCCTGAACCTTCCCTAGACAGGAAGTAGAAAGCCCCTAGGATGTGGTGGAGTTCAGGTGAGAGAGGGGGTGAGAGACAGAGGTGCGAGACCCAACACACGCCGTCACACCGATGACAACCTGCGCTGTGATTGGCTGAGCTGGACGCCAAATCTACAGCCGCAAACCGTCTAGCCAACTGCATTGCTGACAGACTGGTGACAGCCCTATACATCACAATGAAAATGTATTTTAAATTGTGAACTTTACTGTAAGGTCTTTTGAGTAAGCATGTACTCTAATCATGGTCATGATCGTGTTGTGAACAATATCAGCAATACTTCACAGAAACACAGGTCTGGGAATATAGTTCAGTCTAGTGGTTCGGGGGTTTGACTCCCAGCACAAAGGTTCTGGATTCAAACCCCGAGCAAGATGGCCTCCTAATTCTCTACCTGCTCCTGAATGACACGTAACTAAAGAAGTCATTCACTGCACGTCCTTTTGGATTAAAGCGACCGAAGAAGACCCAACAGCCGTCTATCCCAACACATTCCTGTCATCTGTCAGCGATTTAAGGTGAACAACGCAAATAGAGAGGTGCAGGAATGAGTCCTAAAACCCGGAAATCTGTTAGCACGTTGGCACTTACGCCTCAAAAATCATTAAAGTAGTGTTCATTGGTGAAGATTATCTTGCTGAATAAAATGTGTGAGTATCATAAACTGTTGTTTGCCACAAAGTTTATTTTCTGCAATAATCCAAAAGCCAATGGGAAAAACCCCATTGGCTTGTTGTCGGGGGAACCCAGGGCGCTGCTAACTTACGGGTAGGCCTACAAAAATACATCATCCCTGCACCACTCTATATAGTTCAGTCTAGTGGTTCTGGGGTTTGACTCCCAGCCCAAAGGTTCTGGATTTGAACCCAGATATTGGCAGTCTACCTGTCGACACCCTCGAGCAAGATGGCCTCCTAACCCCTCTACCTGCTCCTGAATGACAAGTAACTAAAGAAGTAATTCACTGCATATCCCTTTTGGATTAAAGTGACTGAAGAAGACCCAACAGCCGCCTATACCAACACATTCCTGTCATCTGTCAGCGATTGAAGGTGAACAACGCAAATAGAGAGGTGCAGGAATTAGTCCTAAAACCGGAAGTCCATTAGCATGTTGGCACTTCCGGGTCTCTCGTCTCGAAGTCAACAGGTTTTTTGAATGGGTTTTTGGTTAGATGCCTGAAACAAGGTCTTTGTTTGCCACAGAGCTTATTTTCTGCAATAATGCAAAATCCAACAGGAAAAAACCCCTTTGGCTTGTTGTCAAGGGAACCCAGGGCGATGCTAACTTCCAGGTTGGCCTACAAAAATACATCATCCCTGCACCACTCTATATAGTTCAGTCTAGTGGTTCTGGGGTTTGACTCCCAGCCCAAAGGTTCTGGATTTGAACCCAGATATTGGCAGTCTACCTGCCGACACCCTCGAGCAAGACGGCCTCCTAACCCCTCTACCTGCTCCTGAATGACAAGTAACTAAAGAAGTCATTCACTGCACGTCCCTTTTGGATAAAAGCGACTGAAGAAGACCTGAAGACTGGAAGAGCTGAAAAACAGCTGCCTATCCCAACACATTCTTGTCATCTGTCAGTGAGTGAAGGGTGAACAACGCAAATACAGAAAACAAACATGCAACAACCGGACCGGGACAGGGACCTGGACCAGGGACCAGGCACCCAGGCACCCACCTCTGGGCAGATCTGCAGGGAGTTATCAGGCATGCTGAGCCTGCGCACGAAGCCGCTGTTGCTGGTGAAGAAGCGCTCCGCGCCGCTGCCCCACGTGCCGCTGATGGGCCGTCCCGTGTTGTAGAACATGAAGGTGTCGCTGCCGGACGTGGCCGTCAGACACGTCTTGTAGCAGTACGTCTTGGTCAGGGAGCCGTTCCCGCGCACCTCGATGTAGTGGGGCTCCACCTTGAGGTCCCGCCGGAGGACCACGTTGTTGTTGGGTCCTCCTCCTCCTGGTCCTCCTCCTCCTCCTCCTCCTGCACCTCCACCTCCTCCACCTCCTCCTCCGCTCACGCTGTGGCTACCCCCGTCTGGCGGGGTCTTCTGGGTCGCGCAGCAGGGGGAACAACAGCAGGACGAGGAGCCGGGCCGGGTGCAGTAGGCGTGGCAGCGCACGATGGCCAGCACCACCACGGTGACCAGGAACACGAAGGTGGTGGCGCTGAGGGCCACGATGAGGTACAGCGTGACGTTGGAGAAGAGCAGCGCGCTGTGCGGGCGGATGATCCTCTTGGGGTCCGGCGTCTGCTTCTGGGTCGTGGCGTCCCGCGTCATCACGGCCACGCGGACCGTGGCGGTGGAGGACAGCGCGGGCCGCCCGTGGTCCCGCACCAGCACCGTCAGCGAGAAGGACGTGGAGTTGTCCTCGTCCAGCACGCGGCGCGCCGTGCGCACCTCGCCCGTGTGCTCGTGCACCTTGAACAGGTCCGTGTCAGTGCCGGCGCCGGTGCCGGTTCCGGTTCCGGTGCCGGCGTCGCCGTCGGCGGTGGCCCGCTCCAGTACGTACACCAGCCAGGCGTTGGGGCCCGCGTCGGCGTCGTACGCCGCCACCTTGGTCACCAGCGTGCCCGGCTCGGCGTTACGCGCCACCGTCTCCACGGCCCGCGTGCCGTTCCCGTCCCGCGCGCGCCGCCGACGACGATCCGCGGCGCATGGTCGTTCTGGTCCATGACGTAGACGTAGACAGTGGCCACGCGGCTCAGCGGCGGCACGCCGCCGTCCTGCGCCTTCACCTGGAAGTGAAACTCGCGCAGGGACTCGTAGTCGAAGGCGCGCAGGGCGTACGCCTCGCCGGTGTCCGCGCGCACAGACACGTACGCGGCCACGGGGATGCCGTGGTTGTTGTCGTGCAGCACGGCGTAGGTGACGCGCGCGTTGTCCCGCGCGTCGGCGTCGCGCGCCCGCACGGCGCACAACGGCGCGCCCGGCGCGTTGTTCTCCGCCACGTACACCGTGTACGACGTCTGCTCAAAGCGCGGCGGGTTGTCGTTGACGTCGGCCACGTCCACGCGGATGGTCTTGCGCGAGGACAGCGGCGGGCTGCCGCCGTCCGTGGCGCTCAGCGTGACGTTGTAGGCGTCGGTGGTCTCGCGGTCCAGGAAGGCCGAGGTCACCAGGGTGTAGTAGTTGCGGAAGGACTTGATCCTGAAGGGCAGTCCTGGCGGGATGATCTCCAGGCTCACCAGCTTGTTGGCGCCCGAGTCCCGGTCCGTGACACTGATCAGGGCCACCACGGTGTCGGCGCGCGCGTCCTCACGCACGGGGCTGGACAGCGACGACAGCACGATCTCCGGCACGTTGTCGTTCACGTCCACCACCTCCAGCACCACCTTGCAGTGGGCCGCCACGGCGCCCGGCCCCTTGTCCATGGCCTGCACGTACATCTCGTAGGAGTTGGTCTCCTCGTAGTCCACGTTGCTCCTCACCCGGATCTCCCCCGTGTTGGGGTCCATGGAGAACATCTGCCTCACCCGCTCCGGCGTGTAGCTGCTGAAGGAGTAGTACACCTCGCCGTTGGCGCCCTCGTCCGGGTCGCTGGCGTTCAGCCGGATGACCAGCGCGTCCCGCGGCGAGTTCTCCAGGAGCCGCACCTTGTACACCGAGCTGTCAAACGTCGGCACGTTGTCGTTGGCGTCCAGGACGCGCACGTCCACGGCGACCGTGCCGGTCCTCTCCGGCGAGCCGCCGTCCACGGCGGTCAGCACCAGCCGGTGGTGCGCCGTGCGCTCGCGGTCCAGCGGCTTCTTCAGCACCAGCTCCACGCGCTGGTCGCCGCCGCCGCCGCCACCCGCCGGCTGCTGGTTGGACGCCAACGCGAAGTGCTCGTTGGCGGCGAGCCGGTAGGCGCGCACCGCGTTGGCGCCCGCGTCCGCGTCCTCCGCGCGGTCCACCGCGTACCGGGAACCGGGCAGCGCGGACTCCGACACCTCCAGCAGGTAGTCATCGCGCGGGAACCGCGGCGCGTGGTCGTTGGCGTCCAGCACCTCCAGCTGGATGCGGTGCGCCTCGGAGGGGGACTCCAGCAGGACCTCCAGGTCCAGCAGGCAGGCGCCGGGCTGCGCCGCGTCGCACAGCGCCTCCCGGTCGATGCGCTCGTTGACCAGCAGCATGCCGCTCTTGGGGTGCACCGCCACGTAGCGCTTGCCGCCGCCGCCGCCGCCACCGGAGGAGGAGGAGGGGGAGGCGGTGGTGGCCTTCATCTTGCGTGTGGCCAGCTTCCTGATGTCCAGGCCCAGGTCCCGCACCAGGTCCGCGACCGGCGCGCCGCTCTCCAGCTCCTCTGTCACCGCGTAGCGCAGCTGCCCGCGCGTAAGGCCGCAGCACAGGAGGGAAAAGAGCAGAAAACGGAAAGGCGCATGGTTCCCCATCGCGGCGTTACGCGTCGTCGTCGTCCTCCTCCTCCCTGCCGCTGCCGCCGCCGCCGCGGCCATGGCGAGCTCGTCGTCGTCGTCGTGGGATGATGCGCGCACGGGTGGTTAAACGCAGCTGCTCCGCCTGCTTGCTGCCTGCTTGCGGTATCTGCTTGCATCCCCACCTTCGCCGCACCGCCGCTGCATCGGAAGGTGGTGGTGGTGGTGGCGGCTCCTCTCCTCGCTCCTCGCTCCTCGTTCCCTCTGCGTGGCTTCTCCGGTTACCGGCGGCCGCCGCGCGTCCGTCCCGTTAACCACCGCGCGGGCTGGGTCCTCCTCCTCCTCCTCCCCAGTGCGTCCATGTTGCCTTTGTCTGTGATGGTGATGGCGGTGGTGCGTGTGCGCGTGTGTGTATGTGTTTTTTTTCCTCCTCCCTTCTCCTCCTTTCGCTCGCTGCTGACGGGTGTTTCCTCCCATCGACTGTGTAGGATGATCATCCCACCCTAGCGCAGCCCCCCCCTCTCTCCACCTCTCTCTCCCCCCCCCACCCACCCACCCACCCTCTCATCCGGATACCCCACCTCCCCACCCCAAAAACTATGGTGTGTTTTTTAAAAGGGACGATGATGGGTGCGCGATATTCATTCATGCCCCCCTAACAAGAAAGCGCACCACGTCATAATAATAATAATATTAATATCGTTTTATTGGTGTTACCGGATGGCCGGTGTGTGTCATGTCATGTAATGCGCATTTGAGACGTGTTGGAGACGCGGAGGAGATGGATGGTACCGGTCCGGTACCGCGTCCAATTAACGGGTTAACGCACGCAAAACGTTTCAACAGCCTTAATGACATTGACAAGCCACGAGGCGTTCGTCGTTGTCACACCAAGCCACCGCCCCCCCCCCCCCCCCCCTCAAAGGGGGCACATTATTATGTATGGCGGACGTTTGTCGTGCATTGTCTGTATGGGTTTTTGTTGGGGTTTTTGTTTTTTGGGGGGGGGGCGTGTCGCTGCCTGTAGTGCAACGTGGACGCGCGGAGGATGGATGGAGACGGTGGCACCGACGACACCACGCCCCCCCCCACACACACACACACACACACACACACACACACAGTGATCACTGTCAGCTTGCATCAGCTGGGCCTACATCTCGGATGCCCTTGGTGGACCCGGCGCAGACGTCTCTCCTTGGCTGCGGCGGAGTCACACCGCGGACAGATTAACAGGCTGTACAGTATGTCTGGAGCAATGCCAGACCATACCGTACCACCATGCAATATACCACACCGAGACACACCCAACCTTACCATACCTAACCAAACCATACCATACCTAAACAAACCTTACCATACCTAACCAAACGATACCATACCTAAACAAACCTTACCATACCAAACCTTACCATACCTAACCAAACCATAGCATACCAAACCAAACCTTACCATACCTAACCAAACGATACCATACCATACCAAACCTTACCATACCAAACCTTACCATACCAAACCTTACCATACCAAACCAAACCTTACCATACCTAACCAAACCATACCATACCAAACCTTACCATACCTAACCAAACCATACCATACCAAACCTTACCATACCTAACCAAACCTTACCATACCTAACCAAACCATACCATACCAAACCTTACCATACCTAACCAAACCTTACCATACCAAACCTTACCATACCTAACCAAACCTTACCATACCAAATCTTACCATACCTTACCATACCAAACCAAACCTTACCATACCTAACCAAAGCTTACCATACCTAACCAAACCATACCATACCTAACCAAACCTTACCATACCTAACCAAACCATACCATACCTAACCAAACCTTACCATACCTAACCAAACCAAACCTTACCATACCAAACCTTACCATACCTAACCAAACCATACCATACCAAACCTTACCATACCAAACCTTACCATACCTAACCAAACCTTACCATACCTAACCAAACCTTACCATACCAAACCTTACCATACCTAACCAAACCTTACCATACCTAACCAAACCTTACCATACCTAACCAAACCTTACCATACCAAACCTTACCATACCAAACCTTACCATACCAAACCTGACCATACCTAACCAAACCTTACCATACCTAACCAAACCATACCTAACCATACCATACCAAACCATACCATACCTAACCACACACCACACCAAACAATACAAATCAAACCATACAATCACTACACCAGACCATAAAATCACCAATTGTCTGTTGTCTCATTTGGTATCGATTTAATGATCTTGTTGTTAATTTAGTTTTTGTGTTAAATGTTTTGTCTAATTGTGCTTTTATTATTGTTGTTGAGGAAAAGTAGATGGTACATCTTAATACAGATTTTCCAACAGTGAATAGTGTGGTAATGTTTGTGTTATGTTGGCCTTAATATAATCTGCATCAAGTCAAACCAGACTACATGCGTGACAAACAACATTACTGCAGGGTGGAGCGGGGGTGCTGGAGAGGTTTTCATAGCACAGAGAGAGCAGAGACGGTCACAACAGCTGGCCCAGACTGTCCTCACAGCCCAGGGCATGCTGGGAGAATGAGTTAAATAGACAGGAGCCATAACAGACCCTCTAGGATTATCTATGGTCACATTGACAGACTCAGGGCAATAAGCTGATTACAGCAAGATTAACCGATAATAACATTATTATTACTATTACTGTTATTATTAGCCTAATACTATTATTTTTGTTTTACGCATTACTATAAGTGTTTTACGCATATCTGGTGCTACGTGTACTTGAGTCGATGTATAGGCTGCCTACTTGAGACTCATTTGTTAGATGCAAGCAGTCTCTATGTATATGTTACGTTGTTTTTCTGTGAGCCATTTAATCTGGCTGAGTACTCAACGTCTACTGCGTTAGCCACAAGCTAGCAGCCACAGATCAGATTGTACTGCACTCTCCAGCTCACTTATACCCTACATAGCACTATTTAGTGGTCACTGCCACCATTCAACATATCCTCATACAACGGCTCGTATTATAGCTTACAAAAAAGTTATGCACAATTGTTCGTGCATAATCCTACGAATGTCCAAGCGATCAGTGCGCCCTGCAGTGCAGAACAAAAAAAATGGCGGACATGGTTTTTATTCTCAGTGGAAAATGCAATTAATATATTTATTTACAGTTAGGGTTAGGGTTATTTGTATGATTATGCAAAAATATTATGAAAAATTGCATAACTTTTTCTAAGATATCATGTGAACGTTTGATAAGACCAGCCTGCACCATTTTGTAGTGTTGTAGTGTCGAAATCTTAGTGTACACATCTGGTTCCCTATATAGTGCACTACTTTATACTGTTAATGCACAGTAAAAGAAGTGTGCAACTGATGTGCACTTACTTCCGCACTATATCCCATGATGCATAGCGGTTTTCTGTGTCATCAGACACATCCATCCTATAGAAATGGTTCTCTAATAAATAATATTTATGCAAATTAACTGTCAGAGGGTGACATCAAACACATGTTGGCTTTTTATGTGATCAATAGCTCTAAATGTCATGCAGAAAGATTTACGATGCATGAAATGAGTGTCTGAATTCTGAATTCCCTGCCTTACATGTTCCCTAATAGTGTTCACTATATAGGGATTAGGGAATGAGGGTACAAGTAAACCCATTCAGCAAGGCGCATGTGTTTTCTCATTGAGTTCCTCTTTCCACTCAGAATGTCTACAGGGGCGTGTCCAGGGGCAGGGGGGGGGGCACTACTAAAGAAATGTGATTGGCGCCCTGAGTGCCAGCCCTACCAAATCTGACAGTTCATATCCACATTCAAAGGACTTTATTAATCCCCGGTGGAAATTGTTTAATCCCCGGGGGAAATTATTCATACGAGGTCTTTATAAACCAGAATGCTTCTGTAGTAATTCAGGAGTTTTTATAATCAGGATCAATGTTGCCAACATTTCTGGTAGAAAGTGGTAAATAGCTGCTATTTCACCACCAGGTGTGATGTTGATTAGCCATTACAAGCCATGTCAAAACCTTTAGTGACATCACAAGTGTCCGCCCAGATGAATGATGGATATCAATTATCAACACACCAGCCTACCCAGTGGACCGTACCTACTGGTAGGCTTATCTATCCATCATACATCTGTTTGTTACTTGTGAAGTCATCTGTCACTTGTGATGTCACTACTGCGTAGATTTTGTGATGGCTTGTAATGGAGAATCAACTGGTGGTAAAATAAGGTCCCTTTAACACAGACATATTTTTGAAAGAAACCTCAAAAAAAGTTGTGATTAATTGGGTGTCGCTTTGGCGCGTGAAACACGAACGCATATCCTGTACCTCAAGAGCAAAATTCATTCATTATTGATGCCACCACTGCCGCCCTCACAAGCGCCGAGAGAGACAGAGAAAGTGATCCCCCCTCTTCCCTCCAAACAACATCATGTGACTCTATTTCAGCCTGTCACTGAAAATACCACGATGACCTTTAGCTCAGAGAGGGACTGTAAAGTAAGCACCCGATCAAACCATGAAGTCCAGAGCCGGTGACATTCTGCCGCTATGCCGACAATGCCCTCCAAAATATCAAAGTCACATCACACAAATCCAAGTCAAACTGTATTATTATCATGTAATGTAACATTGTATCACAGTATACTGTAGCACATACAGTGGATTTATGTTCTGCTGTACCTGTACCTCATTACTGACATGTGTCAAATAAATAAATCAGTGTAAATTGCTGTATAAAAGAGTCTAAATCGCAAAGTGAATATGGAGTAATGGAGCTTGCATTCTGCTGTATACAGTCAAGCTGTGCGCAGACACAGGGGCTGAGTATTATACATCTGAGAATGCATTTTAATAACATATTAATTATTCACTCGCACAATGCGCCAGCTGTTTTGTTCTGATCTATTTATTTATTTTAGCTTTCCAGGCTTTAATTACCTGGAAAGAAGGTACTGAATGTAAAGAGAGTCAGATACAAAAATGTATAAAACAAAATTGCTCTGTTGAATTGTTCAATCTTTGTATCTCTGGGGTGCAACCATAATACACTATATATTTATTGTATACAAACAATGCATAAAAAGACATTAAAGCAAATGTTTGAGCCATGGTGTAAAGTTGAGGACAGTCATGGTTCGGAGGCATCCTGGTCTTACATAAGCGCTGTAAAATCCCTGCTTGAAAGTCGTCTAAAATTACCGAAATAGTGCTTTCTAACAGGAAGTAGAGCAGCGGTGGCTGACCCCCATAGCAAGGGGCCGTCTTGGACACACACGACCCCCCCTCTAGCCCCACTCAGCACCCAGCCAGGTCTCACCGCACTCAAAACTGCACTTAAATCTGCAAGTTTCCCCGCTGGTATTCATCATGTCCAGCTTCATAAATCTGGTCAAGGATCAACATTTCTCTCCATTTCTTTCTCTCTCTCTTTCATTCTCTCTCTCACTCTCCTTCCATCTCTCTCATCCTCCCTCTCCCTCTCTCTCTCCCTCCTGGCCTCCTCTCTCTCTCCCTATTTATCCCTGTCTCTCTTCGCCTCTCCTGCTCTCTTTCTCTCTCACTCTATCCCATCATCCCGGGCCCTTGCTGAGGACCTCATAGCCTCGGGTACCACTTCCATCGCCGTGGAAACACAAGGCCTTAGGTGGGAGTGATGACCTCAGAGTTCATCGTCTCCAACAGGTATATTATCTTCCCTGCTCTGACTCACTGATGAGTAATTGTCCGACCATAAATAATCTACTATAGAGCTAAGGTATTGGCCGCAGGTGGGAAGACAGGTGTAGCTGGTGGGAGGAGCAGACCAGCTGCAGGAGGTGAGTTTGATGAATACAGGTTTGGTCATGTGGTTTCGTGCTCTCACTTGCAGTGAGGCTAGGCCCTGTGCATTAAACTTTACATTTATTATATAATTCTTTTGAAGATTTTAAAGATTTTATTCTTTAATATAAACAAATTGATCCTTTGTTCTCTCCTTTCGCTAATCGTAGCTGTAGTCATCAGCCTTGCTCTAGTTTTATCACGACTGCATCGCTTCATTCCTGGTTCATATGGCCACCTGACTCACCTTGTGGTTGGCAGCAGGGGTGCTGGGGGTCGTTAAAGGAGCTACACCTGTTCTGTTCTGCTGTGTTCAGCTATGTTGTGGTCTGTTGCTCCAGATGAACAGGTCTCAGCAGACCCCCTGCTGCGGAAGACGAGGACACAACAGCTTTGACGTGCTCTGGATTCACTGGCTTCTCCGTCTCTCCCCATCTTTACAGACGAATGCAAATGAACTCGCTGTCTTATGACTTTAAAAAAATATATATGTATAATGAATGCAGTTTCTTCCATTACCTATTTGAATTTATAGTTTTTATTTTTTGCAGAAATGGCTTGTAATGGCTAATCGACATCACACATGGTGGCAAAATAGGCAGGATTCCTCCAAGTACACAAGGAAATCCCAGACACTGAGTCGTGTTAAATATAAGTTGTCATGCTTGACTTAACTAAGTCTCTCTGACTGCACTCTCACTCGTAGTCTCACTCTCACTCTTAGTCTCCCTCTCACTCACTGTAGTCACTATGTCCTGGAGGCCTGGACACTTGTGTGTGTGTAGTGGTTAGGGGTGTTCGACTCCCAGCCGAAAGGCGTTGGTTCGATCCCCAATCTCCACAACCTACCTGTGGGCATCGTTGAGCAAGATGTTTAACCCCTACCTGCTCAAAAAATGTTGAGACAGGGATCAAAATTGAGGAATATTGTCAGATATAAATGTGCAATACCACAGAATGAAATCAATTATAATTTACAAGTGTTCACATCGGTTTATATCACAAATATTCAGATATATCATTCCCAAATGTTGTGATTTATACTGTACCTAATGCAAGTTACTGTAGTGAGACTGCAGGCAGTTTCTCCACAGTGGAAAAACTCCTTTTGTCAAAGACTTGTGTGTCTGAGGTTCTGAGGTTGGGGAGATTATGGCGTGAAAGCCTTTATTGGTACCTACTGTCATTTGAACTGCAGGCGCATCTCCTTTCCATTCCCCTGAATTAATACATGAGCCATGGAAAGTAGGTCAGGATGTATGGATCTATGTCTCTGGGAGTCCATGTCTGTGTGTGTGAGAGAGATAGAGCGAGAACAAGAGAGAGAGGGGGAGAGCGAGAGAGAAAGAGCGAGGGAAAGAGATTAAGAGAGAGAGAGAGAGAGAGAGAGAGCAGGGGTTGAAGAGAAGACAGGAGTTTGCTGATCAAATTGGAGAATTAACTTTGGTGGAAAAAAAACTTTAATCTTTTATTGCAGACACAACAGACAAAGACGGATTAAAAGATTTTATTTCAAATCTGCATCGTCGGGCAGAACATTTCAATCGAAATAAACCGAAAAAACGCATATTTCACTGCTTGGAAATGAAACCGAGCGGTCTCTCTCTCTCTCACACCACCATTAAAGACATACAGAGACATACAGGAACTGCTTTGTTTTTCTATACGCAACGTTAGGATATAAACTGTACAATCTGTTCGACCGATGAGCAAAGAAAGTACTAGGAAGCAGACACAAACGAGAAACCACGACAAGCAAGCATCGCCAATAACAGTTAATGAAATGGTTATTAAAAAATTGCACTGTATGTATATATATGTATATAAAAAAGCACAAAGTATAAAGGATTGGGGGTTCAGAGGGTTGAGGGCAGGATTTAGACGTTTCCGCGTGTTGATGGGGAAGCAACAGAGCATCTGTTGTGAAGTGCCAGGGGTCAGGGGTCAGGGGTCATAGAGCTTGTTGACGCAGAGCTCCCTTATGCCGTGTCAACGCCCTGAGGACGTTTTAATCAAGCCAGATCGGTTTCCGAGGCAACGATCGGCATACCCTCATTAAGTATATCGCGTCGGAGATGACGAGCGAAGCGCAAAGGCACAAAAGTAGCACATCTGGTTTTGCTGTTTTTGTTTCTCTTTCATGTAGTTATTTAGTCGTGTCAAATTGGGAGTTTGTGCAGAATTGGTTGAGCTGGCATTCTGCAATATAGGAGAGGTCACATTCAAGAAAGACGAGCTCCAATCAGATGTTATTACCAGCAGTCTGTGGTAGGTTATTGTCTTCAAATTAACCAATAGGTAGTATTGCCTGGTAGTACATCTCATACAACCCAATATCTAGTGTTATGATTAAATGGGTGATGCTTTCAAATGTATCTTATCAATAACTTTATCCATATCATTTGTGTTCATTTTAATACAAATTGAACACAAATGGATGCTTTCACTCCCTTACTCTGATCTGCGTACTACTTAATACCTAATTGAAGTATTATCACCAGTCTTTCCATTTTGGCGTCTATTTTCTCCCTTTTTTTCCAAGATTGCTGATTATTGCCGGAATGTGAAACTTTCAAACTTTCGACTTGGAGTTATCCACATGTCCAAACAGTGTATGGACTTTAGTACAAATATGCAACACAAAATCATTTAAGATACTCACAAAAGCAGCAATTAAATTGTCACATTATATATATATATAAATGAAACAAAAAAAAGTCTTAAAACTACAGCCACTAGAAAATGATATCCCGGTAAAACTTAAAAGAAACATTTTTTTCATAATTAAACAGTCTTGTTCTTTTCATACAATGTATAATTACAAAATAGGCAATACTTTTTTTTTGCTTTGCATTTGAAAGAATACTTCTCATTTTTAATTGATATTATAATTTAGTTTTAGAAAATTATTGGGTTTTCCTTTACAACTTTATGTAATTGATTTTAACTGATTTATTTTTTTCTTGTTAACTTAATCATAGGAACCTTCTGGATTGTACTGTGAAATTTGAAGTAATACTGCAGTTCAGAATTTAACCCCCGCTGTATATATTTTCATCTCTCCTTATTTCCCATATTAAAAGGAAAGCATCATGATTAAAGAGCCTCTATTTTACCGCCAGGTGTGAATGTGAGCGATTACAAAAGCCATTTAAAAATCTACACATTAGTGACATCACAAATAGGAGTGTCCACCCAGATGTAGGATGGACAGATCAACTTACCAGCCTACCCAGTGGACTGCACCAACTGCTAGGCTGATCTATCCATGGTAGAATAGGAGCCCTTTAATGTCCAGCTACAACACCATATTAGGATCATGTTGTGGGTGAAGTAGGTTTGTTGATCAACATGTATTTAAACAGTCTGGTAATGGTTACTAATACGATGCTGTACTGATAAGTGATTAAAATACATTACAAATACTTATTTACCTTTTTTTATCGTTGAAACTTTGATTTCTATCCGTTAAGTGATAAAATTGTTCCCAGCTGTAAGTGGCTCTATGAGTTAAATCTAAGACTTTAAAATACGTGATAAAATACACTCTGGACTTGCCGGGATTTCTTTATAAAATACTTTTTGGGTTGTTTTCTTACTCTTATTTTTTGAATACTGCAAAGAAATACTTGATGGAGGCATGCAGATCCATGCTGGATGGAGGAGACAGAAGCAGCCTGTGGAAGGTGACGGTTTCTGTGACGAGGTTTGGTAGGCAATTGTTTGAGTTTTTGCAGAGTTTCAGAAGCTCGGATCAAAAGCTTTTCTTTTTCTTTCTATCTTTCTTTCTTTTCTTTTATTATTTTTTTTACAAACGGTGTGGTGTTCATCAGAGAGAGTCCTGTGGGTTGAGTAGATGGTTTCATCTTGACGACCTCCTCCTAGCGCCAACATAACAGAAACACAGGAGTTAGTGAAGAGTTAGTGAACAACTTGGGGCGGATTCACAAAAGTATCTTAAGAACAAACATCTTCGTAACTGCTGTTTTTCTAAAGTTTGGACTTATGAAGAAAGTTAAGAAAAACGTTAAGAATGGAGTGTTTCTTCTTAGATCATTTGGTAACACTCCTTACTTTGAAGGCGGGTGAATAAGACTGTCATGATGCTGTAATAATCATGACATGACACCTGTCATGACACTTTATGAATGCTTATGACAGTCGTCATTAAGTGTCATTCGGTAAATTATGTCACTTTTAATTCCAAGTTGACATTGTTTGAGATGTCTTTGTTATGACAACTTGACATAGACCAAAACAACATAACCTGTCATAAACATGACATAGAAGACCTTATTATCAAACTTTGAAAATCTATTCACCCACACAGAAAGAACCTATATGATGATGATATGCACATATGAAACCTATATGCAGAATATTTGTGCATATATACATCAATATGCGCATATATGATAATATATATGCCGCATATATATAGTATATATGTGTATATATGCCACATATATGCTGCATTTTGGCCGCATATAGGCCACATTCAGGTGCATATACGGCATATAGGTCTCCCATATTGCTTCTTTATATCCACATACAAGCCCTATATGTACATACAAGGTATGTCTCATATATACTGGTAGCTCATATATCTGACTTTTGCAACTGTCATAAATGATGCCTAGCTCATATTTTTATGCTCAAGGTAATAACTGCATATTTGTCCAAAGTCCCTTACAAGGAAAACAATAATATTTTCAATAACTTATTAATCGCATGTGGACCCCTCTATATCAGTTTGTTGTTAAATATGTATTATTTAAAATTGTCGACATACAATAATATAAACACTGAATGACCACTATTCCATTGAAAGTTGTTTCCTTTTTGTTTATTCCTAACATTTTTAGAGGCAACTAGTCAAGCGTCGAATAATTGATGACGTCATCCTCATGCGCAGAACTAGCCGAATCCAGAGCTAAGTAAACATAGCTCTGGCCGAATCTAGCTGGGAGCAGAAAATGGCGCGATCACCCTCGGAGATTAGATATGCCCTGCTGGAATGGACAGAGGACGGGGGTAGAGGGGCACATCGTATTTTGTCTCTCGACTGTGTCCACAATTTTTCAGTGGAAGACTTTTTGGACGGGACTAATGACGGTACCGAGGAGCACTTGGCGGAATGGCGGAAAGGCCGCAAGCCTCGGCCGGTGTACCGCGCGTGTGTTCTTGTTTTACTTGATTGCTTTAATGTGAATAAATTACGTAAAGTTCTACATTTGGGTTTTATTTGTTTGTGTAGGCTATGTAGCTATGGATTTTAATATTTTTAAAATCTTTACTTATTTATATATGAAAACGGCCAATTTCATATGTCGCATATATTCCACACCTATATTAAAACATATATGTTTATATAGGTCATTTCCATGTGGGCAGCTTTACGTCTTAACGTGACATTAAACTGTCATATATTGGTAGCTTTGACATTGTAGTGTGGAATCTTGTCATTTTGTTGGTTCTTTTTACTGCTTTATTTACGTTTTTTACGTATTTTTCTCACATTGTTTTGTGTTCAAATACCGTTACACTAAATTTGAAAGTATCTCTTCTTCAAGAAGTAAAATAATGTCTTGACTTGTCTGTTGCTTTTAAGGCATTTAAATGATTTGACCGTGAAATTACACTTAATGACACCTTAATGAAATGTTCAAAGTAACTTTACTTGAAGTCAAGGAAAACATTCACAACACTGTTATAAACTGACATGACCGTGCAATTACACTTAATGACACCTTAATGTCATATAGCACTGGAAGAACCAACAAAATGACAAGATTCCACACTACAATGTCAACGCTATCAATATATGACAGTTTAATGTCATGTTAAGACGTAACGCTGAATAGATTTTCAAAGTTTGATAATAAGGTCTTCTATGTCATGTTTATGACAGGTTATGTTGTTTTGGTCTATGTCAAGTTGTCATAACAAAGACATCTCAAACAATGTCAACTTGGAATTAAAAGTGACATAATTTACCGAATGACACTTAATGACGACTGTCATAAGCATTCATAAAGTGTCATGACAGGTGTCATGTCATGATTATGACAGCATCATGACAGTCTTATTCACCCGCCTTCAAGTAAAGTGTTACCGTTACATTATTACTGTATAGTTAATTTAATTACATTACATTTGTTTATATACTTAAATTGAAGCCAGTCTGAATAAAATCTATTCTAGAAATGAGTTCAAATCATTCAAAAATGGACGAGATTGTTTTGACCAGTACATAAAAGAGCTAAATAATTAATGTTAAAAGCTCTGGAGAGATGCACGGACAAGACATCACAGCAGGACATGTGGAGAGATCTCTGCTTCAGCGTTGCACTTCAACATTGGTGTGCTTAGCATCCATATGAGCTTGTGATAATGTCCACTGCACTCAGACGTTATTATTTACTACTGTTTTGTCTTTTATCTGAAGTGACTTACAGTGAATTTGAGCTGCATGACGTCATTAAGAAGCAGGTATGGGTCAGGGCCTTTCAACTGCCACGGTCTGCCTCTGTTCCCCGTGTTTCTGTTTATGGTTTCCTGTTTTATGTTTGTAGTTCAACCCCTTGTGTCGTGTTTTGCGTTCACTTCCTGTCTTTGTGTTTTTCCCACCCTTGTAATTTCCCTGATTAGTTTCACCTGCTCCTTAGTTCACCTGCACCTCGTTCCCTCGTCAGCCATACTGTTCACATGTTTTGTCCTTTGTTGGTTCGTTCCCCATTTACTCAGTTTCTGTTCCTGTGCGTCCTGCTGTTTGTTTCCTTGTTTACCTGCCTGTCTACCAGTACCCGTAAGTCCCTTTATTAAATCCCCTTCAATATCATCCTGCCTCCTTCTCCGTCTCTGCATTTGGGTCCTTCTCCCGTGTTCCTTGCTACCGTTGTAACAACGACAGGCATCACTACAGGTAGACTGTGGACATTGGGGTTTGGGAACCTTTGGGCTAGGAGTTAAACACTTCACTAGATTATCCTCGTCCACGGCGACACAAAGAGCTGCTCTGACCCTGGACGTCTGAGATTCACTTCAGTTGTCTGTGCCAAAGCAGATGTTTCTAAACTGTTGCTTTCCTATTCACTACCTTTCCTGTAGCAGTATACTATACTATACAATGCTATGCAATATACTATACTATTACTATTCAACACTATACTACACTACTAAAACAACTATACTATACTATAACACTTTTTACCCCTTTTTTAAGACTGATACAACCAGCCATCAACATCAACTGTTTGGTCAAAACTAAAACCTTGTGACAGACAGTTATTATTCAACAGTGATGTAATGAGTCGCCAGCATACCTCCAGGGTGGTGTAGAATGGGGATCCTTTCATTTGGAGTACTAAAGGAAAGCAGGAAAGAAGAGAGATATGTTCAGTGATGTGTGTGGTTATCAGACAGAGTCAGTCTTAGATGCTTGGACTATCGTTCCAGATTACATTTTTAATCGTTCTCACAAATCCCATGGTGGCAATGTGTCCTGAATGAGAACATACTTTTTTGAACAGTTACGAGGATCATGTTAATTTGGAAATCTAGCCTTATCCACATGATTGTACATGATTGAGTGGTTAAACGAAAACTCAAGATACATTCTCTTGCATGTCACAACACGTCTACAACTAGCAAAGATAACAGGCAGGTTTCAAATTCCCTCAACAATTATTTCTGTAACTTGTCAGTTACAGTGTCATGTGGTGGCTTCCAGTTTCCCTCCTAGGGATTAACAAAGTGTATCTTATCTTACTTTAATATTAACAGTTTTCTCAGTTGCATTTATGGTGAATAACCTCATGTTATCAACCACTAAGCATTTTAAATGCTGATTTTATCACCAGGTTTGATGATGATTACACATTACTTAAATCTACCCTCTAGTGACATCATACATCTGGTTGGACACTCCCACTTGTAATGTCACTAAATGTAGATTTTTATGGCCTCGTAATGACTAATCAATGTCGCATCTTGTGGTAAAATAGGGGCCCTTTCACAGTAAGGTGAATAACCAAATCACTGCCGTGTGAAAACATATATTGGAGTGTATATCAGGGAACTTAGTAATTGATCCCCAGCTCTAGGGTACGTAACCCCAGCTCTAGGGTACGTACCCCCAGGTCTAGATTACGTACCTCCAGGGTGGAGGCCCGGGAGTCGGTGATCTCCGATGGGCCGATGCTCCGGGGTATACTGGACACAAAGTAGCCGGCGCCCTTGGGCACGATGGGCTGCCTCACCACCACCTTGCCCTTGCGCGTCTCAGCCAGGAACAGGCTGTACCAGTAGGCGTCGCTGGAGATGAGCGTGGAGTCGGCGATGGTGGAGCTCCTCTGGCTGATGATGCTGTTCCGGCTGATCACGCTGTTGCGGTTCGGCGGCGGCATCTTCAGGGGCTTGGGCTTGGGCTTCTGGCACTTCAGCACGATGATGACCAGGATGGTGATGAGCAGCAGGAAGGACACGGCGCCCAGGCCGATCACCAGGTACAGGTTGAGGTCGGTGAACAAGTCGTACTCGATGGGCACCTCGGTGGCCTCGGAAAACGGCAGCACGTTCTCCACCGTGGTGATCTTGACCGTCACCGTCGCCGACAGGGATGGCTCCCCGTTGTCCTTGGCCACGATCACCAGCCGCTGTTGCCGGGGGTCGCGGTAGCTGAACATGCGCGTGGTGCGTATCTCGCCGTTGTACTGGTCCAGGCTGAACAGCGAGGTGTCGCTCATCTGCAGCACCTGGTAGGTGACCCGGGCATTCTGCTCCGAGTCTGCGTCGATGGCGATCACCTTGGCGATCAGGTGACCCTTGTCGGCCGACCGCGGGATCACCTCCTCCACCACGGAGCCCTGCGGTCGCCACGGTGCCACGATGACGGGAGCGTTGTCGTTCTGGTCCTGGATGACGATGCGGACTGTGACGTTGGCGCTCAGTGGCGGGCTGCCCGAGTCCCGTGCCTCGGCGTGGAACAGGAAGTCACGCTCGATCTCGTAGTCGAAGGACTTGAGGGCGTACAGGTTGCCGTTCTCGGGGTTGATGGAGAACAGCATGGACATGGAGGTGTTGGCGGTCTCCTTCTCCATGATGAAGTAGACCAGGTACTGGTTCTCGTGGAGGTCCGGGTCGTAGGCGCTGAGCGAAGTGAGGAGTGCGCCCGGGGCGTTGTTCTCGGGCACGTGGATGGTGTAGAAGGACTGGGGGAACGCCGGCGCGTTGTCGTTGATGTCCAGGATCTCCAGGATGATGGTCTCGTTCTCGCCCAGGGACGGCGAGCCGCGGTCCCGTACCCTCAGCGTGATGTCGTACCTGTCGGTCATCTCTCGGTCCAGCGCCTCGGACACCAGCAGCTCAAAGTAGTCCTCCGAGGACTTGTTCAGGACGAAGGGCAGCGTCGCCTGGTGGTTCAGGGAGATCTCCACCACGCCATTGTCGCCCGAGTCCTTGTCGCTGACGCTCACCACGGCGATCAACGTCCCCACGGGGACGTCCTCCCGGACCCTGGTCTTGAGGGACTTGATGGTAACGACGGGGTAGTTGTCGTTGAGGTCCACCACGTACACTGTGACCTTACACTGGCCCGACAGGGGCGTGGAGCCCTGGTCGTGGGCCTGGATGTACATCTCGAAACTTTGGATGTCCTCGTAGTCGATGGGACCCTTGACCTTGATGTCCCCGGTGCTGGGGTCCAGGGAGAAGACCTCCTGGGTCTTCTCGGACGTGTACAGCGTGTAGGAGTACAGCAGCTCGGCGTTCTTGCCCTCGTCCAAGTCCGTGGCGTTCAGGGTCATCACCACGGTGCCCACGGACGCGTTTTCCGTAACGTTGACCTCGTACGCGGACTTACCGAAAACGGGTGCGTTGTCGTTGATGTCCAGCACGTTGATGACGATGCTGGCCGTCCCTGAGCGGGCGGGGGTGCCGCCGTCCACGGCCGTCAGGATCAGCGTCTGGAGGCCGCGTTGCTCCCGGTCCAGGCGGCTGGTGAGCACCAGGTCCACGTACTTGGAGCCGTCGCTGCCCGTCTGGATGTCGATGCTGAAGGACTCGCTCTCGCTGAGGCGGTACGTCTTGATGGAGTTGGCGCCCACGTCCGCGTCCACGGCGTTGGTCAGGGAGAACCTCTCGCCGGGAGCCGTGGCCTCGGACACGTCCAGGCGCATGGTCTTCCTGCGGAACACGGGCGCGTTGTCGTTGATGTCCAGGATCTCCAGCTCCACGTTGAAGATGCGCACGGGGTCCTCCAGGATCACGTCGGTCTTCAGGAAGCACGAGGCGGTCTTGCTGGTGCAGATGCTCTCGCGGTCCATCCTCTCGCGGATCACCAGGTCTCCCGTGTCCCGGTTGATGCCCAGGTAGCCCTTGCTCTGGAACGAGTCGAGCTTCGCCCGGCGCTCCGTGAGACTAGGGATGTCCAGACCCAGGTCCGTGGCCAGGTTGGCGACCACGGAGCCCGCCGCCATCTCCTCCGGTACGGAGTAGCGGGTGATCGCGGCGCACGGCGCCAGCATCGACATCGCGATCGCGATCTCGCACATCGCCGCCATCCGCCGTTGCGTCCGTTGACGCGCGGCCGCCGCGAACAGCGCCATCACGACGGCAGCCTTTTGAGTATAAAGCCTTTCCTCCTCTTCCTCTTCTTCCGCTTCCTCCCCCACCTTTCTTCTCCTTCTCCTTCTTCTCCTCCTCCGCCTCCTCGTCGTTCACAATCAGACCCTTTTCGCGTCAAAGGCGGCGGATGCCATCATCGTCCAGCTGCGGCACAGCTGCGGTATATAGGCCCCCCTCGGATCGCGGTGGTTGTGAAAGCGGAGAGAGAGTGAGAGACGGGGAGAGACGGGGAGGAGGTGGGCTTCCTCTGGTGTCCTAGTTCCGTGTGAGGAGGAGGAGGAGGAGGAGGAGGAGGAGGAGGAAGTCTCACAGTCTCGCGCCTGTTACAGTTGATAGAAAACCGTGGGCAGATAACGGGAACACATCGCTGAAACACCTTTCTTTTTTTTAAAATAATAATAATAATAGGCTACATATTATAGTAATGCCAATTCCTACACGGAAGATGAGGACATACATATGGTCACAGATGGGTTTTATTATATGAATGACATTTATGACAATAGCATGCACCACCATCCCCCCCCCACCCCACCCCCCCAAATACACACCCACATGTTACATTCATACAATGCAATTGATAGCCTATGCTCGTCAATTGCATCGTATGATTAGTAGTGATAAATTCATGAAAATGCAATGCAACATGTGTCCAACATTTACCCCATTAATTAATCAATCAGAGCGAAGAGAGACAAAGGGAAGATGCAAACCATGCATAATGAAAGACCATGCACGTCTACTAGCATTGTGCTGATGGTTAGCACATAAAAGGGCCCTACCACCAGGCGTGTGGTTGATTAGTCAACCCTTTTGAAGAGTAGCCATTTGTGACATCACAAGTGGGAATGTCCACCCAGATGATTTAGGGTGGACTGGATTTGATCTGTCCTATCTGGGTGGACACTTCCACACTTGATGTCACAAGTGGATAGAAACCCCAGAGGCGGTGACTCCAGTGGTCTCTTCACATCCAGCTCAGGATAGTAAAGATGGACATCTTCAGTATGCTGCTGATTGCAACAAGAAAATATATATATCAAATACAATTAAAACTAAATGACTAAACACCGATTACACATGAAAGCAAACAGCAGCTCTTAGTTTTTAGGGAATGCATGCATTCAGGGAGTTTGAAATGTGAAAGTTGAGAGAAATGACCTGTCTGTTGCAGACTGCTGTACTCGTGGCATAATAGCTAGGAATCGTCAAATAATCCAACACCATTGAATGTATGACGGATAATAATCGTAAATATGAAACTGGAGGACAGACTGCAATGTTATGAAGACCATGGTAGGCCTACTTTCTGTAGTCTATATTGGTTCTACTTAACAACCAAACGTCATTAAAGTTTAATAGT
Source organism: Merluccius polli (assembly GCA_030340625.1). Taxonomy (NCBI): domain Eukaryota; kingdom Metazoa; phylum Chordata; class Actinopteri; order Gadiformes; family Merlucciidae; genus Merluccius; species Merluccius polli. The sequence goes on from JAOPHQ010002283.1 coordinate 125,322, forward strand.
AGGCTATTGATTGTCGGCTTGAGCACATTTACCATTAATGTAAACTAATACACAGGGAGAGAATTAGGCGTGTGTGTGTGTGTGTGTGTGTGTGTGTGTGTGTGTGTGTGTGTGTGTGTGTGTGTGTGTGTGTGTGTGTGTGTGTGTGTGTGTCATCCAGCGGTGTCATCCAGCGGTGACTTTCCAATGCGGGGCATGCTGATGCACGCGACCCTTCAGCCGATGTAATATTTACCATAAAATAACCCTGCAATATAACAATTATGACGTTTACGGGGTGAAACAGCAGGGAGTGTGTAACTTATAGGGGGGCATTGTTGCGCTGCGATGAATCACGTGATTAAAAAGCGGAGGCGATTAAAATTCACGCCCCTCCCTCACGAAAGTGGGAGATGGCATAGAGCGCATGCGCCAGATATGCTGACCACCGGGCAGCATTCAGGAAATAAAATGGAGGAAAAAACAAACAAACAAAAAAGTTATGTTTTTACACAAATAATGTTTATTAATTTAAAAGAAAACAAAAAAAACATTGGAAATGAATTTCAATAAAAATTCTGTCGTCTTTCTAACCGCCTGGGCATGCGCCACATTCACAGCTTATATAGCCTACGTGTGTGCGTGCTGTAATGATGACGTAATGGTCATGGGTCCGAAGTGGACTCTGCGGCCGGAAATCCCGCCTCCTACGTGACGATACGTGGTGGCACGCGCTGGGATTTGAAGTGCAGTTATAAGTTTATACCACCGGTGGATAAGCAAGACCATTCAAAAAACCTGCCCCGTTGTGACATCACAAGTGGGAGCTTCCGACCGGCCGGAAGGTGGACTGTACCACCTGCTACAGGCGGGTGTCTGAGTGGACGCTTCCACTTGTGATGTCACAAGAGGACGACTTTTTGTGAAAGTTCTTGAAATGGCCGATCAACGACACGTCAGATCCAAAAGGGTAATTTAATGACCAATTATAATGCATAATGGTTTTGTGTGGTTGTTCCCAGGGTGGAAGCTGGACACATTTTGATGGCGCCATCTCATATTCCTGATTCAATCAGTATTTTATTTAATCAGTTCGGCTATCTATCAGTTTGTGTATCCCACTGTTTAACTGCAAAAGTGGCAGGATATAATATTAACACCTTAACAGGTGTGCTCTGAGTTTTCACACACTTACACAAAAGAAACCTCAACTGCCAATACTCCTTCACTTCCAGATCTCCAGACTTCATCACACAAACCAGAACCACCAGACCCTCCATGTTTCAGTCTGTTTAACTTGGTATACATTTGGGGAAATGTTGTTGACTTGAACTTCAACTTCCATTACAGCTCATGCTTTTGTTAGCAACGTTAGCTAAATTAGGCTATGTCGATGATTGGGGTTGTGGCTCTTTGTTCACCGAAACAAAATCCCCCGAAACACATTGTTCTTCAGACTCTCCCAACACCCGAGTGGTTTGGTGATGGGGACTGGGGACTGTGTGTGGGGAGAGCCGGTTCATCCTGGGTCCCGGGGTTTGACCTCGCACCACAGGTGCCTAATGGGCCTGACCGGGTGAGGTGGACCAGGTGAGGCTGCAAACATCCAGCCATCAACCACACGCGCTCCACGGCGACCGATGACAACGTCTCCCCCACCCCCCCCCCCCCCCCCCTGCTCCAGGCAGGGAGCGGAGCCAGCAGGTTAGCACCTTGGCTAACTCGACTGTCTGTAGTCAGGCAGTGTGTAGGTAGTGGAGCTAGCCATGGTGCTAACCTGCTAGCTATAGACTGGCAGTGTGTAGGTAGTGGAGCTAGCCATGGTGCTAACCTGCTAGCTATAGACTGGCAGTGTGTAGGTAGTGAAGCTAGCCATGGTGCTAACCTGCTGGCTATAGACTGGCAGTGTGTAGGTAGTGAAGCTAGCCATGGTGCTAACCTGCTGGCTATAGTCAAGCAGTGTGAAGGTAGTGAAGCTAGCCATGCTGCTAACTTAGCACCATGGCTAGCTCCACTACCTATACACTGCCTGACAATAGCCAGCAGGCTAGCACTGCTAACCTGCTTGCTATAGACAGGCAGTGTGTGTAGGTAGTGGAGCTAGCCATGTTGCTAACCTGCTGGCTATAGTCAGGCAGTGTGTAGGATAGTGTAGCTAGCCATGGTGCTAACATGCTGGCTATAGTCAGGCAATGTGTAGGTAGTGGAGCTAGCCATGGTGCTAACCTGCTAGCTATAGTCTGGCAGTGTGTAGGATAGTGGAGCTAGCCATGGTGCTAACATGCTGGCTATAGTCAGGCAATGTGTAGATAGTGGAGCTAGCCATGGTGCTGAGCTAGCTGGAGAATATGAAGCATATAGCCTAATTATATGACTTAAGTATACAAAATGTTATATTAGCCCATATATATATATATAGGCTTGATATGAATTAGTATCGGTACTATTATTGGCCTATAGACTTGACTAAATGTTATCATAAATAACCAGGAACTTGTATATAACAATATGTACAACTTAATGTTATGTTACATAGAGCCTATCACTTGCCCATAGGCCTGACTATAAGTTAAAGGCCGCGAGACACAAACAGGACACGTGTACTTCATACATGCACTATAATATATGATGAGTCGTCTGACTTAGAGCTGGCTGATGATTCTGTACATTTCCATTCCCTGAAAATGAAAGATGATATCTGCTGAGTCGGCATCTCTGTGTAACTTATCCTCAGACACAAACCCCGTCCACGCCATGCAGACAACGCTCTGCAGAGGGAAGGCGAAACACTATGTCTCTTAAACCATTTCTAGTGTGTAAGCAATGGTGGGATTTGCCCCCCAGGATAGTAAATATGTAAGTGAGTTGATGTGGTCTGTGATGGCAATTAAAATGCATAAAATCGTTAATTTGTCTTCATGTTTTTGCCCGTTTCCTCTCCACCCCCCGAAGATACAGCTAATTGGAGACTCTGTGAATGCTAATTTAGTTGTTTTAGAAAGAGGGGTGATTTACCACCTAGTGAGACGCACGTTAATTTCACTCCATTCAATAACTTTGACTGGGGAAGAGGGTGTCCCATAAAATGAACAGAATAACTCAAAGCAATAAAGCCATTAACATGTCCACCGCGGGGACATCTTATTCGGGGCAGGGCAACGTCCCCAGGTGTAATCTTTATTGAACAGCCTCTGCAGTCGCATTCCTGCACTGCTGAGGATGACGCTCGCCTGTCTCTCTCTCGTGGTCCTGAGGGGGAGTGCGCCATCTAGTGGAGACGAAGGATACTGCTGCATAAAACAGACAACTCCCACTCATTTAAACCTGTGTGGAGCACGTCCTCAACTGACTTCCATAGGACCGTTTTAATGATCCAATGTTCTTTGAAACCGCTGTGAAAATGTGAACAAATGAATAATTCAGCTCATGGCATGACTGGAATTCATTTTTCCAAATAAATGTGACATAGTTTAGATATTTCTGGTACTTCATTTTATTTGCGTTTCAAGTATACATGTCGGCCATACCAACTTTCAAAAAATAGTATGTACATACTATGAATAAATTAGCAATACATATCATTTGCATATACATATCATTACCCATACATATGAGATCAAGAATATTAACCTGAACACCTTCCTCTATTACATTTACATTTAGGGCATTTAGCAGACGCTTTTGTCCAAAGCGACTTACAATAAGTACATTTGTTAGAAGAAAGTGCAACAGTTAACCGCTATCAGTAGAGTAAGGATTTCACAAGAACGAGTTTCAAGCACACCTAATTGCTAAGTTAACCGATTGCTAGTAATGATAAGTGCGGAAATACTAAGCGCAGAATATCAAAGTGAGAGCCAGGACATACAAACACAGAATAATTGCAAAGTTGTATTTTATTACCTTATCGCCTGCAATCTTTTACATCACCTGTTATTCTAGAGAACAGGTGAGGAGACAGCCTAGCTGCTCACCTGTTATACATATCATTGTGACGTCACCTTAGCCAACGTTCACCCAACTCATTATTGTCTTACTTTGCAGTAACAGTATAGTGTAGCTGTTGAGTTATTCATAAAAACTTGACAAATAAAATTGATTGCATCACTTTCAAGTCCCATTACGATTCAGATGCTATCGTCCAAAAGATACATGAGTACAACTGTGAACTGAAATTATACAAATAATATATTGGTCACACTTTAGATTAGGGACCACATATTCACCATTAACTAGTTGCTTGTTAGCATGCATATTAGTAGCATATTAGCTCTTTATTAGTCATTATAAAGCACTTATTAATGCCTTATTCTGCATGACCATATTCAACAACTACAAGGCCATTAACTAAGAGTTTTCCCTCCATAACCTCCCAATTACAACTTATTGATAGGAAGTAAGGAAGTTGTTGTTCTATTCTCATGTAACAAAACACAAAACTACAAGCGTTGATAGTGCAAATAAGTCCAAATAACTGTAAATTAAGTCTTTCTAACTCAGAATATGTTCTCCATTCTAAAATTAGGTCTTGCTCATAACTAATATACTAGAAGTTTGACACACAGGTTCCCTATTCTAAAGTTGCCTCCTCTTCACACTTAGTTAATGGTGAATATGTGGTCCCTAATCTAAAGTGATACCATGAGTAGAGCCAGACCTTTCTCCAGCACTGGTACAGCGCTAAAACGAAGTGTGGAGATAGGGCTGGCTACGCGAGACTAGTGTCCATCAGACCCATGTCGCGTTGCGTCACTCAAACAGATGACTACAATAGACCCACTGTGTGACATCACTGAAACAGATCACCGTTGGCGATCATCAGTCCTCCGTCCCTCACCAAAGTCTGCTCATAGCTCGCCAGCAGCCTCTTCTTCTTGCCGAAGGTGGAGAAGGAGTTGTAGACATCCAGCTCCCCCCGGGGGGTACTGCTGGTGGGTTTCAGGGTGCAGTAGCCTGAGGGGGCACCCGGGCTGTGGACGTTGTGCTGATAGTCAGGTGGTGTGTGGCAGCGCTGGGGCATCATGGTCTTTGTAGTCCATGAGTAGTCGGGGATGCTTTCTTCTTGAAGAGAGAGTTTACAATCTGTCAGAGAGAGAGAGAGAGAGAGAGAGAGAGGGAGAGGGAGAGGGAGAGAGAGAGAGAGAGAGAGAGAGAGAGAGCGCAGATGATGATGATGATGATGATGATGAATAGGGGTGGGACTGTGAATATAGATACAGGTGATAAACGAGCAGGTGGGGATTTGAGCATCTTCAGCTCAAGGATGCCTACAGGTAGACTGAGGACACTATTGAAGCCTTTGCAGGCTGGGAGTCGAACACCCTTGTAGCTTCATCCTTTCACCCAAATGAAAACCTGACTTGAATATGGTTTGTCTTCTCCTTAGATCTGCCCTCGCCTTTGAACATGAAGGTACATTCGATATGTTTTGGGCCTGGACCGGCATATTTGATCAGTTAGAGGGTGTCACATCGTGTGAAGCCTGTGAAGGCCTTTTTGAGACTGCAAGGCTCGAGATAAACTTGCTTTCAACTAGGTGTTCGTCTGACGGCTGCCTCGAGTATCCTGCGTCCGTTCGGAGCATTGGTTTGTGCACATCCTGAGAACGCCACTCGTCCACAAGACACAATATGCACATGAATGGTAGGGGCAGTATAGGGGGTTTGAGAGGGTCAGGGGTCAGTAGGCAGGTCAGCAGCGACAACAATGGCGGGAAGTTTTAAAGACAAGCTAATAGAGCAGGTCCACAGTTACCCACATCTGTATGATGTGTCATTGCCGCTGCACAGTGACAAATATGCTTGTCAAAATAGCTGGCGACAGATCGATACCATTTTAGAAGTCGATGTGGAAACGTTGATTTCGAAAGAAGTAAGAAGATAGTAACCTCCTCGAGTTCCTCCATGTTCATTGTTTACATCATGCATATCTGGAAGTTCAATACGGTGTGAGTGCTCTGGTGCGCCCCCTAGTGGAATCCTCCAGTAACACGCAAAGCACATAGGAAAGTATGTGAACAATTTCGTTCCAGCCGGTTGTCTACGCGAACGCGTGGTTAAAAAGCAAGTATATCTCCGGCTTCACTGATGAAGGGCTATAGAGGAACATGTGACGCGACTTGAGGTTCTTACCATGCATGTGGTTCCCCCAGGTCCAGTACTTGGGAGCCACCGAGCAGGAGAACTCATCCTGGGAGCTACGCATCCCGTCAGCAAGGAGGTGAGGAGACAGCACGCTCTCCACGTTAACAGAACTGTACCTAGGGAGGAGAGGGGAGGAGAGGAGAGGGGAGGAGAGGAATATAAACAGTTAGTTCAGTTAAAGGGTCCCTATTTTACTACCAGGTGTGATGTTGATTAGCCATCATAAGCCATTTCAAAATCTGTCCGCTTGTGACATCACAAGTGGGAGTGTCCACCCAGATGTATGATGGACAGATCAGCTTACCAGTTGGTACAGGATAGGCTGGTAGGCTGATCTATCCATCATACATCCCGGTGGGCACTCACCAGAGGACAGATAAGGTAAAGGTTATGTGTGTGTGTGTGTGTGTGTGTGTGTGTGTGTGTGTGTGTGTGTGTGTGTGTGTGTGTGTGTGTGTGTGTGTGTGTGTGTGTGTCTGCCCTCTGGACACTCCCACTTGCGGGATGTCACCAGAGGACAGATAAGGTAAAGGTTGTGTGTGTGTGTGTGTGTGTGTGTGTGTGTGTGTGTGTGTGTGTGTGTGTGTGTGTGTGTGTGTGTGTGTGTGTGTGTGTGTGTGTTGTCTGACTGCCTGCCTGTCTTTCTGTCTGTCTTTCTGTCTGTCTGTGTGGTACTCACCTCTTATAAGCAGAGTTTTTGAAATTTTTGGTCAAGGTCCAGTCCTTGTTTGCTTCCTTGAACTAAAGAAAGCACAAAGATCTGTTCAAATATATATAGGCTATATCATACTTTGTCACAATTATTTCGTTCCTGAATATAAATAGATATGCAGCTGAATAAGAAATAGTTTGTTTGTCAACTGGGAACCGCATTGTATTTGGAAGTTAATCTTGTATAAAATACATGCGTTCAGTGTCGCTGTTGGACAGGCCTAAAGCCGGGGGGAAACCCACGACCCTGTTACTACAGTGGACTTTTAACGAGCGTCTCCGGCACCTCATTAGGAGCGGCCGCTCTGTTGTTCACCAGCTCGTTGCTCCATCCAGACGCCAGATAGCCGCCGCCGCCGCCGCTCCTGGCGTTGTTCTGCGGCGCGCTCATTACCGAACCGCACGGCTTCAGAAACATAAAGTCGCTCCTGGACGACTGCGGGGTCAGGCACATCTTGTAACAGTACACCTGCGAAATGGCGCCGCCGCCGTTCGCTGGTTCCGAGCCACCGGCGGCCGGACCCGTGGCCGTTTGCCCGTTCACGTTCGAGTGCATGAACGCGTTGGACGTCTTCGCCCGCGACCCGCAGCAGCCGCCGCAGAAGGACGAGCCGTCGGACTCGCGGAGGGACCGCTTGTCCCTGTAGCCCTTCAGGACGAGCAGGACGACGATGGCCACGGGACACGTCAGCGAAACGGCGCCCAGGGTTACCATCAAGTACACGGTGAAGTCGGAGCCGTAGTAAGGGTGGCTGGGCGCAAGGTCGCCGAAATCGGCCTGCAACTCTGGCACGCTGTCAACGAGTGACAGGATGATGGAGGCCGTGGCCGAGAGCGGCGGCTGACCGTTGTCCTTGACCAGAACCACCAGCCGGTGCCTGGCGGCGTCCGCGTCCACCGGTCTCCGGTTCGTCCTGATTTCTCCCGTGTACAGCGCCACGCCGAACAGGCTCGGGTCCGTGGCCTGCAGCACCTGGTAGAAGAGCCGCGAGTTCTGACCCGCGTCCGCGTCCGACGCGGTGATCCGGGCCGCCAGGTACCCCGCGTCGGCGGTCCTGGGCACCGCGTCGCCGGGGTCCGTGCCGTTCCGGGCCGCCGCCGACGACGACGACGGCGGCGGCGGCGACACGATCACGGGCGCGTTGTCGTTCTGGTCCAGGATCAGGACGTCCACCGAGACGTTGCTCCGCAGCGGGGGGAACCCGGCGTCCTGCGCTTGGACCGTGACCCGGAAGCCCCTGAGCTGCTCGTGGTCGAAGGAGCGCTGCGCGTAAATGTTCCCGTTGTCCGAGTTGATGGACACGTACGTGGACACCGGCATCCCGTCGACGTCCCCGTCCAGGATGGCGTAGGACAGGTACGCGTTCTGGCCCCGGTCCGGGTCCAGGGCCGTAACGGCGCACACCGACGCGCCGGGCGCGTTGTTCTCGGTCAGGTAAACGGTGTACGACGGCTGTTTGAAGTGCGGCGCGTTGTCGTTCACGTCGGACACCTGTACCAAAATCGTCTTGCGGGCGTACAGCGGCGGCGCGCCCATGTCCCGCGCCGTCACGGTGATGTTGTACTCCGCCACGGTCTCTCGGTCCAGGAGGTCAGAGGTCACCAGGGTGTAGTAGTTCTTGAACGACGAGTGGAGCTGGAAGGGGACGTGGTGCGGGATCTCGCAGTCGACGTTGCCGTTCTCGCCGGAGTCCCGGTCCGTCACGCTGATGACGGCGATGACGGTGCCCGGCGGCGCGTCCTCCTGCACCGGCGTGGACACGGACGTCAGGACCACCTCCGGCACGTTGTCGTTGACGTCCAGGACGTTCACCAGGACCTTGCAGTGCACTGCCACGGCGGACGGACCCTTGTCCTTGGCCTGGACGTAGATCTCGTGCATCCTGGCCTTTTCGTAGTCTATCACTCCCTTGACCGTGATCTCGCCCGTGCGCGGGTCCACGCCGAAGAGCTCGCGCACCCTGAACGGCGCGTGTCCGCTGAACAGGTAGGTGATGTCCGCGTTGGGACCCTCGTCCAGGTCCGACGCGTTGAGCCGGATGACCACCGTGCCGATCGGCGCGTTCTCAGCCAGCCTCACCCGGTAAAAGGACTGGTCGAAAACCGGCGCGTTGTCGTTGGCGTCCAGAACCGTGATGTCGATCTGCGCCGTGCCGGTCCTCTCCGGCGACCCGCCGTCCACGGCGGTCAGGACCATCTGGTGGCTCCTCTGCTTCTCCCGGTCCAGCGGGGACTGGAGGACCAACTCGGCGAACTTGCTGCCGTCGCTGCGCGTCTGTATGTCCAGCGCGAAGTGCTCGTTGACGTTGAGCAGGTAGGTGCGCAGCGAGTTGGTGCCCACGTCCAGGTCCTGCGCGCTCTCCAGGGGGAACCGGGAGCCCGGCACGGCGGACTCTGATATGTCCAGGTTGAACTCGGTCCACGGGAAACCGGGGGAGTTGTCGTTCACGTCCAGGATCTCCATCTCCACCCGGTACAGCTCCAGCGGGTGCTCGATCACCACCTGCAGGTGGAAGTAGCAGAACCGGCTCTGCTCGCAGAGGTCCTCGCGGTCGATCCGCTCGTTCACGAACAGAACCCCGTTCTCCAGGTTCACCTCCAGGTACTGCCGCTTGGACCCCGAGACGATGCGGAACCGGCGCGCCGAGAGCCGGTCCGCCTCCAGGCCGAGGTCCTCGGCGATGTTCCCCACGAAAGCGCCGTGCTCCAGCTCCTCCGGGATGGAGTAGCGGATCTGGCCCCGCGCCGCGTCCCACAGCCAGACCGCCAGCACCAGACGGACCAAGCCCCCCCACTCCCACACCCGTCGCGCCATCACTTTTGTTTCAGTCTTTTCTGTGATCAAAATGATCCGGCGTGGATCATGGCTCAACTATCTGAACTAAGAAGTGGTGGAAAAAAAGTGGTGGTGGTGACAGGCAGCGGCGGATGAAACAGGTGAATCCAGGTGTTTGAGGAGGGGAGACAGAGTGAAATGCCTCGAAAAACTTAGGAAGCGTAGGAAACACCCTATCCCTAACGATGTCTCCTCCTTTCCTTCAATGTGGCCAACAGCGCAGAGTCGGGAAGGGTGAGATATAGGCTGCCACCTATGAACAGCGTGTGTGTGTGTGTGTGTGTGCATGTGCGCGTGCGTGCATGTGTGCGTGTGAGTGTCTGTGTGCGCGTCTGCTGGGGCGCAGCAGCAGCAGCAGCAGCCAGTATTATTGGCCCAACTGTTCAGATGATGGGAGAATGACATCTGCTCCAATTGCAGCTGCAAGGCACCGTAATCTCTCTCTCCTCGCAGCCCGATCAAACTCATCTCTCCGCCGCTAATCTTACCAGCCCCGACCCGAGCCCCTTAATCCCCCCGGCTTCGGAGGTTATTATTTAGGGAATGATAAGCTAATATCATGTGGCAAGTGCAGACATTCAGATGCGTTGGTTTGATGTATGAGGGCCTATATTGTTTTTTAGAAAATCGTTGAAATTGAAATTTCGGATGAGTCAGGCTTGAACGGAAAGGAAAAACGAGGGGTTGTCTTGCAGCCTGGTTAGTTTGTTGTATTGTTTTGTTACTTTTGTTTTACTTTCATTTGATTTCAAATTAGAAAAATATAATACAAATGATGAAATACAAAGGTCAAGTGATCTTAAACATCATAAAAGGCCATATCTGATGGGCTATAACCTATGTTAAGATGTTTTGACTTTAAAATATTAAATATGATGTAATAGGTCATCATAAATACGAATGACAATGAAATGTCAGCATTCAAATAAAACTACACTGTTTAGTCTCGTCCATTCCCTCTCATTGTCTCTGCTTTTTCCTCCCATTGCTGAATAAAAAAAAAAGACAAAACAACAACCAAGGTTATTTTCCTCCAGTTAGCAGTGGCCCCTGTGGGCCCTCCACCCCATGCGCTGAGTCTGGCGTGCGGAGGCTGAAAACACAATCTGTGCCGCGGAATGAAACCGAGAGCAGATGGCGGCGTCCGCCATCAGCCCCATGCTCTTTTTAATTAATGGCGCCTAGATTACAGGGCATTCTCCGGGATCATTAGTGAACAGAGGAATTAAGACATTTGGTGAGCAATAATCCCCAAGGGCCATCCGTGTGACTTGCGCTTATTTCGCCCTCTCGCCCGCGGTATGCGCGATGACCTGCTTTTCCACCGACTAAATGCACTTTCCAGCCCCAGCTCACCCCATGCGCCCCTAAGTGGCTCAGGATAAGGCGACCAGCACAACATTTAAGGATCAGAAATACAAAAGGGGGATTATATTCCCCTATTCTCTGCCTCACTCAGCCACTCCGACACAGAGACCGGGTTATCAATCCCTTTGTATTTAACGACTTGATGGCTTTTAACTGCGGGATTAATACGGCATCGGTTACTGTTCTTGTGCGGCTTCCAGGAGATGGGGATTAAGGCTTTTAACTGGGTATTTTTGTGTGTATGATGTGTTGTTGTTGTTTTTTTAGCTGAAGTGAAATGTTATGCACGCTGTTGTTAGGCTGTGTGTGTGTTTTAACAATGAAGGTGAAAGGAGAATGATGTGGTGTTGGCCTATTGCTCTGGAGCAGCAGTGCTGTCCGACCTGTGGTACGCGAGGGTACTGCAGGTGTTATGTGGGATTGTATTCTTGAAATACACATTTTCAATAATACAAAATAATAATATAGATAATTGAAAATAAACACAAATATTTTTCAGTAACTTTGTTACTGAAAAAAAAATCAAAAATAGTGTTGCATATGTTTTCCTTTGTAATGTTCACTTGATTAGATGTATTGATTTGATTTTTATTAGGAATTTAAAAGTACAAACAACTCCAAGTAGTATCAAAATACAATAATCACAGAGGATAGCACTTAAAAGCATTACTTAAAACACTTATTTCCAAAGTGGTCCTCGATGGACTCAAACAATCATTGTCATTGATGTTTTGTGTTCATTTGTCAGTGTTGGGCAAGCTGGAAAGTGTAGTGAGAAGCTACCAGTTGCTCTACATTAAATGAAGCTGCACCACACTGATGCTACCCCCCCCAGAGAAATTAAGCGCTACAGCAACATGGCAAAAGTAGTTTACATCGAAGGTTTTTACTTTATATTTTACATTAAACCAACTTCATTCCAAGTCAGTGCTATCTCAGTGATCAATAAAACAGCCAGACAGAAAGGCAGGCAAAACAAATTCAGTACAATGGTTTATGAAACAATAAGCTGTGCTCTCTGCTCTTACAGCTCTAAAACCAATTTGGCCACAAAAACAAACAAACCAAAAAAAAAAAACATGTTCTCCACATAATAACATGTTTGTGTGTGTGTGTGTGTGTGTGTGTGTGTGTGTGTGTGTGTGTGTGTGTGTGTGTGTGTGTGTGACACTCGGGATCAATTCCTCTCTGTCCTCACCCTCTGCCATCTTTCCATCTATCCATGCCATCTATCAAGTAAACTCTGTGGATGCTATTGCACTACTCAGTGAAAGAGCTTCGCTACTGGAAAGCTATTTGAAAATCAGAAAACAGCGATGCTACCACCACGCTACTGAGAAATGTAGTTAAACTAGTAACACTTCAAACACTGTAATTTGTGTTTGCTAAATGAACACACTGGGAGCATAAGCAGCGTTGCTGACTTTTTCTTTCCGCTGTTTCCCACTGGCCATGGCTTTCTTGCAGTAATCATTTTGTACTGAAATGCTGCTGGCACTATTTGCTCAGCCACTGCATATATGTGTATTGATCTATTTTTTTATTGTTGACATATGAGGTGGTCTGCGAAAGGTGTGTTAATTAAGTGGTATACCTAAAGTCAAAGGTTGGGAACCACTGCTTTAGACAGTAGGCCTACCATCCCCTCTGGTGCAGTTTGGTCAAGATCGACTGGGTACAGTGATCTAAAATCCTCCATCGATTTCCCTTTGTGTGAGGTCTGACAACCAGACAGACAGACTGACATACTAACTGACATACTTGACTGACTGACATATGACACAATGACAGACAGACACACGTTCATAAATACCATAGCACACGCTCCATAGATAGTTCAATTTAGACATTGGTTTTTCCCCATGTCATTCAGAAGTGGATCTTTGTGTGTCTAACCGTGATATAGAGACCAAGCACATTAGTTTTCTAATCTACATCATTTTCTCAGGTTGGCAGATGGTTCATGTTTATTGCCCCTGAGTAAAATAAAAATCTACCAAAGCTGGGAAAGAATTAGATGTCTCTTAACAAAACATATATGGTTGTTAAAATCTTCATAAAAAGTTCCCCATTAACACCACAGAATGCACGGGTTGTTAGTGAGTTTATACACCTGATAGTACATTTTATGAACCAGGGACAGGCTTAAGAGGGAAGGTTTTACAGATCATTTTGGTTACTAGAGCACTGATTCAGGGGGAAAGACAGTCATTCTATGGTGATTCCCCTCGTCCTTGCTTCCTTAATATCCAGATGTTCTCCTCAGTCACCATTGTACACAGGCCTCATTCCAATAGTCATTATATAGTGATTCCTGTCGCCCTCGCTTCCTGCATTTTCGTTCAACTCGACCGCTGTCGTATCCACTGTTCCAATACATAGGGAGCTAGAGGAGCAGCTTGAATCTAATGTCATTAGACATAAGCCCATAAAGCCGGTCTGAAGGTTGCGATTGGCCCAACAGTCAACTTTGCATTCAATGACACTGAAGGAGCTCAGTGGTCCACATGGCTGCTTTCCAAGGACTCACTACAAAACCAGAGGGGATCGGGCGTTTTAAACAGTATGTGTCACAGTATGCGTTTATATTCCTGTATCTGTTTTATTTTTTTGTTATCCTGTAAAACACTATTGACACAGACTTCTTGTCTGTGAAAGATGCTATACACATCGTACTTACTTTCCTCCTGGTCGGCCACTCACTCGTTACTGCTCGTCTGCTCAAGGCTATAGTGAACGAGCAATACGACGGAGGATTTAGGAAATATTATGGAACGTAGCCCTGGTTTGAACTGCAGCACTGCATTGGCATGTAAATCTGTTGATAGTAGGCCTGTGGCAGCATAGTACACATACACATACACTGTTACAATAGTCTGTCTTTTTGTCTGTCTGTTACAACTTTGACAAACATTCAATGTTTTAATCTATTTATGTATCTCTACACTGTAAGATATTACCAGGATTTCACAACATTTAACAGTAATATTTCACAACAAATTACCGTATTTCCACATTACAAGATTTTACTGTAATATTTGCAATATAATACTGTAATTTAGTATTTTACTGTGAAGATGCAGACACCTTGCTCATCCACGGGAAGAGGATAGAAAAAAGGTAAGGTAAACACTTTTAAAATATTAGACAGCTTGGTTTGACTTGCTATTGAGTTAGTACATGAACGAATGAGTGAATTTTTTATGGTCTCCAAGTATCCATGGGAGGGATAGTTAGAGTTATTCGGCCGAGAAAATGCGGTGAATTACCAGTAGTATAGACTATAGCAGACAGACTGTCAACATACGCACACACTAACTAGCACATTAGCGCTCATATCAGTATATATAGCTGCTGCAATGTAAAAGCATCTCTTACTGTATAGAGTGTATGTATGTGTATATCTAGACATGCAATATCATATTTCAGCAGGTTGTATTTGTAACTTCAAAATGTTCTGTTCATTTCAGGTGACATGATGAAGCCCAGTGCGTGGATGCTGTCTGTTGAAGGGGAGGTGGTGATGGGACCATACGAAACATTCATGAATGGGATAGCTGCGGTTTTTGCAAGTTACTACAGCTTCAATCTGCAGTATCCTGATGACAGCTCACGCACTTTGGAGTTTATCCAAAGGTACTGTAATACTTAAATTACCATTTTATTTAACTGCTTGCTTGATAACCCACCTTGCTCTCGTATCTTCTTAGCATTTGTTGTTGTTTATTTGACATTTTTGCCTGCCTCCAATGCTTTATTGATTTTTTTCATTTTATCAGTGCTACATTCTTATCACTTTCAGTCAATGTCTAATATTTTCAAACTGAAACAATCCTTCATGTGATTATCTTGGAAGAGAAATATAAATACAGTGGGAGTGAGTGCTTTGATTGAGCAATCTCTCAATTGAGTTGAATTGAATTCAGCAGACTAACACTCCTCAACCTTCTTTTTGAGTACACAACCTGTGAGCAGCTGACATGTGCTCCTATTTGGTAAATTGATTTGGTATCATCATTTGTTGTGAATTATTGTGTCTTTTTTAACTTGGGTGTCAAGTGGATGACTTACATGCTTGCTTAGGTCACAGGTTTGTTCAATGGTTGCATGTCTGTCTCCATCTCTACGCACCTGATTTGCTTGTCTGTAATCAATCTAACTTGGCTTTCAGTACTTATTCCTTTCTTTGGTGTTGGATTTACTTACAGGGAAAGTGGCTCTACAGCATGTGCCTTGGATAAACAATGCAATAATACATTTATGTAAAACTGAAAGTTGTTGTCTTTGCTTATTGTTTACAGATACTTCCTGGGCATTAACCCCGAGACTGGATCAAAGTCCAAGAAAAAGTGCATCAACTCAAATGTGAGTTCCATGTCTGAGTTCCATGTCAGAGCCATAGCTTAGTTTCCACATAAGTCTTGTTTAGTTGTTTCCAGTTTTTTCCTTGTGCCCTTTCCGGTTCCTGTGTTTTTCCTAGTTTTGTACTTTGTTTTGTATTGTTTTTTTGATTAAATATCCTGCACTGAGCTGCCCTGTCTCTGCATTTGGGTTCACTGCCACGCCATCCACCCCACCTTCCTGACAGTTGTTACACATTGCGTTCGTTTCCAGTGTTTCGTTTCCAGTGTGAGCTGTATTGTTGCTTGTTTGTTACAAAGAAAACAACATAAATACATACGCACATACTCAAACATAACATATACGTATACTCACAATACTTAAAATTATACATACACACACACACACACACACACATATCTATATATATATACTGTATATATACATACATAAACATACATACACACACAGTAGTTATCTTGGTTATCATGGTTAAATTCTATGTCTGATTATTATTATTTATCCTTATATTTGTTCAAGAAATGTAGTTTTATTAGTGAAGCTAAATTGATCCGCACCAATTGTATAATATGTAATGTGTTGCAATTTTCTGTTGTAATAAAAGACAAAACGAGTATGGTCTTTTGTTTTCTTTTCTCTTGTTTATTGAGGTGCAAATTCAAAACATGTTTGTGTAGTGTAGTAATCACAGTGAAAAAGTAAAATGTACAATATTTTACTGTATTATTTAAATTGTAAATTTACAGTAAATTACTGGCTAATGAGTTGCATTACTTTTACAGTAACAATGTAAAAATACTGTGATTTATATACAGCAAGATACTGTAATTCTACAGCTATATCACAGTAATTCCATGAGCATTGTGGCTGTAAAGTTACAGTACATAGCTGTAATTTTAGTGTAAATTACTGTGAAATATTTACAATAAGTTACTGTGAAATATTTACAGTAAAATATTGTGAAATATTTCCAGTAAATTACTGTGAAATTACTGTGAAATTAATGCAATTATTAGCCAGTAATTTACTGTGAATTCACGGTGAAAAATGTAACAGTGTATATCTGAACAACATTATCCACCAATACACCATATAAATATATGTATATATATATATATATATATATATATATATATATATATATATATATATATATATATATATATATATATATATATATATATATATATACACACACAACAAGGTTCAGGAATCTGAACCTTGGGAAATGTATCGCAGTTCAGTGTTTGTGGCGCCATCTCCTGCTGCAAACAGCCACCGGCGAGACACCAGAGAAAGAGATATACTATGCAGTGCTGCGGTACCACACAGAGTGTGAAGAAGTTATTTGCCTCCCAGTCATACGTTCTTCAGCAGAAGTTCTTCATAGTTAATGGGTTCTCTCTGGCTGTTCAGGGTCTCGGTGGAGCGCTCTCTCTCTCTCTGACACCTGCTAGCCCCCTCCTCAGCCAGCCGTGGAGGCAGTATAAGTCCTCTGGGTGTCTCCTGCATGCCTGTTCTCCTCTGTCTCCCCGGGATCCCATGGCTCTCGGGCTGCAGATGGGAAAGGAGAGGCGGTGAAGTGAAGTATGTCCGTGTTTTCGGTTGTTCTGTTGTTATGCTGGGGGTTTTATGCTCTCTTTTTAAGTTGTTGTTTGCAAGTTGTAAACGCTGTGCTTCTCAGGAGAGAATTTCGGCTATTATTATGGGGAACGCACGTAGGCATGCACACACACACACACGCATGCACACACAAGCAGACACACACACATGCACATGGTAACATTTCTACTTTTGACTGTCAAAACCAATATTATTCAATAAACAAATATTGAAGAATAAATGTTTTGTTCTGTTTAAAATAAATTAAATATATAATGTAGTATAATATCATAATCTCAGCTATAATGGAAACACATAAGCTCTCTTGAGTGATCTTTGTTTTTGATGATATATGGTGAGATTTCTTGCACTTTGGACAATTAAAAGCGTTTCTATGTCCTTTAAGGTATAGTGACCTCGTATTATGATTTACTGATTTGCTGCATCATATTAATAATTCTGTTATGATCTTCTGGCTGGCATTGTGTTTGGTAGTTTTCTTGTGTATCTGTCTGCTGAATTCGTACTTTCTGCAAAACATTCTCACGTGCCATTGATCGCTAGAATATATAACATATATGCTTTGTAGGATTACAATACGATTCACACCTAAATAGTAGTATTACTGTGTGAATCTCATCACTTGAACCACTTACTCCCCAACGTTAAGCGTCAAGCGAGTTGCAATGGATTATCATCCACTGAACTCTCTGTGCCTTTTCCCTTTCAGAAAACCGTTCGACCTTGACTGTGTGAAGCACTCGTTGCATGAATAAATGAACAGTGAACAGTCGCTGAACAATTCACGGTGCACACACTGTGCTTGGATCTCTCATATGGGAAAAGAAGAGCCATTTATAAACTCCTTACAGCACCGCAGTCGGTAACACGGCCCGTGGAATCGCCCAGCGCTCCTCTGACCGCTCGGGGACTGGAAACCAGAACGGAGTGACATCAGGACTTTATGATGTAATGGGAAGCCATATCCAGCCTGTCAACCGTCCTTCAATGCCACTCTGTCTCTGTCTGGCTTTTGTGGGATTTAATACATAATCCTGACATAGGTTGCTAATATAATTGCTGCCATAAGGTGTGCTTTATTATTGAGTAATTGTTCTGCGTAATGCCTTGTGCTTGCTCCATTTCGATACATATTTGACAGATAATACAATTGCCTTTAATGAACCTGTATCCATGTGATACTTTTTTGTCTGCTGTGTGAAATATTGGGAACATTGCTAATAACCTAATATATATAATATCCATATTGTAAATACTGTTACTGTTGTTGTTTTTGCACAATCCTGTAACCATTGCCGCATTCATTTAACTGTACATCCTGTATGTGCGTATGCGACAAATAAAGTTCTTGAATATTAAATCCTGGTAATAATGTGTGTGCCATTTTTCATAATCATACCAGACAACTTTATGTTGGCGTGCCTTGTTGTTCTGATTGGGATCCATGTGTTCTATAGGGAACCAGCCTCTATCTCCATCACCTACAAACCACACCCTCCATTTGAAGAGCTCTTTTCCAAAACACAATAAATCCATTTTGACAGTTTTCAGGAAAATACATTTTTTTTACCTAGACCCACACATGTTTTGGATAGAAATGGCATCTTGCAGTACATTTTAAACAAGGAAATATAGTGATTTGGCATTAAATGTTGATGGAGCAGTGAATAGGTTCAGTGCACAGCAAAATGGCATAATAAACTCATTTTTTTTAAATTTGGTGTTCATTGCGTTTTGGAAAAGAGCTCTTCATTTGTGTAAAACAAAGGCAACCGTTGTCATGGAATAGACCAATCCCACCACCTCTGGCCGTTTATTCGTATAAAATATATGCACATATAAAATCTGTTGACATTTGTTTTGCCTGCGGCCCACCACAAGACCCCACCCTGCCATCTGGGAGAGAACACATGAAGAGACACTCATTGAGACACTTACAAGTGAGGCTGAGAAACAACAACAGCATACAATTCACATTGGAGTAGCTACGAAAAAAAAAGTTATAGTGCTGCACAACTGGAGTGCAGAGTATAGCCATAGGAATCAGAAAATCAATACAAGGTTGTTAGCAGTAGTCAGTGAGAGTAGACATCCCATATAAAAAGCCTCTCCGAATTCCACAACAATCTTGGAATTACTAAGGCGCCACTACAATGGTACAGCTCAACAAAGTGCATTCAACACTACTAGTGCTAGATAGAGCACACTTCTCCTCCCCTCCTCCTCAGAGGGGAGGAGAAGGAGAGATGGGGAGGAGCAGGGTGAGAGGAGGAGCGTGGTGGGGTGGTGAGGAGTTGGGTGATGGTGGGGGGGGGGGGGGGGAAGAGGAGGAGGAACAGGGTCACTACTAGAGCATAAACATACAGTATATACATAGACCACCGCATTGACTGCTTCGGCCCGTTGCTGCGATACATCACACATTAAAAGGGAATCTTTCATAAAACTTTTTTGTATTCGTAACGCGTAGATCACGAACCCTTGAATATAAAAATGACTCGTTGAAATCGGTTGAGAAAGGTAAAGGTTATAGGGCTTTTTATCCAGTAAAACCGCAGCTCCCCTGTTTACTTGGATTTGTTTACAGGCCATTCTTGGCCTCTACAATATGGTGGGGGCGTTGACGTATCGCAGCAACGAGCCGAAGCAATCAATGCGGCGTCTGTGTGTATATTTCTATGGGGAGGAGCAGAGTGGAGAGGACGAGGAGAGGGGGGAGGAGGAGGAGGAGGAGGAGGAGGAGGAGGTGGAGGAGGAGGAGCAGGGGGGAGAGGAGGAGGGTGAAGAGGAGGAGGAGGAGCAGGGTGGAGAGGAGAAGGGTGAAGAGGAGGAGCGCGGTGGTGAGGAGCGGGGTCGTGCGGGAGAAGAGGAGAGTGGGGAGTGTTAATGAGAGGCCTGTAGCTCTTCTGCTGGTCACTCCATGACCTGCATAATGAGGACTGATCAATCAATTACAGTTCAGCCGACCTCCTGACATCAAACCATCGAATGGGGGATTTCCAGAACACAGCTGTAATGGATGAAGTTAATTTCCACCTTTAAATAAACTATTCCATTCCTTTTTTATATTTGATGTTATCCCTTGTTCCTTTCCCTAACCGAAAAGGGCTAATGTAGGCGCCTTGCTCCTGGTGTCAAGTTAGGAAATTAACCTGCATATGAGATGAATGTCACTAAATGGGACATCATTTATATTGTATTATATGTTCATCAAATGTTTTGCGTGGCTCACAAGATAGACTGTACATTACAAGCTGCAATCTGCGCTTATTCCCCGTTAAAATAGGAACAATATCTGGTTTATTGGCTATTCTAGCATTTTTTGGTCAAGACATATTTTATGAAACATCAGATCACATGATTAAAACCTTCCTATAGCGTCTTATATCCAAAACAAATAAATTATTATACCTAAAAAAAACACATAGGCCTAGGCCAGGGGTTTTCAAATTGGGTGAATGTGAGCCTCCCCTTAAAGTAGGTAAGGACAGCCGACCCCCCCCCCCCCCCCCCCCCCCCCCCCCCCCCCCCCCCCCCCCCTAAACCCCTAAACCCCCTGACCTAACCCACTGCAGTAAATGCTTTTGTGTGTTCCAGGCAATGATGACTTTCAGTAACTGATCAAATGTAAATATTGTTTTAATATTATATAGATAGAATATAGTCTTTGCAACAGCAAATAATTTCTTCATGCAGGCCTAATTGAGGCTACTTTTAAAATCACTGAACATCAGTAGGCAAGCCCGGATCTACCATATGGGCAACCTGGGCATTTGCCCAGGGGCCCTTGAGCCGAGAGGGGCCCTTTGCGATTGGGTATATATTTTTTTTCCAAATGGCCATGGACATCGGTCGTCGGTCCGGGCTGTATTGCGATCGCGCACCCCCCCGCGTCGGTCGCCGGTCCGGGCTGTATCGCGATAAACGCAAGTCTTCCTCCACCTGCAGCGTTGATCTGTTTAATCAGTCAGTGCGGAAAACCCACACTCACACAAGTAGGTGGAGGTGAAGGGGATTATTTTATTTATGTTATTATTTTATTTACGTTTGTTTAAATTATTTTAATACGTTATTTTTTCTTCGTGTCTCGTTGCGCCTCCCCTGTGGCTCTTTGGCGCCCCCCAGGGGAGGCGCGCCTCACCTATTGAAAACCGCTGGCCTAGGCCTACTATACTATGACCAGAGCCCGTCTACGGAGAGCCTGTCCACTCCCTATTAAGTCCCATTGTACCAAATTTTGGTTGCAGTTCCACCAGAGCTCCACTGGGGGCGATCGCCCATGAGTGCAGAATGAATGGGAGCAGATGGCGCTAGACGGCTAAATTTGTCTCTTTCACCTGATTTTCATTGAGAAATCTCAGATTTGATTGTAGTTTTTACAAGTTCAACATGGGTTATAGATCGAAAGTTGAATGAACGAGTACTTATGTCCTTTCGATTTCTTACAGGACGAGTTGTTGTTGCCCATAACACGCTAGCATTCTGCTAATGAACGCTGATTGGTCAGTGAAGGACTGATTACGACGAGATCCTGCTTGATGGCATCTTGGCATCCGAAGCAACCCTGTCTCATCAAAATTACGTTCCCAGGGAACTATTCGGCATTCTCAATTACGTTTGTCTGAAAACGTATTTTGTCCGTGATTACGTTTCATTGAACGTATCGCAAATACGTTCGTTCTCAGCCTATTTTTTGCCATTTATTTACCTATAGAATTATGTTTGGTTGAAACGTATCCCAGATATGTTAAATGTCAACATATATCATATTATTGTCATTAAGGCATATTTCCCTTTCGGGGAACGTTTCATTTAACGTATTTTGTCCCTGATTACGTCTTGAATCTGAATTGAGCATATGTTTTGTTATTTATTTACCTCTTGGATAATTTACATTGAATTGAAACGTATCCTCAATAGGCTACGTTAAATATCGATATTACACATTTGTCGGGGGCGGGGGGCGGTCCGGGGCTGGGGGGGGGGGGTCCGGTCCAGGTCCCTGGACTGGGAGCATTCCCAGTCCAGCACAGTTAGAAATGTAAGCTTTTATATTTAGGATAAGATATATTTTACTGTAAGATGGACATTATTATACGTCACGCGCAACACGTAGGCCTATCCTGACGTTGATCCAAAGTGCCAAACGTAGAGGGGTTACAATAATGGCCCTTAAATTGTATGACTGTTACATTTTTCTGCCTATTCTTTTCCCATGGTTTTGCGTCCAAGTCACGTGACTTTCAAGATTCACGTGACTTTTTCAGATTCCACAGGACTCCCTTGTGACGTCACTCCGTCTGACGGATCAAACCCTCGCCCACTACACGTCTGAGGTTGATTTGCTGATCAACACATTATTCCGTGGCAGCGGGAGAAACTAATGTTGACAAAGTGACGAGTTACGATCGGATGTTTGTCCTATTGGTTAGTTACTCTATGTTTTCTCTCTCTGATTCCTGCACCATGTTTCAATGACGTCAGGTTGCTAGGGGCTACAGCTGACAGACGCCGTGACCACCTGGGAGGACCTATCAGCCGGAAGTACTGTCCTTACTGTACTACTGTTTATGTTATAATGTCATAATATTGTTGACAATAAAAAAAATAAAAATAAAACTATTATTGTCCCACACCACAATGTATGTCCCACAAGGTGAACTCCAAACAATTCATGTTTATCCAATTCATGGACAAACAAAGCAGCTGGAAACACGTCTAAAACACTTGAAATAGAATGTAGCCTATATTTATATTTTTACAACATCAATCTCCCTATTATATGAACAAAATATGATCAGGTTATACTTTCTCTCTTGAAAACGGGCAAAACGCTAACCCTAACCCTAACCAGGAAAATGAATTTAAAAAACTACAAACGTTCGGAAAATGCAATACACTCAAGTGTGCGGCGCCATGTTTTTTCCGCCATTTTTTTGTAGGCTAGTTCTAAAATGTTTAGTTTACGTTTTCCCTATTATGTGAAAATGTGTCAAGGAACTTCGCAAGTGTATTATATGTTTTAGGGACCGGGGAGCACATTTATTTAGTCAGATTTCATTTTTACTATTGTTAATTGGGTGAAATCTGGTTTTGACCTTACCCAGTAGCGCCCCCTAATGGTTTGGCAAAGGCCACAAAGGACATGATAGAAGAAGTCAAGAGCTTTCCAAAAATGTTTTCCCCATGTTTGTATCACATTGTGTTGCTTTTCTGTAAGCCTTTAAAAGAGCCTTAGGTTCAAGGTTCAAAGGGCATTCCTGAGGAGCAGGAACCATCCAGAATGTCCACAGTGGCAGATCTGTATTCTGCAGCTCAAGACCTTTCCAATGGTGTCTTCATTGTCATCCTACGACAAAGTTTCATTTTTATCTGCTCACTGAGAAGGCACTTACTGATGTGTACTTTCTCAGAGCCTATATAGAGCCAAGATGGATAAAATCACTAAAACATATTTTAAGGGATATTTAGTGGCAAAATGTGTTCAACATATTGATGGTGACCTTATCCTTAGTCATGCTTTTCAATTTGGAGCAGTTTAGACCCCATTTACCCCTTAAATGATTCATATACATATTTCCATATTACTTAATATGACCATTTATAGCCATTGTGTTCCCTTCCCCAGGGCTGACAGGATTGCCCTGGATGAACAATATGGTAATGCGAATGTATGTCTGTGTGTAGTTACATTTTTACCCACAGTTGTTTTTAATTGACCAAGATATGAGCTTTTGAAAGAAAGTAGGCCTCTGCCATAGTAACATAAGGGGCTTTAGGACTACAAAAAACATGGCGCCGCACACTTCAGTGTATTGCATTTTCCGAACGTTTGTAGTTCTTTAAATTCATTTTCCGGGTTAGGGTTAGCGTTTTGCCCGTTTTCAAGAGAGAAAGTATAACCTGATCATATTTTGTTCATATTATAGGGAGATTGATGTTGTAAAAATATAAATATAGGCTATATTCTATTTCAAGTGTTTTTAGACGTTTTTCCAGCTTGTCCATGAATTGGATGAACATGAATTGTTTGGAATTCACATTGTGGGACATACATTGTGGTGTGGGACAATAATAGTAAAAGAATAGGCAGAAAAATGTAACAGTCATACAATTTAAGGGCCTTTATTGTAACCCCTCTACGTTTGGCACTTTGGACCAACGTAGTCAGGGTACGTGTTGCGCGTGACGTATAATAATGTCCATCTTACAGTAAAATATATATTATCCTAAATATAAAAGCTTGCATTTCTAACTGTGCTGGCTTTAAAAGGTACACATAAAAAGTACAAATTATGTTCACAGTGTGTTGGCTTACATATCTGGGCCAGTTCAGCCAATCAGAAAGCTTCAAATTATGTTTCCTGTACCGTTTGTGGCTGGTCGATTTTCATTATACACACATTATTTTCTTTACATTTCAATATAACTGCTACAGGGCAGTATTTCGCCAGCCACTGACGATAACCACCCATCGGCAATATAAAACATTTTAATAAAAGCTGGCGTCGTCACCATAGCAACGGTCGCTGACACTCATGGGAACTGTAGTGTAAATTGACGCAACAAACCAATGAAATTACGATATTTCTCGGAAAAGAAGCATAGGCCTACATATTTCTTAGCGATGGCCACTACACAACACTGCTGTATCGTTAATGATCATGAGTATACATTTATACTGTAGTATACAGCGGCCCATGCTGCGGCCCGTCATGTATAAATGCAGCATCTATTTGGGTCGGACTGGGAGCATTCAGGGTCCTGGACCGGCCCACCACTGGACCGGCCATCCTCCCCCCGCCGGTCCGGTCCGGGGGGGGGGGGGGGGGGGAATGCTCCCAGTCCAGGGTCGGACCTGGACCGGACCCCCCCTCCCCGGACAAATGTTATCGATATTTAACGTAGCCTATTGAGGATACGTTTCAATTCAATGTAAATTATCCAAGAGGTAAATAAATAACAAAAAATATGCTCAATTCAGATTCAAGACGTAATCAGGGACAAAATACGTTAAATGAAACGTTCCCCGAAAGGGAAATATGCCTTAATGACAATAATATGATATATGTTGACATTTAACATATCTGGGATACGTTTCAACCAAACATAATTCTATAGGTAAATAAATGGCAAAAAATAGGCTGAGAACGAACGTATTTGCGATACGTTCAATGAAACGTAATCACGGACAAAATACGTTTTCAGACAAGCGTAATTGAGAATGCCGAATAGTTCCCTGGGAACGTAATTTTGATGAGACAGGGTTGTCCGAAGCGGGACCAGAATGTTAAGGTGGACTTTCTTTTCTTGCCAATAGGTCCTTCTGGCACAGTGGAAGGTCTCATCCAACCATGAGGCACAGGTCTCTCAGGAATACACCAAAAAGCAGTGTTCTCCAGGACTCCAGTGTCGCTAAAATCTCCCTCAAAAATAAAGTGTACGACTTGAGCTGCTAACTCTCTAGGGCTGTAGCCTAGTGTAGAGGAAACTTCGTCTTCTGGGTTCATCCATTGTTTACCCCACTGGACCGTTGGAAGACACACAAGACTGACTAGAGGAATGACTGTGCGTTTGTTGAGTTTTGGTTAATTAGTGTTTGAACAGGTTGGCTT
This sequence comes from Merluccius polli, assembly GCA_030340625.1. Lineage (NCBI taxonomy): Eukaryota > Metazoa > Chordata > Actinopteri > Gadiformes > Merlucciidae > Merluccius > Merluccius polli. The sequence continues at coordinate 150,959 of JAOPHQ010002283.1, forward strand.
TGGTAGAATGTTGGCATGCTAGAATTTGAAGGTTTTTGTGATGGATTAGAGATGTACATTTACTGATTTACACATGTACTTGCACACACTACTTCTAACACTCCCATTTCTTATCTTGGCTTTCCTTTTTTCAATTTTCGATACATTTGAAGCTGCCGCTTACTGCTGCCGCTTACTGCTGCCGCTTGCAGTTTGGCTTCTGCTTGACAAATGTTTTGCAATGAGATTTAATTTTGTGCAATGCTGTTTGATTTGCTTTTGGTGGGGTCCTTTGTATGGGCCACTATCAACTGACTGTGTTGAATGGTTTGTGGGAATGTTTTTGTAGTTTGGTCATATGCAACTGTGTTGTGAGCTTTGCATTCAGTTTGGAACATGGTTTGTTCCAACCCAACTGGGCTGTGAACTGTCTTGTAGTCGATTAATATTGGTACACACATTTTGCATCTGTCAAAGTATACAAATTTCAAATTTTGGACGAATTTCTACAACAAATTGCGTGATTTACCATTGGACGATTTGTACGAAAATGGGAAACAAAGGCAAGTGAAGTTTTACCATTTTTTCCAAGGGAATTAAGTCCTCGATGGTTAGACAAATGTATTCACTAGTTAATTTGTGTTAGTCAGGTTACCCTGACTGTAACAGATGTGGCTCATGCTGGACTTCATATGGTGAGTTATTACTTTTATAATAAACCGATTATTGGAACTTTGTGAGGAAATTGTGAATGCTTAAATATGAACAGTTGATGTACTAAAAGTGTAATTTGTGTGTTTATTTCCTTTTTAGCTGCAGTTAATTTGGTTGGTGAGAGTCCTAGAAATAGGAAACTGCCAGTTTAGGTCGTGAGTATTTAAATCTTTCACTAGTTTCTTCCATCCGTGATTATGTTTTTTGTTAAATGATGCAGTCTATGGATGGCTATTGCCCTCTGTTCGTCAATTGAAATGCCATTTTGTGACACTTAGAATCTGTTGGAACTGGGTGTTTGATCATTGATGGAGGGTCCTCTGGATCAACGGGTGGTCTTGATGATGATGAAGACTATTCTGTTGAACGCCCACTCCAGGTATAGGCAACTTCATAGCAGAGCTGTTTGAATTCTTTAGTATTGTACAGTAGAGTTTGTAAGTCCAATTTATCTTTGAAATCCAGGACTGACACTGGAAGCTGGAGGTGGACAGAAGACCAGGAGCGGTACAGTCCACCAGATGCTGAAGGGTGAAGGCCCCCCTTCATCTATCCAGAAAAGGTAAAGAAATGTAAGCTGATCTGTATAAACTTGGTTGTCAGTTGTCACTGTAATGTAATATGATGGTGTAATAGGATAATGTAGTGGTGAGGATGGTAGACTCCCAGCCAAAATGTCCCCTTTTTTTTAAAGTAAGTCTGCCAAATGACTAATTGGTTATTGTCTTTGTATAAAATCCTTTGCTAAATGGTCATGTTGTTTAAACCACAGGACTGCAACCAGGAGCTGTGCATGGACCAAAGGCCCGGAGCAGTAGAGCAGCTTCAAGACCATGATGGTAAGATACTGAACTTAAAATCTAAATTGGTCTTGATTGGTAAGTTTTGGTCAACAAGTATGTTACTTTGACACTAGTGACTAAAACCATTCTTGCTGCATACAGAAGGGACTGGGACTTACAATTTTAGGAAGCTTTCAGTACATCTTATAAATCATGACTCCTACAAATATAAATATGCATCACTTATCCCTTACTTGGTCTAGTTGTAAGTGTAGGATTAAAGTATTCCACTGCTGCACAGGTTTCATCCCACATTTTTTTTAATGTTACACATTGCACTCTGTATATTGTTTCTATATTTATTATTTCTGCATGTTTTTCTTACTGTGACTCATGTCCTCTGAGGGATCAATAACGTTTTGTTATTTTCTTTGACATTAAGATGGAAGAACAGATGGACGTGCAGCAGATGAGTGGCCATGGTGCAGAAAAGCAGGCGAGTGCTGTGATATTCATGTCTCTCTTAAAGGGAGGCCAAATGTATCAGAAATGGCAGTTACAGAATCCCTCCTGATCTTCCCTCCTGAAGCACTAGTGTTTAGATGAAGTCACACATAGGCACCTGGCAGCCACCCAATCTTTTTTTTTTTTATTCCTATCTTGCGCACTCACACACCTGCAGCACTTTGGAGTTGCTCTCACAACACCCAGCCTTTTCAGAGCCTTTAGAATGTGTACAACAAAATTAACATTTATGCTAGATTTCGTCAGGGTGGACAATCATTTTTTGGTGGAACCCTAAGCCCCACTGTGGACACGCCCTTGCAAATAATAATGGAGGGCAGCATGGATAAGCAGTCTGAAGAGAAGATGAAATATTTTAACTTGGGTTTGGGTTTTATGAACAGATTGTGCTGGAATTATAGTGTAGTTTACATTTGGTTCTGAAAATGACTTCTAAGTCCTCAGTTAAAATGTTTACAATGTGAAACGAAACTGACATACATTTTTGCATCAATCAACAGTGGCCTCCTCCACCCTGAACATCCCTGCCTCCAGGTGCTACGCCTCCAATTTTTCACCAAACATAACCACGCAGAGCTCCACACTATGCCTACTATACAACTCTGTACCTACTACATATCGAGGCGTATGTTTGGAATAAACTTGTTCTTTGATTTGCCTCGTCATTCATTTCTCTAAACCATGTCTGTGAGCCCAGCTTTTGTACTTGCAACACCCCAAGCTGGGAGTCAATTTCTCCTTTTTTTCCCACTGTGGTTTTTGCCTTTTAATCCTTAAGGGCTTCAATGTAAACACATATATTCTCTGAAGCATTGTAATGTTCATATTTCATAGATTAACTTTTTCTTAGTTTTGGGCGTTTCATGTTGGAGTTTTGCCAGGGAAATGTACAATCTATACAGGGTGTCACCATTGTTAACTCTCTGGTTAATTTTATTATCTTAATATGAAGCCGTGACATTTTTAGCATCTCCAGCTTGCCGTTAGACACTTTGTAGAATAGAGTTCAAAGACCTGTAAACTGTTAACAGTGCTGTCACAAACACGTACTCAAAGAATATTATCGAATGAAGCAGCTAATTAGTTTTGAGCTTGCCTACCTTTTAGACATTGGTGTAGCATACACTTTATGGTTTCACTGGTTGTGCAAATCTATTTAACATGAGTGTTTATATATTGATTGGGTGTTTATATAACTGACGGTATTGTTTTATTTTGCAGTGCTGTAGTATCTAATTGAAAGCGGTGAGGTAGAATGCAAATTACATGTTGTGCCATCCTTGTTTAGAACAGGGCCGAGTACCAAGGAATGTTTCTGTTAATTCAATTTTCAAACGCATGACTTGAACAAAATAACTGTCAAATATTGTTGATGTGATTGTTTCGCTTATGTAAATTGCTTAATAAAACTTCTTGAAGCATTTCAAGTAACTTGGTCAAGTTAACCCTTCTCAAACAACCAACATGTAGCCTTGAAAAAAACAATCTTCTGCATTTTGATGATCCAAGCAGAACTGACTCATTCTTTCAGTTATCCACAAATATATTCATGCTTAATGGTCGGTGTTCAATTAATTGTTAAATTGTTAAATTAATAGATTGGACCTGACATTAACGCCTTCAATACCCATCGGTCCATAGCGTGAAACTCCTGGCTCAAACTTTTTATCGTTGATGATAGTGCCAGGTAGAAAGAATGCGTACACACATTTTTGTGGTCGACCCAGCCAGTCTCTGTTCGTTAGTTTTGATGTTTTTGACAACTGTGAACACAGTACTCGCTAGGTACTAAACAAGCAACCCAACACGTCCACCTAAATAGCAGTCTGCTGGTGCTTTTTTAGATGTAGACAACACAATTCTCTGATGGGCTGTCATCCCAACCAATTACAGAAACTATAAGCTTGCCATATTAATTGTTATCAGAAACACACTGGTTAAAGGGGACCAAGTAAAGTTTGTGAGATATTTGGGACGCTATTTCACATATTATGGTGCTGGGGGAGTATGGCTGTATGTGAATGTGTTACTAATGCTATTCTGCAGTGCATAATGGCTTTCTGTCTGTGGTGAGAATATCTGTCCAACTTGTCCATGCGGGGCGTCCGATCTCTTCAACACCCCAAGATAATTGGGGCTGTATTCCACGTCGACTTGTGGTAAATCTGCTTGTTCCAACTCTCTAATTGTGGATGTATGCAAATAGATTTCTGACTGACAACGAAGAACACCCCGACACGTTTCCTAGCAATTAAAAAACATCAGCTTGTACACACAAATTGCCCTATTTACATGTGTGCAATGAATTATGGAAATGTGAAACCATGCAGACTAAGATGTTGCAGATGCAATGTGACACATTAACCAGACTCTAAGGAGGGTATATCCCAGTACAGTGGTGGAATAATTACACCTTTTATTAAGTAGACGGATACCCTCATAAAATACTATATAAAGGGCAAGTCAATTTTTCTTAAGTGAAATTCTTAGTGCTTCAAAGATGGCAGTTAAAGTACTTGTTTTAAATCATGACCTATTCTTATTATATATTCTTTAATCTTTTAGTTAATCACTTGGCAGAAACAACCTTTTGAGTAGAATAAAAAGACAATTTGCTTGAATAAGTGTCAAGTGCAGTTGAATAAAAAAATGTGAACCTCTGCCTTGAATGTAATGGAGTAACCAGCACCAACACACTCTAGTACTTTCATACCGCTCTCAAAGTGTTAAATTGTCCTGACACCAACCTCATTTAATACAAACCACTCAACTTCTCCTCTCGTTTGGCCCTTTTATTTTTCCAGAGGTGTGGTGACCATGATAGACATTCACACTCAGGGTTCCCGCTGAATGAGTCAACATTTTCACCGCCCGTCGACAAAATGGCACTCCTGGTCGGCTGGAGAGCGACCTGCGGCCGCCTGTGAACACATATCTGTGGTTGTCTGCACTAAACGTGTTATCCCGAGCAATTACAGGGAAATTGGCTGTGTGGATATTGTAGCTGGAAGGTAAAGGCAGCAGAGTTCAGTTTGAACTGCTAATAATGGCAGTTATTTAACCATATATATATATATATATATATATATATATATATATATATATATATATATATATATATATATATATATATATATATATATATATAATATATATATTGTTTTGTACCTGCAGGCAAACCTGACTAAACAGCTGGGAGGACTGGCTTAAAAGTCTCACATTTAAACAGTTCAATGTCACATTTTTGTGAGATGCAGGGTGTATTACCTGCTGTATCCGTCTTGGTTTAAACAAACTAACCATGGTAGGGATGTATTTGGGCAGCCTCGGCGGTCAGATGGTCTGTATTCCTTTTACATCATGCTGGTCAATCGACCTGGTTGGTTGATTGACCAGCATGACGTGAAGGAAACATGCGACACAGACTTGTCTACTATTGCTCTGGATTGTTCTGCTGAGGCCTCTCCCTTTCTTCCATTCCTCAATGATGCAGACTTGGATGTTTTCTCTTTCTCTTGCCATTCAGTGCTTCACTGACCTGATCTTCAATTTCATCATTTAATTGTGTTGAATTGATGTGTGATATGTCGAAGTGGTTGCTACTGTTTTTGTTTTTTTGAGCCTGCGCCTATTAACCATCGCTTGTCATTTCTTTTGTTCGGCTAGAATCTAGATGTATTGCTTTTCTGCACTAATCCATTAGCCCTCACAGCCGCTCTACTAGAGCCGTGTTGTGCTGTTGGTATATTGTACACATCCTGTGTTTTACCTGGTCTCCAGACTGGACACACTCCCAGCTAATACAATACGACATCAATACTCACCTACAGGCTATATAAATCCTGTAGTGACATCACGTGGGAGTGTCGACCCAGATGCACGATGGACAGCTCAGCCACTCACAACGCTCCCCAACTTGACGGCAGGGTTGATTTGTTTTTTTTCAAATGGCTCGTCATGGCTAATCAACATCATACCTGGTGGTAAAATAGGGGTCCTTTAAACACCTGGAACATTTCAAAGGATTACTTTATATGATGTACATGTATTGTATTGCCTTTTTTACATCATGGCCAGGGGACTACAGATGAAAACTAGCCTTCTGGCTAATTCTGGCTTTTTTAACCATGTGTAATCATGTGTTCTATGAAATTGCACTGTCCCCTTTTAAATAAACTTAAACTTAAACGATGTCATAGCATACAGTTGACATTCTTTCACCAGTGTTGGTAGTTTCACTCGATGCGCCAACGATTATCAGACTTTATATGTTGGTTTAATGGTTTATGTGAAAGTGGGGGGGGGGGGGGCAGACCCTCGGTTGTACTTGTGAACATGTCGTAGCAAAGTGCTCTCATTCCATATTCTAAACTTAGACTCATCACACTGTTACATCTAACAACTTTCAATTAGCTAAGTGCTGTCAGTGTCAAAACATGGCAATATTGATTAGTATCAAAATGTACTAATGTTCTAACTACACCTTAGGTAAAACCAGTCACTTGAATACATTTTAACATGCCTCTTGTCATGACTTGTTAAGTTTAACTGTGGTGGTATTCATCGATTGGATCTCACCATCAGTGACCCTTGCATAGATTAGATTAGATGGTCTTTATTTAACCAGGGGAAAACCAATTGAGGGCAAAGCTCTCATTCACAATGTTGCCCCGCAAATACATAATCAATATAAGTTGTACAATAAAAAAGGTAAGAATGTAAAATCCACATTCTTATACATAGCACTGCATCTCAGTTAAATCATTTAGTCAAGGGGTCGGGAGCCTTTTTAGATTTAAATTCTTAACACATTTTAATTACTTGAAGAGCCAAAGAACAGTTTACATGATAGTCATTCAACCTTATTAGGGAAGATATTCATTCAATTAGACATGACCATTTAGGCAGGATAGAATACTTTGTCATATTCTCTTTTCTGGCATTTCATTATCGACTCTGATTGACTCCTTAGGTTATGGTGAATAATTAAAGTTATTGTACCTGGAAATTACCCTAGCTTTGTGACTTTGTCCAATAAAGAAAGGAAACTGTGTATACCAGAAATATATTTCTAGAATATTTTGTGTAAAATGAAATGTCATTTTGATAATACAATCTATGTTTAGCCTTGTTGGTCAGCCATATGTAATCACTGGAAGAGCAAGTATGGCTCTAGCTCCATGGGTCCCTGACCTATGCATTAGGCCATGATTACTAGATAGACGGTGTGAGATTTTGCAACACCATAGCTATTCTTGGCAATAATTTATTCAAAATGTGCCCTAAAAGTGTTGCCTTGTATTATGAAAGGGAATATGTGAGGACTACAATGCGTCGTCTCGCCTGTAGAGGTCAGTGTAGCTTCATTTTCTAAAGGAATATTTATGTAATTTAAAGTATTTATTTTTGCCCCTGATCATGGTGGTGCCTATTAATAGGAATAACGCCACCCTACATATTGTTTTTAAAATCCCTACCTATTTCATTGTTAAAATCTCAATTGCTTATCTAAGCCCTATTCTAAAATAAAGACTATAGAAAGCTGATGGGTTGAATAACCTACTTAAGGTATTTAATGTTACAATCACAACCTGGTTCATCTGCTAAACCACAGATTTGAAAAGGCTTTCTGCCACAGGCAAAGTCTTAATCATGTCAGTTTTAATAATCTTAATAAAATGTGTAATGTCGATTTGTAGTTTTTAGTGGTAGATGTTTTTACTTGAGATGTGCATTGGGGTTGGACTTTTTTTTTCTCCATGAGACACTATCGCCCAACACTGTCTTAGCAAAGTGCTCTCATTCCATATTCTAAACTTAGACTCATCACACAGTTACATCTAACAACTTTCAATTAGCTAAATGTTGTCAGTGTCAAAACATGGCAATATTGATTAGTATCAAAATGTACTAATGTTCTACACCTTAGGTAAAACCAGTCGCATGAATAAATTACCATTTGCAAATTAAATTGCGAATTAATCTTTCCCAAAAGTGACACATTTTCATGGCTTAATTCCAAACGCATGTGCACGCGCATGGCCGCATGCACTCATGCATGTATACACTCGCATGCACACACTCACATGCACACATAGACACGCGAGTGCACACATGTACACACGTGCATGTGCACCCATCGACGCACATTCACACGTACATGCATGCACACACGCAGCACGCGCACACACACGCACATACTTTGGAGATATTCTCTTGTGATCAGTAATACATGCAGATGCATGCAGCCGGCGTGCAAGACCGCATGCATTAGAGCGCTGCTGAAAGTGCTGGGAGCTGTGCTTGCTCTGGGGGATATTACTGATAGCATATGTGTAATTATAGGTGTAACCGGATGTGTGTGATGATGCCAGGAAGCATTCCGCTGTGGTTTAGTCATCTGCAGATATCTCTGCCTCTACCTCGAGGTCTGGTTCACAGCGTGCAGAAGATGAGCTACCACTCCACTTCTGCTCCAGGCGACCATGTTAACTTGACAATATTGTTTTGAGAAGCTATCAGGTTGTAGCTAAAAAAAATACATATATATTTTTGAACACCCCTTGCCTAGAATTTGTTTGGTGTAGTTTTTTTTTTCACCACGCATAGTTATGGTTATGTAATGGTGGTTTTACATGATATGCTTTCCCAGTCTGTTTGGCAATAAGACGAGGGCCATCGACAGGCCCAGCACTTAATCATTAATGAATGATTTGTATTAATAGTGAAGCGACTAACATTTTACTATCAACGCATGGTAACGAGGCAGGGGCATTACCCAACACATCCCACCTGTCATACGCGCTACGAGAACATGCATACTCATACATGATACAGGGAACACCTGAGGCGACAGAAGACATCACTCTTTAGTGCGGCACGTTTAAGCAAACTTAAATGTGCACTTGGGGATGTGTGATGCCTGGTGGACTGTACCAACTCCTAGGCTGATCCATCAATCATCTGGGTGGACACTCCCACTTCTGATGTCACTATAGGGTAGGTTTTGGAATGGCTTGTAATGGATAGTCAACATCACACCTGGTGGTTAAATATCTGCCATTTTTATACATACATAGCTTAGCAGGAATGTCCTCTCTATGAATATGAACATTATACATGGGTAGCACACAAACACAAAAACCCAGTGCAAATCATTACATCAAGACTTTGTCGGGTACCACTTGTGTGAGCTTGCCCAGACGGATCTCGCCTTATGCCGCCATAGTTACAAGCAGCTTTGTTGAGTACCAACTCGAATAAACTCATTGTATGCACTGCCCATATATGGCAATGTATGGACTGCCCATATATGGCAATGTTTATGGACTGCTCATATGGCAACGTATGGACTGTATATATGGCAATGCATATGGACTGCCCATTTGTGGCCATGTATATGGACTGCCCATATGTGGCAATGTATATGGACTGCCCATATATGGCCATGTATATGGACTGCCCATGTATGGCAATGTATATGGACTGCCCATGTATGGCAATATGTATGGGCTGCCCATGTATTGCAATGTATATGGGCTGCCCATATATGGCAATGTATATGGACTGCCCATACATGGAAATACATAGGGACTGCCTCGAAATGGCAATGTATAGTATATGGTAGGGCTGCTCGATTATAACACAATTACTTATTGACTTTTTTAAAATTATGTATTTATTTAGCTTTTTAGTGAATTTTCTTGAACTTTAAATATAATGCAACTGCAAAACAAATAAAAAAATACACGTGTAAATACAATAAATTATTTATAAATATATATACATTTAAATAAATAATAGTATATTAGTTCAAAATAAATAAGAAACTGTGTTGTTACATTAGTGCACTTCCACAACGTACTGAAAACTCCTGAACATATTTTCAACATATAAAAATAATAAATACAAATAAATTAGACAAAATGAATTGGACCAAATAAATTATACCAAGTAAAATGTTTTAGTGCACTGCCACAATCTACTGAAAACCCCTGAACATATATTCGACATTTTGGTAAACAGCTATATTCAACATATTCCAGTCAGTAACTCAGTCCAAGAAAATTACAGGAAGGCCCACCGTCATGGTCCAGAAGTAACAGAAAATAAATGTTCAACTACAACTCAAGACAAAATGAAAATGATTTAGGCCAACATCGCAAATGCTGTTAGGGCCGCTCGAGTTTGATTATGTAATCTCAAAGGTTTTTAGGCAGAAACATCAGCCTGTTTACATGTCAGTTACTGTTTACTTACCATCATCTTGGCTGAACTAAACATGCTTGGCTCGTGATTGGCAACACCTCTCATTCACTTTGTATTGTACGCATTATCACGTGGTGCAAAGGACATGGCACTAGGTCGGGTGTTGTGTTCTCTAGCATGGCAAGTTTAAAACACACACAAAATCACCCGCAGCAAAAAATTCGGCCTTTTTGAGTTAACTCTATGAAAATGAGCGTGTAGTGTGCTGCGCATTTGGTCATGTGATTGGAGAATCGTCATTCAGTGAGTGGTCTGGTGGACTCGTGTTGAATTTCATTTTCTGGTTTCAACCACTTTCTTCGACAAAGTTGCGAACTTCCACAAGCAGCAACTATAGAGGGTGTGCTTTTAGGGAGGGGGAAAAGCGGAAAGAGGTGCGCTGGATTTATAACACAAGGCATAACGAGAGCATCGTTATGAAGGGGAATGCGGCACAATAAATGTTTTGTGGCAATTATCATGTTTTCATAATCGTTGGAAGCCAAAATCATGATTGAAAATAAAGATAATTTGATTAACCGCCCAGCCCTAGTATATGGGAAGCAACACTTTCTTCACTTCCTGTAGCAACAAGCTAGTGTGACTCATTGACATAGAGAAACCATTAGCTTTCTGTTAGCCAAGCGTAGAACTTGATCTGTAAACAGTTACAGAACAAAACGCAGTAAACACCAACTCCATTTGTACAAAAAATCCACACACTCAAACACATCTTCGTCTTCGCCGTCATTCACACAGGACTGTCTGAATCTCCCCTCATTTATAGTTTCCTATCATAGAGAATTCACTGCGTTGACAATGTGGGCGCCGAAGAGATGGCGATGCTTACAGTTGGATGTAGATGGTGTGTGTGTGTGTTTGTGTCTGTGGTTTTAATTGAGGCAGTGAGGAGAATACTTTATTATGAGTTAGGCTGTCATTGCCTTTTATTATGAGATTGGGAAATGCTCTCACTTGTCTTTATTACTCCCTTTCTTACAGTTTGAAAATAACAATGTAGAATTTTACTTGGTTCTTTGGTTGGAGCTTTTTCAAAATGTCTAGACAGGTTAGAGTAGTTAAGGTGTTTGCAGCCAAGGGTTTTCGGTTTGATCCCCAATGTGTGCAGTTTACCTGCAGGCATAGAGCAACCTAACCCCTACCTGCTCATGAATTACATGTATCTGGACTCACTGTAAATTGTGTTGGATAAAAATGTCTGCTCACTGACTAAGTAGTATTTGAACTGGTCAGTTGTCAGTTGTTTCCCACTTAAAAATAATTTTTGACACTGTTTGATTACTGTTATATTATGTGCTGTGGGCACATAAATTCACAATATAACATTTAGTTTGACATACTATAACTTTCCATACTTACTTGCAGACTAGCGAAACAGTTGGAAAAGGTGGAACAGCAAGCAGCCGAAATCTGGATGGTTTTTACACACTGACAATAAGGATGAGTGACGACACGTTGCTGATGAGATTAAAATTCAAACTCTACTTAGCAGTCCATATTTCACACGGCTCGCCCCCAGAACATATTTTGTTCGTTTAGAGCAGTTAAAGATTTGCACGCAAAGTACCACAGACAGCCCGAGACAACTCATAAATCTCAGAGCGTGAACACGCCACGCTCTCTGAGATATTGCACGCCTCTCCTTTCCTGGCACGCGTGCACACACACACACACACACACACACACACACACACACACACACACACACACACACACACACACACATGCACTCCCCCCCCCCCCCCCCCCCCCACACACACACTTACACACTGTCATTGTCACCAGCCACCGCGGTCCCTGCGCCACGGCCACTAAGGGCAGCCTCCTTCAACAAGAAAATAGAGTCATCAAGACAAGACATTCTGATAATGGGTTCACATTCTTTGGTGACCTAATGGGTGGAATCAAAAGCAGAGGTGAGAGCCGCCGCTGAATCAATACGCCCCACTTATCCTGATTGGCCGCTTTCTTTTTTTCTTTTCTTTTTTGAGCGGGCCGCCCCGCCCCCCCCAAGCAGGTGGTGACATGTTTGTCTGGTTCTTTTTAGTTCTGTTTGCTGGTCCAGCACCAGCCCTAGCCATACTCGTCTGTGCTCTGTGCAATATCCCACACCCACCAGGTTCACACAGCAGAAGAGTCAAGGAAATGGTCTTCCTTGCAAAGTAAAAACAAGATATCAAATATATTTCATTTCATTATAAAATCATTTTAGAACACTTTTTTTAACGTTTAACCAAAGTAGGTAAGCAAGTTTATGTATAGGGTTGATTATTATATTGTTATGATTATGAGTGAAATCTGCATATGTCGGCATATATATAAGCATATAATAAAAATAATAATTGTTTATATTGCACTTGTAAGTATTACTTGTTTAATAGCACAAGTATTACTTGTTTAATAGAGCAAGTGTTACTTGTTTAATAGCATATACATATGCTATTAAACAAGTAACACTTGTAACATTTGTGCGATTAAACAAGTACCACTTGTGCGATTAAACAACACATGTGTTGTTTAATCGCACAAGTGGTACTTGTTTAATCGCACAAATGTTACTTGTATAATAGCGCAACTGTTACTTGTTTGAAAGCGCAAGTGTAACTTGTTTAATAGCGCAAGTGTAACTTGTTTAACAGGGCGAGTAAAAGCCAATTACGTGGCTATGTGTGTGTCTGCTGCTCACCAAGGCGCACACACATACAGAGACATTACAACAACACATTGAATAAAACATAAACATCACATTCCCCGTAGAGAGCCGTGACTTGTAGCACAAGAGCAGTCCATAATGGGCATCATGTGTTGATTCTATTACACTTCTCAGGTACATGGTGCATTTGTGTGGAAACTAGTTCCCAGTCCAGGGAGCGAGAGCGTACATAGGAACACACCCATATATATCTCTCCACATAGTACCACACAGAAGTGGCGAGCGGTGACTTTTGACACAAAGCATGCTGCTGGGCCCCCCCCCCCCCCCACACCTACAAAGACTAGTGATCAGCCATGCCAATTGTCATTTATAACACTAAGAAACGCTAATTCATGATGAAAATATGCCACACACTCACCCAACCCGCGCCAACAACCCTCTCTTAAATGTACATTTCTAGTCATCTCGGTTCTAGTATGTCAGTGCGATGCGTTGCTTTTCAAGTACCACATGCATTGGATTTTTCCAACATGTGCATTGAAAACGCATCCTTCAGCCAAAACCGGATATAGTAGTTGGTATAATGTAAACGCTCTAATATAATAATGTGTTGTTTAATTACGGAGTTGGTGTGGCGGTCTATGGGTGCGTGAAACAGTAGGAAATGTGTAACTTAGTTCAGGGGGCATTGTTGTGGGCATGCATCGCATTCACAGTTTATATGGACCACTCGGCACGACCGCACAGTAGAATATGCACCGGAGGCCATGAGATCAGCTAAATGATCACATTAGCCTAAAAGAGCCCCATTTCAAAATCTACCCGCTTGTGACATCACAAGTGGTACTTGTTACATTACAAGTCATCTCCCTGGTGGACTACCAAACTTGTAGGCTGGAGTTAGAGCTAAGTATCTATCATACATCTGGATATCACAAGTGGATGCATTTTGAACTGGCTTGTCACAAAGTCCAACATCACACCATGGTGCTAAAATAGGGGCTCTTTGCATCCAGCTTTGCATCTTCCTTCTTGAGGTTCAGCATTTGGTCCACCGTGCACCTCCGTGAGTTATGTTATTAATATCTTTGTTTTGACAATACAGGGCTTATTAAATTAGATGAGAATTGGATTAATGACAATATCCTCAAAGAGGAATCGTGCAGCAAAGTAAAACTAAAACAAACACACAGTCACGCACAAACTTAGAAATGTAAACCCAAACAAAGTCATCTACGCCTATGCACACCTACACACAACTAAACCACTCTAATACAAAAGCCAGCAAGACACCCAGTCAGGTTTACTTGGGGCAGCGGTGACATTTAAATAAAACAAAGAACACTATTAAATGTGAGTGTCTGTCTGTCTGGATCACCCGTGGTTCAAGGAATGAATGTTTCCTCGACCCACTTTGAATCCAGACCCATCACACATGAATCTGAGCCGGCACACCTCCTCCATCTCCTGAGAGACCGTTGACTGTGACTTATTCAGAAACCCTTTTGTCTTCAAACTCTTAAGCATTATGTTATCTGACGTTGAAACACGTTTTAATATAAGGATTCATCTGTTTGAATGAGAGAGAAAAAAAACAATCATATTCAAGGTTTTTCAATTGCTGTCATCGTTCTTTTGGATCGTAGGTTTGGAGTCCAAACCAGCTGTGAACTAAAGTGCTTTTATTTTTTTTAAATGAAACCTTTTTCTATTATTGTATTAGTCATTGTCCCCAGTGGCTCAATTTTCTCTCACTCACAACCAATTATTCTCCGCTATTACGTTGGTCACAAATGATTGGACTTGCACGAAATTATAGTTTTTTTTATTTCCAACCACCCAAATTAGTGACATCCTGCCCCTGTAATACATTTTGCAATTCACTTTGATATTCGGTTTGTTGTTCCTCTGATTGTTCCACAGTTGTAGAGGCAGATTTGTACTTCGAGCTCTACAGTGTACGCTTGCTGCGCTTAAACCAAAGGCTTTCTTACCATAATGACCATCTTCACAAGTGTTTTTTCCTTAACCAGGTTTAGAAGCAGCTGTGCTCGGATAACGAGGCCTTTTTCCTTTGAATGTGGCTACTGCTGTTACTACTGGCTGTAATGTATTCTGCTGCTTTTGCCGCTTTCACAGAATAACCCAAAGCTGTGGGATCCCAGCATAGAGAAGGCACAATGCGGAGGTTAAGCGATTGCTTTCTCTGTATAACCGCTTTTCAGAATGAGCTGGGAAGTATGCCATGTATGGCAGCTTACAGTTGCCACTATCAGTAACATGCATCACATTATCCTAACCTTAGGACTTTAGTGTGTGGTAAAGCTATGCATATTGCTTGTCTTGTTGTTGACTAAGAATAAAGTATGTAGTAAGGCAATGAGCACAATGGGTGCCCCTTCACAAATACCATTCACTATTTAGCAGACGCTTTTATCCAAAGCAACTTACATGAATCTCTATCTAGGAGAATTCGAGGGTTAGAGCATCTTGCCTACACAGACATTGGTGTTTGAACCGAGACCATTTCTGCTGGGGGTCAAACGATATATAACGACTAG
This sequence comes from Merluccius polli, assembly GCA_030340625.1. Classification (NCBI taxonomy): domain Eukaryota; kingdom Metazoa; phylum Chordata; class Actinopteri; order Gadiformes; family Merlucciidae; genus Merluccius; species Merluccius polli. Next base: position 166,444 of record JAOPHQ010002283.1, read on the forward strand.
ACTATCTGACCCCGTACTATGCGATGCCTTCCACTCCCCTTGACTAATAACACACTCTTTCTGCTGAAATCGTAGTGATGACATCATAATGCAATGCTCTGTTGTTGTGTGCCGTCAGTTCTAGAAGTAAATTGTCATGTGATGCAACTCGTCGCAACAGACTTTATTGTTCTTAAAACAAATTGGAGTTGAAAAGAAGAGTCGTTAGGGAATGTCACTTGAGATGTATAAGAAACTGCTGTGTGCTTCGCTCGTTCTGGAGTTTTCTAAGAGAGCTCTCTGAACCATGTTTTGTTTTCCTCTTCCTCATAATGTGTGTGGTTATGGCTTTTGCAGTACTTATCGCGTTGTAAGAAGTTTTGCGTTCAAGAAATTAATATAGGTGACATACAGATTAAGATTCATGTTATGCTGTATTTAAAATCTATATTTTTTCGGGGGGAAATATATGGATCAAATTACATTGACTCATGTAAATCCTGAGAGTTTAGTTCAGATTTAAAAAAAAAGTGAATGCAACTTAAATATATTGATGGACATTAATTGCACATTTAAAAAAGAAATATGTTTTGATATTTATATTAAAGATGCTCCCAAGTAAAACCTCTAATGACGATGCTGTTCCGTACAAGAAAACGTAAACCATGATTCCCTGGTGTTGTGAAAACTTTGCTCTTTTTAATTGATTTTCTTATTTCCAGTAATGCTTAGCTCTGCGGCAAACCGGCACCTGGCTGCCATGGATGCAGTTTTCCTACAAATTGATTGCTATTAGATTGGTGAGATGAGTTGAAAAGGTATGCCGACATGTGACTGTGGAACTGCAATTAAATACTATGCTTCGGCGCCTTTCTGCTCACCTTGAAAACTGGTGAAAGAGTCCTGGATTAAATCGGAATAGATTGGGATAAAACATTCATATTTTCAATTTAACTGCATTTTGCCAAAGTATTAAGCTATTCTTGTCCCAAAAAAACAACAAAATATGCAAAGCCTATTTAAAACAGGCCAAGCATGTTTTCCAGCCATTGCATATCATTATAGATGGCGAAGATAGGATTTATCATCCTGCTACAGACCCCACTGGCTTTAACATAATTATGTATTCCTGCCTGGTGAAATGGCTCCATTTCACGTGACAAGCGTGCCTTTGCCGTGTTAATATGCTTCCCATCGGAGCGAACTGGGTCAAGGCGTTATCTATCATCATGCTGTACCTTGTTGAAGACTGCCTTCATGGGGACATAAATGGCTGAGAGTGATCATGAGAGCCCAGGTTTCTGTGATTCAGACACACACACACACACAGTTGTTTTTGGTGGTTCGTGGGGACTCAAGATTATCGGCCTCCCAAGGTCCAAAAACGTTATGAGGGGCTTAGATCGTATAGCTTTTTTTTTTTTTTGACCAGTTGGCTATTGAGTCGAATTGAATGATGTGCTAATGAAGTATTGTGCTATTAATTTGCTAATTAGTATAGCTAATCAGTTCAACAGTGTTATCGTGGGGTTTATTTTTAGGTATTTCACAACAAAAAATAATTAAATAAAATGGTTTCAAAAAACAGTCCGATATTTTTTTTTTAAAAGTGTTCAGGTCTTCGTAACTGACCATTAAATTGGCTAATACTAAAGCCAACGTATGGTCAATTTTAAGATTCATGCGGAAGCAGGAAGGTAATTATTTATTTAGATATACATATGATTTACATATGAAGTGTAGTCTGCCCATGTAATGTAGTCATTTATTTAGCATAGGCATTAATAACCAATGCCTATTCTAGTAATACATGAAGACGTACAGTATTTTTAGAAGGATAATTCATATAACCAACAATACTTCCATAAGGGTTTCTTTATTTTCCATGTGATTGCTATCGTCATTGTCATTACTTCACACATTCCAGCAAGGCCTTCTGGAAATTAACTAGTCTTGGACAGGCCCTAGTAGGCTCAACTACAATTTAACAAAAAACATGCTGATTTAACACTCCTGCGATATGTTTGGCCCGATAAGGAGAACTTATCTGAAAGTCGCCGTAGTTAGCTGCACCTTGTGAGTGTAGGTGATCAATTTTCTTGTCCTTGGCACGGTCAAGCTAGCTACTGGATGCTGTGCTTCAAATAAGGGAGATGGAGGGGGATGTTATCTATGCGTAAACTCGCTATTTTTGGTTGATGAATGATACTTATTGATGGCTAGGGGATATTGTATATATTAATCCAGAGGACAAGGCTGTTCAATGAAGCAATAAAAAACCTGCGATGCATCGCTCCTGTTTGCAAGTATTATCTGCCTTGGGACAACCAGATAGCCTTTATCTTTTGCTGATGACTTCCATTGTTATCTAGGAGCCCATTCAAACACATCGCCACCCTGTCTTGTTACTTTAGTCTAATGAATTCATACTCATCTTTGAATTCAAGCTTCATATTTTCATATTTTCCTAAAATATCTATGTTAAGGGCCCTCGAAGGCAGAATAACTGACAAACCCAAGTGTGTATGTATAAGGAATACCTTTATAATTGCCTTGGTGTTGCATAACAGGTCATTTAGGTAATAAATAAGGGCTCAAATTAATCATAAGCAACGTACCAAAGCAATAAAACTCTGATCTATTTTTCAACATCGTATTGGACAACAGGTCTACCACAGCAAAGATACATTCGCTTGACACACTTGTGAGCAAAACATCAGTGGCTTTTGTATTTTGATTGGGAATGTCACCAGCAAAAGAAAATAGAGAATTACACCACGGCTCGTCTTCTAACAAAAAATATTTTCCTGTGAAACAACATAATAATCTTTCTCGCTTTTTGGGCCGAGCAACTGAAAGGTTATATCAGTTTTACTCATGAGTGCTGCCATCAAATCATTATCGGCCGGGTTTCTCAGAGCGCCATACAGACACGGACACCATCAGCAGCTGTAATGGAAGCGCTTCATAATGCTAATTCTCCGTGTTGGTTGGGGGTGAGAGAAGGCCTAGGCACCAAAACGCTAGTCTACTCACTCCAGAATAAATGTGTAGGCTGCTCCGATAGCGCTATAGAGTCGAGAAGACACTCCCATGTTCTCATTACTTCACCTTTAGACCTGCGTCTGAAGAATAGCGGCTTTCATGTGCTTTAATACCATAGACATTTTTTTCCCCCTCAATACTACAATAGCCATCCTATTCTTACAGCCACTGGAGCGAAATGACGCTCCTTATAATTAAGGAGTGGGGGAACTTTGCGGGGCGCTGTTCCCAGGCGTGTGTATGTTGGAGTACCTGTGTTCGAGGTTCCATCTTTATTAGCCACAGCGTGGTAAGCCTGGCTCTCCATGCGCTAATCCCCAGCTAAAGAAACAGCTTTCAAGGAATTAACATCAAAAGTAAAGCTTTGCGGGGCCGGTGGGGGAGCTTTCCGCTAGCGCCCGCCTCGACTATCTCCTAAGTATTTCCAACTGTGCCGGGGGGGATGAGGCGCAAGTTAAGTTGGAGTTGCTCTGTGTTCTACCGCCAGACTTTGACCTTGTTCCTCTCCGGTCTCCTTATTAATCCCTGATGGGTTTGAATCCGTGCAGCGGTCTAGGGGCGGGGTTGGTTTGGGGGGGGGGGGGGGGGGGGTCCTTTAGGTGCTACCAGAGGGTGAGATGAGGTGCGTTAGATTCCATGGGGTTGGGGGGTCCTTTGGATGCTAACAGAGGGTGAGATAGTTTTTTCATCTATGGTAGGTTTAAGGTGCCAAGAGAGGTTGAGGTGATGTTGTTTTGAGTCCATGAGAGTCGGAGATGTGGTCCTTTGGGTGCTACGAGAGGATGATTGCATGTTCTCTCTGGGGCTTGTTGGCCCCCTTCCTTTCCCCTTTGATTCTCCAGATGATCAGCCCTTATACAACGGGAGGCTGTGTGTGTGTGTGTGTGTGTGTGTGTGTGTGAGTGAGATGGCTGGAGACGAGAGAGACAAGCGGGAAATGGAAAAGGTGTAGAAACAGAGATTAGCATTAAAAAAATAAGTAGTATTAAGTTTTTTGTTTTTTTTTAGGTTTCATCTGTGCTATTTCCTCCTACAGATGTTTGGATGTATGGATGTTTGCTACCTACCTCTACTTGAATACTGATTTTGTGATTCTTTATCGATTCCTTCCTTCATATAATAGTGGAGCGTGGCAGAGAGAGCGTGTTTATGTGTGTGAAGGTGTTAAGTACGAACAGGGTGAAATGAGGAAACAAAAGTCAGTTCTAAAGCCAATTGTTCTCAGCGTTATTGACTATCGTCGGTTATTCAATGCAACTTCAGGTGTAATGATGAGTAAAAGAAGTATAGGCTGCTTGTTGTTTATGACTGCTTGTAACACAAACCGGCGAGTTTGCCTCATTTGTTCGGCCGTCTTCAACAAAGACGGCTGCTCGGCCCGATAATTCCTTCAGTACTGTTTTGTTTTGACCTTTTGCCATATTTTCATCAGCACAGATGGGTATTGTCCGTTGGCTGTTGATAGATTAGAGCTGAGAGGACAGTGATTGCCACTTGTCAAAGCATACGGTTTGACACTTGGCAATTTTTGCTTTGTGGCTCCAAACACATGAAGTAAATGCCCTATCTTCAGTGAGCTACACAATACAAGCCTTCTGTACCTGGTGTTAACGGAGCCATCAAGATGTTTTTTTCATTTATTTTTTTTATTTTGTGGGCTTTTATCTGAGTTTCTTGAAAGGAATCCTGTAGGATTGCTTTGGTCACATGTCACACAAGTGCTAGGACTTTGAAGCGAGCCAGAATCAGCGTTCTGTGGGCTCGACAAAGCATCCATTATATAACTGTCACGGCCTGAGACAGTTGGACCGGAGCATTGTATTACGGGCGTCACTGCCGTCACAGTCAGAGAGTGGTGAAGGTAGCCCATATAGACGCCAGGGAGAATGAAACCACAGAGACACATTAGCACAAGACAGATATAAGGGAAGAGGGAAGATAAGACCAGTCATCGTTTCAAACTTTTAAAAGAAAGATGGATGAAACTACATTCTTGGACTTTACTCACCCCTCCCCGCTGCCACAATTTTGAAGGATGCAAACTTGTATTAGTTGGTGGGCACTCTTAACAACTTTTTGGTAAACGCTCTATCCGTTTTGTTAACTGTGATTTCGAGTTTTTTTTCAAATCACAGTTGGGCAAAGTAACGTTTTTTTTAGTTAGAACAAGGTTACATGTGTTTCATATTCTGTATTGTCAGACAAGACTCCCCTTTAACTGACTAAGCTGTTCATATTCACTTGGCTAACAATTATTTTATTATCAAAGACATGGCGAGAAAGGCTTTCTGGAATAATTAATTAGATTTCATTCTCAATAGCCATTTCATTTTTTTGTGTTCAAAACACAAGTTTCTCCATTAAAATGTAATGTCTGGACGGAATCACCAGCACTATATCTATTATTATGACATTTAGCCATTGGCTATAACTTAGCTTGGCTAATAGCCAAGCTAAGTTATTGCCTCGTGTACTGCTATCAAAACCAATTATTGAATTTGACAGATTCATGTTATGTGGAGCAGCATTGAAATTGATTTGGTTAAAGAATGCAAAATTCACATGAAGTACTGTGAAACGGCCGCTCTTCGCTGAAGAAGAAAATCAGTGTGTATCAATTCAGAATAATTTATGCTGCCAGCAACTGTGCTGTTTTTATGTTTCTGACCTGTTTGGACCGGCCCATTCTGGTTTGTCTTGAGGAATGATGTTGACTGCAGCAGGCCAACGCTATGATTAAGCAGTTAGATTGTTGCAAATTAAGCTTGTCATAATACGTTATACCTGAAATTTCAATACTTTATTAATGGTTTGGCTAAATATTTATAAACCCAAACAGAAGTGTTGCTAGAATCATCAAAAAAGCTACTCACTCCACCCAGTCAGTTGGAAGCAAAGAGTATCTCATGACTGTTATTGGCATCCTTACACAAAAATAAAACAAATTCTCCTTTCTTTATCTGACAACAAATCTATAATATATATGTAATATATAAGAATATGACATAATATTAACAATATTCTATACTAAAATATAGGTGTAATGTATAACAAAATATAATTCTATATGACTGCGGCAAACTTTATGCTCAGTGTGTACTTTTCTCCTGGATACTGGTAAAACCCGGTTATGGATTACTGTCGGAGCCGTCTGACCCGTTGTCCTCTTTATTGAGTGGGGAGGCGAGTGTGGAGGCGTCCGATCCGCTGGCAATGGACTCTCTTGGGACAAACGCACCGCTCTACATTTGCGCTCATGAAGAGATACACATGCATTTGTTTTACCTAATGTAGTATTTGCTGTGTACTCTCCATTTAGTTATGCCGATCAATCCTGCGTTGGTATTAATAAGGTGAGCTAGATGGGTATTGTGTATTATGTATAAGTAATATTCTGCTCACATGTTACAGAGCCCCTAACCCCAACCTGCCCATGTCTGAATGGACTACGTTTCTCTGAGTAAAGCGTAAATGAATAAATGGTCGTTAACTAATGTTCAGAGCCAGATGGGTCTGTATTGTTAAGTAATATTTTGGTAGCATGTTACAAAATGGTAATAACAATACAGGAGGCAGGATAGTCTAGTGGTTTAGGGTGAAAGGGTTCTGGGTTTGAACCCCTATGTCCGCAGGCTACATGTAGCCATCCTTGAGGAAGGTGCCCCCTAACCCCTACCTGCTCCTTAATGACATGTATCTAAAAATCAAATCACTGCAAGTAGGGCTGCAGCTATCGAATATTTTAGTAATCGAGTACTCTACTGAAAATTACATCGATTAATCGAGTAATCGGATAAAACGTATTTTTGCTTGGTTAAAGAGCAATTATGAATACACAAGAGAAAATAACATATTTCACTTAATAATGAATGACCAATTGGTTTCCTTTTTTAGAATCAACTGTTTTTATTTAGCAAGTATTTTCTGGTCTTGAAACATTACCAAAGAGGCAACTGCTAACATAAATAAGAATAAGTAAAACACAAATAAAATTAAATTACTTTCAAGATAACAAAAATAAATAAAATTACATTACTTTCAAGTTATCAAAAACATAAGGCATTTATTTTGCAGTGTCTTTTTGCAGTGTACAATTAAGACAACTACTGTATTGGAACACAATAACCACACACATAATCAATAGAGTGAGACACACTGTGACCAGCTACGTAGTAGTTGACTAAATTTTACAACTGCTTAATTAACTTTATTATGTTTTTATTTCCATCTAGACTCATCAGCGCTGTCCTTTTAAATTTTAAATCAACCCTCTATGAAGTCATGTCGTCACGCTCGTAATAAACTAACCACAAACTTGACAGTAGTCAGTCATAATTAACAAAAACCTAGCCCTCTGCAAGGCAGGCGTTTATGTTCGTAAAATACATTAACGTTGATCAAACTGATTTGCTACATTAATATTACCTCGTCTCCGGTCCTCCGCTCAATAGAGCGTAACAGTGACCGCCCCCTTTTTAACAGCTCCGGTGCCGGAAGTAAATTTCCCATGCATTTATCTCGTCCACTTTTCGTATAATCCTTATAAAAAGAGTATTAAGCCTTTAACCAATAAGCCAATGGTAGTCGTGACCATATTATGTTTGATTCGGGCATAAAAAGAATTTGGAAAACGGAAGAAAAGGCAAAGGTACAAGACTGTGTACATTATTATGTGAACAAGTGAACTCATCCCATAAACCATTGCGAACCCTTTCCGACAACTTCCAACCCGATAGTTTAGCGTGCTTCTTGCACCTTTGTAATTATTATAGTGTTTATATTTTTAATAAAAGTTGTGTCATATATTGTGTGTGTATGTATAGTGTTTCATAGTGTATATAGTGTTGTCATCGACATGGTACAGTCCTGACTGCAATCACCGCTCGCGCGTCCAACAATGCCGATTCCAAATGTGTGTCGGCTAAGACAGGCTGTTATATAATGGGTTATATAAGGTAATAACGTTTCTCGTTTTTAATACATGTGATTTTAGTTACGTATTCATTCAACATTATGTATTCCTAGGCTTTATACTACCCAAATTACTATACAACACTGCTATATCATATATTTTTATTTTGTTTTTAATCATATATCATCGTATATTCTATATCAACATATTTTTCAATATGTACAGCTCATTTCATCTACAGCTCTAACAACAACTCTAACTTTCCATGAGTCTAATAATAAGGGAAATCATGGTTGCTCTGTGGTAAACGATCGAGTTCAGTGGTAGCAGTAATCGACGCCTTGACTTTCGTAGGTAAACGTTTCCATGGTAACAGCGAGCTCCACCAATCAAAGACGTCGTGTTACACTTTAGGATTGTGGGTAATGCAGTCCTTCTAAATGATATCGCGAATAAAACTTGTTTTCTTGAAACCTTCCTTTAGTTTTTGGTTTCTAAAGTTGCCTATCCTATCATTGCACAATAAAACGGCCGGTTGTAAGTATACATTGTATGGTTACGACGTAATGGCTTTTAATCAAAATCTCGACGGGAAAAATGAATGGGATTTTTACTTCCGGCACCGCACTGTTGCGCTCTATTAAACTAACGATTCCTCGAGGCAGAAAAAAATCCTCGGACCATTTTTTGTATTCGAGGTACTCGAATTACTCGAGGAATCGTTTCAGCCCTAACTGCAAGTCGGTTTGGATAAAAGTGTCTGGTAATTAGCTAAACACTTACAGTGAATAGTGATTCCACTGCAACACTACTGTTAATGTAGTTACATACATGTCATTGGTCATAATCACGCATGATTGCCTCATCTAAAGATCAGATTTGAGAACAGACCAGGGAATGTAAGCAATGTATATTTCACATCAGAAATATAAGAGGGAAAAATAATTGCACTTGAATAGGGGATTTATCCAATCAACTGCGTGTGATAAGGCATATTATCCACTGATGCTTCTGGTGAAAACTGTCCAGAATAATTTAGGTCCTATTTGGCTCTGGGAGAAAGTAAGGATCCGGAGTTAAACGAAAAACGAAAATAAATCCAGCTTGTCTGTTTGGAAAGTAATTTGGAAAGTAATTTAGGCAATATATCAGTTGCTTAAAGTGCAGGCTCTTTATCAAGGATATTGTGAGTTATCCTCATGGCATCACAAAATCTCAATGAAATAACATTTTAAGGTATCACTTCAAAGGACTGATTACCCGTCATATTGTTGGTTGATATTATTTACCAATCATGACAATTGTACCTTTCACTCTTTCTTTGTGTTCGTTAAATGCTTAGGGCTTCTGCTTGTTATTATTCATCATGCCATCATCTTTAAATCTACGCTATCTACATGTCTATAACCTAGAACCACAGTTTTGCATGTATCTTCCAGAACATCACAACGCGGAACCAGGATGCACTATATCTAAAGAAATATATAATAAAAGACTTTGACGCATCCAACCTTTTGTTCATCTTTTGATTTGCGGTGAGGCTGCAGCGTTGTGTTTAAGTAAAAAAAAAAAAAAAGCACAGTTAGGGGAGTGGCGTTTTAGCAGGCGAGATCCTACACTGAGGATGATGCTGGTGCTACAAAGCCCTTTAATCCACAGCAGACGCCCAAGTAGCCTTTTCCCTGTGTCGATGTATGAGTCAGTGTGTCTTATTAAACTCATTCTGCCGCTGAATGGCACACTGTGTGATTGACAGAGATATTGCTGTGACCCTCTGGCTTCTGCTGTTGTCATTCAGAGGCACAGCGCAAAACGTCTATTTCATGCGTGCCACACGTCGACCATGGAAATTGTGGTGGGATGGGGCTGTAGTGGGTGTTAGGCGGACTGGGGGGGGTGGAGCTGGGGGTGACGCAGCGGAGGGCACCCCCCCCCTCGTCATTCTCGGCTCTCTCACTTGTCATCTCTCTGCCCTTCCTCTCATTCTTTCTCAATCTCATCGTCATCATCAACATAGTGGAATCTCCTTCATGTTACGACGGGTAGCGATGGATTGCTTCTAACAGCTTGTCATGTACAGCTGATTTTCCACATCATTAGGAACATTTGTGTCGGCGTGAGCGACTTCCGCGTCATTGTTGTTTACCCCTGTCTCACGGTCACCTGGGCAGACTGAGATGATTAAAAAGTGGAGAACTTTAGATAGCGGGAAAAGCTCACTTCAGAAGGCGGTGGATTCCATGACAAGTAATCGTTGCCAAGTCTCGTTTCATTCTAGTGAAACGACCAAAAGTAGCAATGTTTTTGTGCCACTTGGAAGCAGTGTGTCAGAAAGTCTAAACACATCGCTGTCTAAAGACACATCAACAACAAACTGTGGCTTTGTTATGGCTGCTTGTAATTCAGCATATGGACCTCCCCATGAAACATCTGTTTATGAGGACACGAGACAGACGATATAAACAAACCCCCTATGCATGTTCAGTCCTTATTTAAACACACACACATACTGTCACTTTCCACAGATGGTTTGGGAGAACATAGCAGAACATACAAACCATCACAGTGATGAATCCTATAGTAGACCAAAGACAACAGCACCAAAAGAAGCGACTATCTGCCTTTTGTTTCACCAACAATACTTGAACCAAACAAGAAGCGGCAGAAAATGCTGTTGATCGCGTTCATTGCATTGGGTTTTCATTGAGTCAATAATTACACAAGCCTTGTCATCTATCTATAGATCAATCTATCTATCTATCTATCTATCTATCTATCTATCTATCTATCTATCTATCTATCTATCTATCTATCTATCTATCTTATTATCTGGTGCATGTGGCATTTATGTGTTGGAAATAACCATGTGTCAAACATACAGAGGTCCTGTCCAGTTGAATGATGCAAAGATGACAAGTAGCATTTTATTTTTAGTGTGCTAGGCTATAGCGACACACTTGTCTCTTATTACGCAGTCACTTTTAATTAGCGTTAGCTGGAAAAGTCAGGTGCAGGTGTGTGTGTGTGTGTAAATGTGTGAATAAAAAGACTGCAGAGAGACACCCAGAGTCTTGGGGCTGGATGGGTCTTGCAAGAGAAAGGCCTAGAGAAATACCCCAGAGGTCTTCTATGCTTCTGAGGCTTGGGGTGGGGCGGACATCAGAGTTTATACAAACCCTAGCCTGCACTCTTAGTCCACTTAGGAATGTACATTTTTTTTTGGGGGGGGGAAACTCTCCTGGTCTTTCACTTTGAATTGAAACTAATTTAATGGAGACCCCTATGCTAGATAGATCCCCTCTCTGGGGATGGGGTTGAGTGGTGTCAGAGAAGTTGGTAGATGATTGAGTCGGTGGTATAATGCACAAGCTAGCTCATTCACCAAGGTCGACAGAGACCGTGTGATGGTGGGGAAGAGTTGCCACAGTGTGGACATTTTCACACCAGTGACTGCTCTTCTGAGAAAATTGCAGTAACCGGTAATGCCTTAGTAAAAAAAGAAAAAAAACAGGACATTCACAATGCGTAGGCCGATGTCTGAATCGGAGCTGGCTGAGACCACTGCTGCGGAATCACATTTTTATTAACTGATCATCTTTTCCTTTTCCTTTCTAAAGCGGTTAAATTTGTTAAAAAACGTGTGATTTTAATACCGCAAAAAGCAAATAGGCCTACACTATCACGTTGGATTACCGCGTAGATGTTGGTCCGAGTCTGACTCTGTTATAGCAGAGCTTCAATGTAGCCTAAATGTTTCAGAAGACACACAGCTTTCATAGTATGAGTTGGCCTACAAATAATGTGGTTTGAACATTGTGCAACGTTTTGATGAAATTGTACAGCAGGACAAGCACTTTTCACCTGAAGAGAAAACACACAGGCGCTATTGTGGGTGACGGATTGCCAGAAAAGGAAAAAACATTGCTACCTGTTTTCTTCATGTTTATTAAATTACCAACCTGTTATTTGTTTAAACATTGAAATCACTGCTAAATACTTTCATTATTAAAATCCAATATTTGGTGCCAGCCCACCCACAAATTCATATAGGCCTATATATTATGATATTGTCTTTCTAATTGTGTCTCTCTATTTATTAAAAGCCATCCAACCGAGCGCATTACACACATCCATCGCACCAGCGCAAGACACAGAACCCATACAGTCAATGGTCTAACCATAGACTAGAACGCACATCTAACCCCCGTTGAACTGAAGTGGGGGACCGGGTTAGATGTGCGGTGTTGTGCAGCGCAAATACAAGTATCAAGAATGTCCCCTCTGTCTCCTTGTCTTCCGCTACCGCTTAAGCTAGCAACACATGGATTTGACAAATATAATAATACTAATAATAATAACAGGAAAATGACGGTGGGGACGGTGTGAATAAAATCCCACCGGTGGCACATCCAACGCTGTGTAACACTGGTAACAATGGTAACCGCGACAACCCTATGGTGGAGATGGGGTCAGAGGTGTGAAATCTCATTTTTATCAGCTCCTGAATAAGAACTAAAATTAGATATCCAGCAATACTAGAAGTCCTGCGGTTAGAAGATGATTGGCTACTTAAAATGAGAATGTGAAAATAAACTATTATTTCAAATAGAGGTATTTTTGCATTCGGGACATTGTGTGATTGAAAAAGTATTAGCGGGAAAGACTGAATGGGGGCAAATGCTCAAAACAATTATTTAGTTGTATATTATGGCAAAACAGCTTCACATGGAACAAATTATATAGACCATAATTATAAAAGATAGATTTTCTATGAATCAACATGATGGACATCTATCGGACACACTGATGCTCCGTATGGTCTCCAAAAGTACTGGGTTCGATTCCTCATGTCCTTCAAGTCTAGCTGTATCCTAAAGCAAGGTGCCCTAAGCCTTACCTGCTCCTCAATGACAAACAATATTTACGATTACAATTGAAGTCACTTTGGATACAAGCATTTACGAAATTATTTGTAGATAGTCCTCCCAGTTTAGTTAAGATCTCTTTTTCACCCTAAATCTTCATTTATACTTCTCCGTAGAATAGCCACTGCGAGTCTCTACGGTACCTGCACAGCCAAAAGTGGCTGCAGCTGTAGCTTACTCACTTCAAAAATGTAACTACATGTCGGGATGCAGAACTATAGATAGAAGCACTGGCGTAGACCCACAGCGGCTATGCAGAAGCATAATTACATTCAACCTTAATCCTCCTAAAGAGAATGCTCTTGCTGATTTTTTTAGAGAGTCTGAATTTACTGCCCATGAAACCACAACCACAAGAAAATAAACAAGTGGTTGTATATGCAAGATGTATGATGCTATGCTATGTCCTTCAGATATCTTTATGGGCACTCACAGAGGCACATACAGTACTGTACATTACTGCACTTAGTGATTGTTCAATGTGGTCCAACACACTTTCAGACCAAGTTATATTTCCGGGAATCATAATATACAACTACATATACTATTTTTGAAGCTGGGGGAATTTTGTGAATTATGATGTTGTAAAAACAGAGCAATCAACAACTGAGCATCAAGTCTAGAAAATACATGTTTTAGAGGGGTGCGTGTATGTTCAGAATTTGGAGTATTATAATATTTTGAAAGAAGGGATATACTACCTATGTTGTTTTAACCTCAATCCCATGACTGTACTAGTCAACAAGACGGCTGTCAGTCTTATGTCTGCAGCAGGTATAAAATACAATATTACAGACAGGAGTGACTGTCCTGTCTGTCTCCCATTCCCTCTTAAGACCTCTTCTAGAAATACACATTATGAACAGTTATGAAGAAAACAAATTTGTTGCGCAATACCAATTGTGTACAAATCTAATTAAACAATCAAAATATCTGTATTTTTTTTATAACACATAATGGTTTTGAATATGGATTCAATGGATTTTTAGAAACTGAAAGTAGTGTAACATCCATCTCTCATGTCATCGTATCTCCTTGTCTAAGTGATTGTCCACCGAATCCACCGGAATCACCGGATAAGTTTGATGTGGAAATTAATGAATGAATAATTAATGTCTGAGTGTTGCACACATCGATCGCAGGTTAGGCTGAGCTATCTGGTGTCTTCAGCACATCAACAGTCACATAAACCATGTTAATGTGGATGATCATTTGGCGAGGGCAGAAACATGCAGTCTTCATCGTGATTGGCCGGAGACGCCGTGGCTTTTTAAAAATCCAGTCGAATCGATGCGAGAACACAGACAGGAAGAGGTTATCATCTGACACCACAACCTATAGGAACACATCGGCGACCGCAACGCCGAGCAGACTCCCATCACAACTCAATATTGAGTGCTATTCTATTTCAACGGAAAATGTACACAATTTTATCGTTAAAGAAATGAAACAAAACTTCCAATAGCTCAAAGAGGGCCCTCTTGGACATTCTGGTGGACATTCTGGTGTCATTATTGATTTAATATAAATAATTGTGTCTGGAGATACTACGTAATCTGTAGTTATTGTTCAGAGCGAGTGGAGGATGTTATTTGTGTGCAGACTAAACATACTACAGGCATTCATGTGCTGGCTTCGACGTTGAGACATGAAACGAGAGCTTTCGAATTAGCAAATTGATTGCAGAACGATGATTGAATGTACAGTGTTTACCAAGGGAATAAACACACACATACACTAGTGTGGAGCCCGGGTTATCAATTATTCGGATATTCGTTTCTTAGCGCTAGAACCTCCGTGAGGGGGGTCATTTTGACCACTAATAAATTCAAAATATAAAACAAACCCTCCAAGTTTCAGCATCGCCCTTTCATGACTTTTCTTGAATATGTTTTGTTTACATGTGTCTGTTCTTAAGATTCATAAATTATATCGGAAAACAAGGTGACAAGTAATTTCACGACTTTATATGCTGTATGAACTCCGCTGCAGGTTTAATAAGTCTAAATTAAATCTGCAGACTAAACTATAACTTATTTGAAGCAATTGCACTTGGACCAAATAACGATATATCAATATGTCATTAAATCAATGCATAAGTCAAGCAGTCGCTAATTGTCAAATGACGATGGCGGCATGTGATGCGACTCTGCTTCCTATTGTTTTTATTCATTGCCAGTGACAATAGACAAATATGGCATTCACGTGTTCTGACGTCCACAAAGTATGAGTGTTTTGTTTCTACTTGCCAATAAACCCAATTAAATACTACAACTTTTTTATGAGACTAATAATGTGTTGCTTTATTTGTAGCCTACATATATGCGAATGACCTAACACATTTAGGCTTCTGTTCAAGCAGGCATTCTTGACTGATATATATATTCTTTTCTTTCATTTTGTTCCTTTATGGACAGGACAGTGGGTTGAAGAAGAGGCAATGGTATGTAGAATCGGACCACGGGCGGGAATGGAACCTGCATCGCTACAAGGTGCGTTGCCTACATGGTGAGCACACTAGCAGGTTGAGCCACCACAAAATGCATAATCATATACGGCTGTAACAAAAATGTAGCCAAGCTCATGCATTATACCCAATACTAAAATACTATATAATATAATTGAACTCAAAGAGGCATTTGCAGCATGTATTCAGAACTATTTTGATTAGCGCAAAGAACAAAAGGGGCACGTTCCACTCATTTGCACCCGTCACACCTTTCTTAAGGCAAAGTACTGAAAGATGACTTGACATACCGAAACCACAGATATAACTATATGACCCATTATAATTCAATGAATGCATGAGTCAAGCAGTCGCTAACTGTCAAATGACATGGCGGCATGGCATGTGATGCGGCTCTGCTTCCTGTCATTTTTGTTTATCGCCACTGACGACAGACAAATATTGTGAAAACGAGACTAATTGAAGTTGCTAATATATAAATAGAATATGTATCTTTGCTGTAACTGATAAAACAATAATATATAAAAACAATATGATGGCAGCGGGATATTGCACTTCTGGATAGTGTACATTTGCTGACATTGAAATTACATTGTGGCAACCCTATATACAAGTGGTGCAGTTAGGAATATGTACATACAAAGGTGTGGTTGCAATGTAGACATCTGTGCCATGTTCTATAAGTGTAACTGTAGTTCACACAGTCACATGGGTCCCAAACAGTCAGTGTTCGGCAGTGTTCAGTTCACGTATGGCTCTGGGGTAGAAGCTGTTCATAAGTTTTCTGTTTGTGGGTGATTTGATGGACCTGAAGCGTCTACCAGAGGGCAGCAGGTCAAACAGAGGATGTCCAGGATCGGATGGGTCTTTCAGTATGTCGGCTGCTCTACTGAGGCAGCGAGAGCTGAATAAGTCCTCCAAAGAGGGCAGTGGGCAGCGATTATCTTCTGTGCGGTATTGATGGTCCTCTGTAATAGCCTGCCCTTCCCTGTTAGGTCTGCCCCTTCTTTGGACACTTTTAAATCCAGATTCAAAACACACCTTTTCTCCCAGGCCTTTGAATCTTTTTTTTTAAATCGTGTATTGTGAACACCCTTTTCTCTTCTGTACTCTGTTATTGTCTCTCTGTTATATTTTATGCTGTTTTAACTTGCATATCTTTTTTCATTTTGCAATATTTTTGTACGTCGTTTAATCTTTTGTTCTCTGTTATTGTCGGTCTGTTATGTTTTATGCTGTTTTAATTCACAAGGTGCACAGCACTTTGGTCATCTCTGGTTGTTTTAAATGTGCTTTATAAATAAAGTTGACTTGACTTGACTCTGAAGGGCTCTCCTCTCCGCTGCTGAGCAGCTGGCAATCCACACTGGGATACTGTACGCCAGTGATGTGATAATGACACGATACATTCAGGCTTCTATTCAAGCAGGCATTCTTGACTGTGATATATTGTTGTTTCACTTTCTGTTGACAAATGTAGGCTACTTAGTGGAAGTTGCTTTTGATGAACTGCACAACTCATCTACCTCAGGCAGAGGGACAGCAGAAGCATGGGGTGCTGAGTTGGTTCCAGCCTCCATTTCAACTTTCTTTTCGTTACATCTTCCTACATCCGCCCCTTTCTCTCTGGACTACTGTCTCTCAGTGGATTACTGCTACTGTCATTTACAACTCTCTGACTTATGGGATACCAGTGTCTGATGTGCAATAACAATGACATTATGTAAAATATCATGGACATAATTCACTGTACATTTGAATCTATCCATAAATGTTAACTGTACTTTGGATTGATTCTGTACATATATAGCTATTTGCCACTCATACATCTCTGTGATCCTTACCATTATCCTATATTTGGACATTGTTTATTGGGACACATTTCTATTGGGACATTGCGTATTGGGACATTGTATATTGGCACATTGTATATTTGATTTTTGTACCTTACCATTTGGCCCTTACTGAAACTGTTACATGTGGCGTTGTGCATTTTGGAATTGCTCCCTCTTTTAACTTATTTGTATTTATGATACCTATGTTACCTTTCACATTTCTGGCTGTACATATGGCAATTGCACCTTACTGATACACTTTTACTATTTTACTTTTATAGTTTATTTGTATTGTTGCATTCTATATATTTGCTCCTTTCCTACTTTGTACTGCAACTGCTGCACAATAACATCTTATTTTATCTTAAAAGCATCGACTGAATGGTTGAAATGTACGCATTAGTACCAGACAGAAATCTAATAAAACACAAAATGCGTAGATATACAGCTATAACAAAAATGTCGCCAAGCTCACACATTATACCAATACTAAAATACACAATTGAACTCAGAGGCTTTTGCAGCATGCGTTCATAACTGTTTTGATTAGTGCAAAGAACAAAAGGGGCACGTTCTCATTGGCACCATTACACCTTTCTCAAGGCAAAGAAGTGAAAGATGACTTGACATACCGAAACCACAGATATAACAATATGACCCATTATAATTGAATGAATGCATAAGTCAAGCAGTCGCTAATTGTCAAATAACGATGGTGGCATGGCATATTATGCAACTCTGCTTCCTATTGTTTTTATTTATTGCCAGTGACAATAGACATATATGGCATTCATGTGTTCTGACGTCCACATAGTAGTGTTGCCGATACTACATCTTTTTTATGAGACTAATAACGTTTCAAGTTGCTTTACCTATAGCCTACATACAGTATATGCAAATATAATTCATTTATTGTCACTGCACAACGTACGAGTAGTTGTACACCGAAATTGAGTAGCAGTCCTAACAGAGCATTCACACATATCAAACAGCAATTGAAAATAGACAAAGTAAAACATAAACTAACTGGACTCATTTAAGGTGCTAATATACTGTATATCTTTGCTGTAACCTATAAAACAATAAGACATAAAACAGCAGCCGAGATATTGCACTTCTGGATATTGCACATTTGCTGAAATATACTGTAAATTGCATTGCAGCAACCTTATATACAAGTAGTGCAGTTAGCAATATATACATACAAAGGTGCAGTTGTAATGTATCTGTGCCATGTTTAACAGGTGTAACTGTAGTACACCCAGTCACTCAGGTCCCAGACAGTCAATGTTTGGCAGTGTTCAGTTCTCGTATGGCTCTGCAGTAGAAGCTGTTCATAAGTCTGTCCGTGATTTGATGGACCTGAAGCATCTACCACGCTGCCCAACGCGGTGCTCCATGGCTCGTCTGGTGTGCGACCCACTTTACATCAACGTTCTGCCTTAAACAAGTCGGACTCGGACCAAAAGTGGATCTGAAAGCTCCTGACATCCTCCACCAGCACCTACTTATGATATTGTAGTTTTGCTTTTTGAAACGTTGTTAAAATAAAACATGTGTTTTAACCAATTGCGTTGTGACAGCCCTATTTTGAAACATTGAAACGGTGGCACTGGAAAGGAGCATGGTGGTGCAGTGCCACAATTACATTGTTTGGGAGAACCATGTGTAGGTACCCCCTCAATTGTTAGATTGTCATTATTGTCATTGGAGAAATACTGTGAAAAAATACTGACAGCAAAATAGTGTTCTGATATAGAATAATACAAATATGCATGATATTGTAGGTGGCATTAGCTCATGAATGGCTCTAGACTAAAAGCATGAAGAGAAAAAGTAACACAACAAGTGACTTAGAAAGTAGCCTACATATTTGTTTGTGTAGAACAGAAGCAACAGTATTATGAAACCCAGGCGGTGGGATGGCTACAAATTGCAGACTGACAACTATATTTGCGCTAACATTAATGCCAAAAAAAGTGCCTCGCACACATAGTGCACTTGCATGCTATTTGTTGTTACATTATGTGGTTATGCCATTTCTGTTGGAATGCACCAGAGCCCTAACTGTGCACATCAGCACCGTGCCAGTGCACATCAACATAGTGCACGTGTGCACCTCACACACACCTCAGCAGCGCTCCTGTAAAAAAATCATGGGGAAAAAAACTGATGTTCTATTAATAATATTACTATTATGCCTATTATTATTATTCATTCGCTCAATATGCAAGAAAGTTGAGAATCCTATTTTGCTGTTGACTTGTTCTCTTAAATTCCAGAACTCTGACAAAAAGTGGGGAAAAGATGTCAGTAAAAATGCTAAATTCAAATGGGTGTTGTTGTGGTTGTGTCGCTTCGGGATTCAAAAAAGTGAAGCCTGTGAGATGGGGGCGCACGGAAACGAGAAGTTCTGCAGTAATTAGGTACAGTGCACGCGCTATACACCATATTTTTTCGCTTTCCTCTCATTTATTTTTTTTCACATGGGCCATTCTTCTTTTTTTTTTACACATATTTTTTTTCTCCATTACAGTGGTACAAGCCTCGAAACAAGACAATAAAAAGCGCTGACAAGTCACTACATGCCTTGAATACTCCAGCCATTACCATATGATCCTGTCAATGTTTTCGCTCGTGGCGTGCCGCATCTATTAATGCAAATGTCTACTCCGTTCCCGCGACCGCCTCCCTCGGCTAATGCGTTTTGTTGTGGCACATTTTAGCACAGGAATATTTTACTGCGTTGTCCTCGGGGTGAGTTGTAGTAAAAAAAAAAAAAGAAAACCTACTCAATTCCAAGATAAAAACCCCTCAAACTATCCCCCCCACCCCCATCATCTTACCAGGAAATTCTTCCTATTTGCAATTCATAGGAGGTTAATGCACAAATAAAACATTTCCCCCCTAAAACAACACAAAACGTAAATGTTCTCTCAATCCTAATGTAACATTGTCACGTAATTAGATGACAATGGATTGACCCTGTAAGCCTACGCTTGATCCCCCTGACTTCAAATGTCGGGGGGGGGGGGGGGGGGGGGGGGCGGATTTTAGTTCAGTTTAGGTTTATTTTTTATTTTTTCCATTTCATCAGTAGAGAAACAATCCGACCCCACGGTTCCAGTATACAACCTGCCAAGCAGAATATATTCTGCTTCAACGTGTGTGCATAGTCTTGTTGTGCGAGACTGTTCACTAAAGAAAATAACAAATGAATGGCAGTGTAAACAGAGGACTGCATGGTTCGTCGTTGAATCTTGACACTATCTCTCAAAGGAGTTATGCATTTCGGTGACCTAGACTCACCATTGAATTGCAAGTGGTGTCGCTTTATACATGCGATCTAGGTCAGTTTGAAAAACAATATTTGAATAGATTAAGAGGAGCATTTTAAATGCATTTTCCTTTACCTAACTTTAATTAACTTTTGATGGCTTTCTGTTACTTTACCAAGTGTTGTCCATTGAAATGTTCTCATTGTCAACAAGTTTTAGAATAATTCTAATTATGTTCATTAAGTGATTGCTTAATGGTGAAGTTCACACATATAATGTCTTACTGAGCGAGAGTTTCATACAAAATGGCCAACATTGTACAACCTCACAGTAAGAGAGGGCAATTGATCATTGAAAACCCTTTTGTTAACATTCAGAGAGGCAGTGTAGTGGGCAGGCTAGGGCATTTGACTCCTAGCCCAAAATATAGTGGGTTTGTTTCCCAATGTCTGCGGCCTACATGGCCAACCGTGTGCAAGATACCAAACCCCTATCTGCTCCTTAATTGCACGTACTTAAAACAATTCACTGGAAGTCACTTTGGATAAAAGCGTTTGCTAAAAGACAAAATTAAATTTAGCAATTATGTTGGCTGTCATGAAACAAAGTGGGATAACAACAACAACATAACAAAACACAGGAACATTCTAATTTTCCATGAAGAGCAGTAGTGAGCAGTAGATCAGCAGTAGTGATATTGTACTGGACATGGTAGTACTGCAGGACTTGACATTGTACTTTGGGCAGTAGTAATACTAGACAAGAGTACCTTGGTAGTGTTATTGTAATACACTACACATAATACCTTGGTGGTAGTACTGTAGTACTGAAAACAGTATCTCGGCAGTAGCAGTACTGCCTGGAAACGGAGTACTGTGGGAGCAGTCCAAGAAGAGTTTTGCATAATAAAATTAGGATATCAAAGAAAGAATCGAGCCTAATATAGAACTAATATATGCGTTTAAGTTATGGAATAATAATAAAAATGAGGCTCCCAATCATGTGCCTAGTATATTTATATATAATTTATCCATACATACACACTGGGCATATATATATATATATATATATATATATATATATATATACACTCACCGGCCACTTTATTAGGTACACCTGTCCAACTGCTTGTTAACGCAAATTTCTAATCAGCCAATCACATGGCAGCAACTCAATGCATTTAGGCATGTAGACATGGTCAGGACGATCTGCTGCAGTTCAAACCGAGCATCAGAATGGGGAAGAAAGGTGATTTAAGTGACTTTGAACTAGAGCCCGACCGATATATCGGCGGGCCGATATTATCGGCCGATATTAGGCATTTTCCAAACTATCGGTATTGGCATTTATAATGGCCGATAAATGAATATTTAAAAAAACGGACGAAACCCCCTTCAACCAGTTATAACGCCGCAAACCCTACAACCGGCTGATCCAGCCGGAGTCGGGCAGAGCGAACGAGTTACCCACGACCACGAGCGACATGAGCAGCAAAAGCGGCCGGCAGTCCTTCATTTTCAATGAGCGCTGCCGACGAGGAGCGGCCGGTGCCGCGGCGGCGGCAGCGAGCGCTGCGGCGGCAGCGTCCAGCGCGACGCGGAGAGTTGAAATTAGTTTAACTTTATGCAAATGAGCGGCGTCGGTGCGAAGCAGCAACCCGCTACACTTCACGCCACTGTCCTATTTCACAGCGTCGCCGCGCATCAAGTGCCGCCGAAAAGGCACTTTTTTCTTTTCTTTAGTTTTCCTTCTGCTCTGGAGACGACTTTTTCCTATGGGTGCTACGGGCGGCACTTGTGTCATAGCTGCGCCGCGGCGGCAGTGTGTTTTGCACTTAATAATGCTTTATCTCCATTTCTGTTATTTTGATTGCTAAATAATAAACAGGGGAAACGTGTAAATTGTTATTTGAACATGCTTGTCGCGCCGGCCTGCCGAATAGCTCTACAAACTGATATTGCAATGGGCGGAACCGAACTTGATGTCTGCAGTGCTGCTTGAAGCCCCGCCCCCCTGGTGACGGCAGCCAGCAGCCAGCGGCCACAGCGCCCCCTGCTGCTCATGTCGCTCGCGGTGTGACCCATCAGTGAACTGTGTTCACTGCATTATCCTATTATTTTAGCGAGGACTCATTCATAACTACATATAACTAATGTTATGGAAATCTGTTTATGTTTTGTTACGTGTTTCTGGAATTTCTTTTTAAAATATATATATCGGCCGATATATCGGTATATCGGCTTTTTAAATCATCAAATATTTGTATCGGTATCGGCCTTAAAAATCCCATATCGGTCGGGCTCTACTTTGAACGTGGCATGGTTGTTGGTGCCAGACGGCCTGGTCTGAGTATTTCAGAGACTGCTGATCTACTGGGATTTTCACGCACAACCATCTCTAGGGTTTACAGAGAATGGTCCGAAAAAGAGAAAATATCCAGTGAGCGGCAGTTCTGTGGGCGCAAATGCCTTGTTGATGCTAGAGGTCAGAGGAGAATGGCCAGACTGGTTCGAGCTGATAGAAAGGCAACTGTAACTCAAATAACCACTCGTTAGTACAGAGGTACATGCAGAAGAGCATCTCTGAACGCACAACACGTCGAACCTTGAGGCGGATGGGCTACAGCAGCAGAAGACCACACCGGGTGCCACTCCTGTCAGCTAAGAACAGGAAACTGAGGC
Organism: Merluccius polli; assembly: GCA_030340625.1. Taxonomy (NCBI): domain Eukaryota; kingdom Metazoa; phylum Chordata; class Actinopteri; order Gadiformes; family Merlucciidae; genus Merluccius; species Merluccius polli. The sequence continues at coordinate 189,566 of JAOPHQ010002283.1, forward strand.
TACAATTCGCACAGGCTCACCAAAATTGGACAATCGAAGATTGGAAAAACGTTGCCTGGTCTGATGAGTCTCGATTTCTGCTGCGACATTCGGATGGTAGGGTCAGAATTTGGCGTCAACAACATGAACGCATGGATCCATCCTGCCTTGTATCAACGGTTCAGGCTGGTGGTGGTGGTGTAATGGTGTGGGGGATATTTTCCTGGCACACTTTGGGCTTATTAGTACCAATTGAGCATCGTGTCAAAGCCACAGACTACCTGAGTATTGTTGCTGACCATGTCCATCCCTTTATGACCACAGTGTACCCATCTTCTGATGGCTACTTCCAGCAGGATAACACGCCATGTCATAAAGCGCGAATCATCTCAGACTGGTTTCTTGAACATGACAATGAGTTCACTGTACTCAAATGGCCTCCACAGTCACCAGATCTCAATCCAATAGAGCACCTTTGGGATGTGGTGGAACGGGAGATTCGCATCATGGATGTGCAGCCGACAAATCTGCAGCAACTGCGTGATGCTATCATGTCAATATGGACCAAACTCTCTGAGGAATGTTTCCAGTACCTTGTTGAATCTGTGCCACGAAGGATTAAGGCAGTTCTGAAGGCAAAAGGGGGTCCAACCCGGTACTAGCAAGGTGTACCTAATAAAGTGGCCGGTGAGTGTATATATATAATTGGGAACCTAATCCAAGTAATTGTTTTGCAGGATTTTAATTCAAGCGTTGACATACAGTACATTCCTGTAAACGTTTTAACTTATGGTTTATATTGAAAGCATTCTGAACAGAAACATTCACATCGAATTGTTAGCCAACCCTAAAAACACAGACGCTAAAGGCTGAGGTAAAAGGACCCGTCCTTTATCTGGTCTGCTTCACATATAATGTTCAGCCAACCCAAATGCAAGATTGTTCTTCATAATAAACCTCATCGCAATTATCGCCAAAGCCATGCATTTAATAGAAACTTGAAAGAGTGAGGTCTAGGAATAGTTCAGAGGTTTCACAGGGTGAGGGGGGGGGGTCTGGCCAGGGTTTCTGTGTGTATAATGGATATCAGAGGGCAGGTCTTGAGGTGTGGAGAGTACAGTTAAGAGCCCAGGCTGGGTAACAGTCTTCTTGACATGCAGGTCCCTGATCTGAAGGGAGACATTGTGTGAGCAGCCAACTGGCCTGACCTATAAAAATGGACAATGATGAATTCTAGGGCACATATTTGCAGAAATTTGAGATTTTTCAAGCTTGATTAGGAGGTAGCTTGTTTAAGGACTGTGTGGGCTGTTCCATGTTGGGTTTGTTTCTCTCCTTATTGGCTGCTGCAGCTATTAATTATCAACATTTGAAAAAAAGTACAAATAACATTGAGATAAACATTTGAATAGCGTTGAATCAAGGACAATGTGTTCTTGAGTTTATGCAAATGAGAAACGTGCTAATTAAGTTGCATTCAGTGCCTTAATTAACATACATATTGTTATATAAAGTTATATATATTGTAATGCATGGATTTGTTTTTTTTTCCTAGTGAATAGGACACAAACAATGTATGCATCAAGGCAACTTTTAGTTTTTCTCTGTTCCGTCTAATTCTGCAAAAAAAAAAACCTCATATGCATATCTTTTCAACTGTGGCTGCCCATTAGAAATAATGAATGCATTTCGTCTGTTTCTTTGTCATGCAGTGAAGAGTGCGTCCCTACATTAAATGAGGTTTCAGTGTAACGACATGAAATTAAATGAACAAAATGAAGGTACACTAGACTGTCCTGTCTTTTCTAGTTACGTTCTGAGTTGGACCCCAATGCCCCAATGTCTTCCTATACGTATCTTTGCCTTAACCCCTGCCTGCTCCCTTAATGACATGTAAGTTGCTTTGGAGATGAGCGTCTCATAGTTGACTAATCTTAATTGTAACGTCACTATTCACACTGTTGTGTAGGTACAAAACAAGCCTTTCTATCTCACACAATACAAACTATCCTACCGGAAATGCCACCACTATGCTGACAGAAGGAAGAAACGGTTTGTATTGCAACTGAACAGTTTTCCTGTTGGAGACGTGGACCTACTACATGAACATAGTACCTCAGTGGTAGTGATGTAGTACTGGATGCAGTATCTTGGCAGTACTGGATTAGTACTGGACATAGTACCTCTGTAGTATTGTAGTACTTGACATAGTATATCTGCAGTAGAACTGTAGTACGAGATGCAGTACCTTGGCTTGGCAGTAGAAACTGTAGTACTTTAAAATAGAATTGTAGAATTGTAGTACTACATGTAGTATATCTGCAGTAGAACTGTAGAGCTATATGCTGTACCTTGGCAGTAGTACTGTAGTACTTAACCCTAACCCTAACCCTTGGTAGTAGTATTGTAATGCTAGCTCGGCTGCTAGTCTTTACAGTGATTGTGGTGGTGTCTCCTAAGTTGTCCCTGGACATCCACAGACGCTCCAGCCCCTGCCCCAGTCAGAAGGGTCCGTGTGGGGCTTGTTTTCCTTCCTGTGGGTCCCCTGACCTGAAGACCCTCATGGCTGCAGGGCGGTAGTTAGTTCTGGGGGGGTGGGGGGGTCACAGGGTGGCCACCAACACTCTGTATGGCTCAAATGACTTCCCACAGGGATCGATACAGTGTAAAGGGGTTAGTTACAGTCATTGCGCTGTGGGTTTTCACATTGCTGTGGCAACATGCCATGACAAGCATATATGTACAATACACTACATTGGAAAAACTGTGAAAACTCAGAAAGGGATTACCACACGTACATTTTGTGTATGTCTTCATTTACACAATGTAACTCAAGGTGTTCTATGCTTATTGTACCTGATAGCGTTTAATTCTAACCACTATAAAAATATAATAACAATGTGTTAATCCCTTCGGTTCTACATTTAAAGAAGTGCTTTAAACTTCAACCTCCCTTCCAAAACACCCATCATGAATAGCACAGCTTGTGCAGTCGAGTGCGGCACTTCAAACAATCAGAAATGCATGCGACAACACGTGCGCTGTGGGCCATTATTATGTAATGTTGAGGCTACAATGGGGGAACTTAAACTAAACACCACAGTAATAGTGAAAAGTGGCAGTAGCTCAGAGCAGGTCGTCTGGTAACTGGAAGGTTGCCGGTTCGAATCCCCGGCTCCTCTTAGCTAAGTGTCGAGGTGTCCCTGAGCAAGACACCTAACCCTAACTGCTCCCAACGCGCTGGCTGTTCTCCTGCAGGGTTGACACCGCCGTCAGTGTATGAATGCGAGTGTGAATGTGAGGCAATAAATGTGAAGCGCTTTGAGTGGCCAACGGTTAGAAAACTGCTATATAAATGCCCTTTACAGTTGCAACGTAAACTCTTGAACACATCCTAACTGTAAGCATAGTGGTGCTGCTGGGGCTGACCACATCATTTACTGGCCTTACTGGCCTGTTCTATACCTACACAACAGTTTGAATTAGAATTGGTCCTAGTCATTGAGCAGTTAATATTAATAATATTCTTTATTTATAAAGCAATTTAAAAACAATGTTACAAAATGCTTCAGAAGCATAACAACAGCAATGCTATAATAATAGAGCACAAACATGCAAAGCCAAAATATAACAAACCAAAATATAAAACCACTCGATGGCATAAAAAGTACAAAATAAATAATACAATGGAAGGTTATAATTCTGGGTATGCCTTTCCCCTTTCGAAAATATGTTTCAAGAAGTGATTTAAAAGATGGTACTGAGGTAGGGGTTAGGCAACTTGCTCAAGGATGACTACAGCACAACAGGACACATATAGTTAGGGTTTGATTTAGGATAGATGTTTCAGCAGCCCCTTCTTTATAGACAGCAGGACACAATCAAAATCACCACCAAGCCAATAACTTCCCTGTTTTTGGACACTATTTAGTGCAGCAGTAAGCTGTACAAGAGGCAAAACTTTGTCTTTTAAATACAAATGCACATATCACTGAGTTACCAGAGAATCTCAGAATTTAGGAAATGTATGACTCCACGTGAGATTTATCTGTGATTAATCCCCTCTGGAAGACCTTATTAAGAAACTGTGTGCCATATTTATTGGTCGCATTCCTTAATAATTCCCTCTTTCTGTGCCGCTGGAATCGGTGAATGTGCGCTGTGTGGACAATCATCTACACGCTCCTGTGTCTCGCCTCAGGCTGCCGTCGTCCTTGTCTAAATGAATGGTGGGCCAGAAAACATAACAATGAGTTGTGGCTCAAGGACCGCTGAAAGCTCCTTTTAAGCCACTGCAGAATAACAACACGACACACTGTGGACAAAAGATTCAAATCTTCCTACCATTCATATCATTACATGAGTGTACTGCCATGCAACTGTTGAGAGAAAGGGCCGCTCTGAGAATTCAGTAACACCTACAAAAAAACTTGAATGTGTTGATGAATGGGTCTACAGCAATCATTGAGGCCGCACTGCTAACTTCGACTCTTCTGCTGCTGGAAAAACTTTCCGTGCTTGCTTTGTTTATATCTCTGCCCTTCGCTCAAACCCAACAAACCAAACGATCGATAATGTTATTGTGGTAGAAATGTCCTTCAGAAAAGCACTCGCCTCTCGGCAGCTGTGGCTGGCAGAGGCGTGCGCTGTGTGCTGTTTGTGTTGTCTGCAAGTGTCTTACACACCTTTGTGGTGTGTGTTAGGCATGTTAGGAGTGTTCAAATGTGTTGGGGCTTAATAAACACCTGTCTAACCAAACACCACAGTAACATTGTTTGTTAATTTGTTTACAAGTTGTGCTTACGTTAGCTCCTTGATTTAAGCCTCCAAATTGTTATAATGCCGTTGTTACATATAAGACCGAAAGTATTTTTACTTAGTGTTCCACTTTTTGAATAAGATACAGTTCACTTTATTAATGCCAGATTGTGGGTGTCACAGGACAAGAAAGCGATAAAAAGTACCTTGTAAAATAACAATATGCAAAAATCCTACAAAAATACACTCACCGGCCACTTTATTAGGCACACCTGTCCAACTGCTCGTTAACGCAAATTTCTAATCAGCCAATCACATGGCAGCAACTCAATGCATTTAGGCATGTAGACATGGTCAGGACGATCTGCTGCAGTTCAAACCGAGCATCAGAATGGGGAAGAAAGGTGATTTAAGTGACTTTGAACGTGGCATGGTTGTTGGTGCCAGACGGGCTGGTCTGAGTATTTCAGAGACTGCTGATCTACTGGGATTTTCACGCACAACCATCTCTAGGGTTTACAGAGAATGGTCCGAAAAAGAGAAAATATCCAGTGAGCGGCAGTTCTGTGGGCGCAAATGCCTTGTTGATGCTAGAGGTCAGAGGAGAATGGCCAGACTGGTTCGAGCTGACAGAAAGGCAACTGTAACTCAAATAACCACTCGTTACAACAGAGGTATGCAGAAGAGCATCTCTGAACGCACAACACGTCGAACCTTGAGGCGGATGGGCTACAGCAGCAGAAGACCACACTGGGTGCCACTCCTGTCAGCTAAGAACAGGAAACTGAGGCTACAATTCGCACAGGCTCACCAAAATTGGACAATCGAAGATTGGAAAAACGTTGCCTGGTCTGATGAGTCTCGATTTCTGCTGCGACATTCGGATGGTAGGGTCAGAATTTGGCGTCAACAACATGAAAGCATGGATCCATCCTGCCTTGTATCAACGGTTCAGGCTGGTGGTGGTGGTGTAATGGTGTGGGGGATATTTTCCTGGCACACTTTGGGCTGATTAGTACCAATTGAGCATCGTGTCAAAGCCACAGACTACCTGAGTATTGTTGCTGACCATGTCCATCCCTTTATGACCACAGTGTACCCATCTTCTGATGGCTACTTCCAGCAGGATAACGCGCCATGTCATAAAGCGCGAATCATCTCAGACTGGTTTCTTGAACATGACAATGAGTTCACTGTACTCAAATGGCCTCCACAGTCACCATATCTCAATCCAATAGAGCACCTTTGGGATGTGGTGGAACGGGAGATTCGCATCATGGATGTGCAGCCGACAAATCTGCAGCAACTGCGTGATGCTATCATGTCAATATGGACCAAACTCTCTGAGGAATGTTTCCAGTACCTTGTTGAATCTGTGCCACGAAGGATTAAGGCAGTTCTGAAGGCAAAAGGGGGTCCAACCCGGTACTAGCAAGGTGTACCTAATAAAGTGGCCGGTGAGTGTATATCTATCATTGAAATAGAAGAAATATAGTCACAGAATGTAAATATGTTATTAATGTAAATTTTAAAATATCATTATCAATAAAGATTTTTGGCTGTAAATGCTACGTTGACATACTTAATTGGCAGTGTCTTAAATTATGATATTGCTTTATATTACATTTGCTTAAATTAATGCAATTAAATCAATACTGTAGTTTAAAAATGGAGTTTTGTTAGTCTTCTAGCGACTGAAATTCTTATCTTGAATGTTGGAATGTTTTTCAAATGTCGTCGTCCGAAAAGAGAACCAAGCTATCTCAACAATATATTGAGTACGATTATGGACCTCTTTAAGTATTGCAGTTATTTTACTCTATTACAACGGTAGATTTGAGACCAGTGGAAAGGGCAGAAATGATTGGTTGTTTCATCTTGCGATAGTTGCCCACCTTGCTAGCTTGTTGCCACCGATACTTTATTAAAAGAACTCCCCATGGCACGGTTTATCCGACGAAAGCTTTACAACTGCCTTTTCTGCCTTTTTAAAGGTTTGGAGAAAGTCAGCGGTGCAGCCGAGTAGAGTTCTGCTCGCCTCTTTGTTTGCCAGACCTCAAAGCTTCTGAAAGGCCACGTTTATCTCGCTGTGAAAACCTTAACAGGCCCTCGAAGCCTGGAGTCTGGGATGTGTCTGCTGTTGGCGATTACCTGCCTTGTTGACAGGCCTCCGATACGAACACTTTAAACCTAGCATTTAGATGATTCAGCTCAATGCCGTTATTAAGCTTGGAACAACATGTTGTAGGGAAATAAAGCAAGCAGCTTTAAGTCATGCTGGTAACTGCCTCTACTGATGGTGTTTTATTAAAAGGTCACTTGAGACATTGGGGTTTATATTTTTCAGTTACCTCGCCATGTTATTGAATTGAATCAAAGTTGTCTTTTCTTTATATTCAAATCAAAGCAGTTGCTACAAAAAAAGGAAAATAAAACCATTGCATCCCCGCCAAAACTCTTCTTGCTTTTGGTGTGTGTGTGGGGGGGGGGGGGGGTTGCTCGCTGGCACCGGTGGTATTTCTCCTCAATCAAAGAGATGCCCAGGCTGCCCTCCAACCTGGTTGTCATGGGAACGGCGCGTCACATGACCTACAGTGAGACAAACTTTGAATAAGAGCCGATTGGATCTCCAGAGGGAGGCGCCCCCCCCCCCCCCCCCCCCCCAGCCCAGCCCTCTCCTTTCCTGCTCTCTCTATTCATCTGACTTTGTTACCTAGGAAACAGGGCCTGTAAGACAGGAAGTCGGAGGGGGAAAGATGTAAGCCCCTGTTTGTTTACGTAGTGGCTGAGAAGCTGTCTGAACCCGGTCGGCTCTGTACCTGTGGCTCAGAGGAGTGGAGGAGGTTGGGGGGGGGGGATATAGCAGGGCAAGGCTAACCTGATACCCACCCATTTTTTTTTGCGTTTTTTCATTCCACGCTCCAGACAATCACCCAGATCACAGATTATTCTGACTTTAGGTTGTGGGGAGGTGTGGCTGGGATCTCCCCTCCTCGCCCCTTTAGCCTGCTGCCTTCCTCCCTTTCTTCCTTTTCTCCTGTGGGCGTCCTCAGTTAGTCATGTAAAACTAACTACTACTAGTACTACTATACTGTCATTGCTACTACTGATGATGATGGTGAGGAATATCACCAACCATGACAATTATTAGCCTATTACAAACACACTACTACCAATAATGCTATTACTAATAAAATACTATATATATATATATATATATATATATATATATATATATATATATATATATATATATATATATACTCACCGGCCACTTTATTAGGTACACCTTGCTAGTAGGTTGGACCCCCTTTTGCCTTCAGAACTGCCTTAATCCTTCGTGGCACAGATTCAACAAGGTACTGGAAACATTCCTCAGAGAGTTTGGTCCATATTGACATGATAGCATCACGCAGTTGCTGCAGATTTGTCGGCTGCACATCCATGATGCGAATCTCCCGTTCCACCACATCCCAAAGGTGCTCTATTGGATTGAGATCTGGTGACTGTGGAGGCCATTTGAGTACAGTGAACTCATTGTCATGTTCAAGAAACCAGTCTGAGATGATTCACGCTTTATCACATGGCGCGTTATCCTGCTGGAAGTAGCCATCAGAAGATGGGTACACTGTGGTCATAAAGGGATGGACATGGTCAGCAACAATACTCAGGTAGTCTGTGGCTTTGACACGATGCTCAATTGGTACTAATAAGCCCAAAGTGTGCCAGGAAAATATCCCCCACACCATTACACCACCACCAGCCTGAACCGTTGATACAAGGCAGGATGGATCCATGCTTTCATGTTGTTGACGCCAAATTCTGACCCTACCATCCGAATGTCGCAGCAGAAATCGAGACTCATCAGACCAGGCAACATTTTTCCAATCTTCGATTGTCCAATTTTGGTGAGCCTGTGCGAATTGTAGCCTCAGTTTCCTGTTCTTAGCTGACAGGAGTGGCACCCGGTGTGGTCTTCTGCTGCTGTAGCCCATCCGCCTCAAGGTTCGACGTGTTGTGCGTTCAGAGATGCTCTTCTGCATACCTCTGTTGTAACGAGTGGTTATTTGAGTTACAGTTGCCTTTCTATCAGCTCGAACCAGTCTGGCCATTCTCCTCTGACCTCTAGCATCAACAAGGCATTTGCGCCCACAGAACTGCCGCTCACTGGATATTTTCTCTTTTTCGGACCATTCTCTGTAAACCCTAGAGATGGTTGTGCGTGAAAATCCCAGTAGATCAGCAGTCTCTGAAATACTCAGACCAGCCCGTCTGGCACCAACAACCATGCCACGTTCAAAGTCACTTAAATCACCTTTCTTCCCCATTCTGATGCTCGGTTTGAACTGCAGCAGATCGTCCTGACCATGTCTACATGCCTAAATGCATTGAGTTGCTGCCATGTGATTGGCTGATTAGAAATTTGCGTTAACGAGCAGTTGGACAGGTGTACCTAATAAAGTGGCCGGTGAGTGTATATATATATATATATATATATATATATATATATATATATATTACATGATTATTAAGATTATGTATTTATTTTGCTAAATCATTATATTTGTATCATTTTGATTAAAATGTTTACAGTCAAGTTTTGCGGTTTTCAAATGATACTTCCAATGGTCTCTAATTGGATTGCATCATTCCTCACCTCCCCACTTTGAGAGCCACTGTGTGGTGAGCGTTCTGGTGCATACTGGCAGCCGGGAATCACCCAGGTGAGTGACACTGGTAGTGTCACTCACCCCCCCCCCCCCCCCCCCCCCCACACACACACACACACACACACACACACACACACACACACACACACACACACACACACACACACTTTGTAAAGCGCTTTGTGTATCTTGAAAAGTGCTATATAAATGCAATTAATCATTATGAATGAATGATTATTCTCTCCATGACAATCTCTACAATGACAGGTGTGGTCTGTATAACTATGGGCAGGGTCTGTAAAAGGATGAACGCAGTCTGTGTAATGATGGGGGCGGTCTATATAATGATGGGAGCGGTCTGTATAATGATGGGGGTGGTTTGTAAAATAATGGCGGCGGTCTGTGTAATGATGGGGGCAGTCTGTAATGATGGGCGGTCTATGTAATGATGGGGGCGGTCTGTATAATGATGGGGGCGGTCATGGTTTGCCTTGGGCTTTCAACTTAACTGCCTGCCAATCATCCAGCAGTCGATTTGAAGGCAGCTATCTAACTTATTCCGATGGCTTTTATATTATCATCAGTTATTTCGAGTGATTTGGGTGGGTTCAACTCGCCCTGTCTATACAATTGCAATTCTCTTTCACTGCAGTCTTTTCAGAAGAGTCTTTGATATAGGAGCTTTAATATTCTGGCTGCAGAGTCTGACATGTGTGCCAATTAGAAGTAGCATGACTCTAACTTGACACAATTCACTGAAGTTACTGCACACAGAAACAAGTTCCTTGAGTCTGTGCTCTTTTATAGGGCAATCGGCCTGTGATCTCCCAAGTACACACTGTCAGCTGTTGTTTATGAGAATCAAGATAACGGCAAACAAGGAGACGATCTCCACACATTTCCTCACCTCATTAAAAGATGTTCACCTTTTATTCAAAGCTGACAACCTGAAGCATGCCTCATACCGGGGCCATCGGAGGAAGCTGGCGTGAAGGTACCTGCACACACTGTGATGGTGATGTTCACGCTAACTAGTCAATGACCCAGTTTTTTTAATTGCTTATCCACAAACACAAAAGAAGAGCGGGGAGGGAGGAAAGAAATATAAACAGCAAAGCCTTGTTCCTGCACTACATTAGAAAATAAATAAAGGGCACTTGCCCATTAACAGCCATGTGATCAAGGCATTCTTTCACACAATAATCTTGAAAGAGAATACATTAACCGCTTAAACATCCAGAGCCATGTTGTGTGCACATTTACAAAAGGGCGTGATTTCAAAGAATAATTCAAACACTGTCTGACCCAATTATTGGCAGCTATAAAGCTGTCCTCGATATTATGTTGGGGTTATCGGCATAAAAAAACCCCTTAATGCTTACATTACCCTCAATGGATATTTAAATGTATCTATTTCAGAGATTCATTATGTTGTTTTCTATTGTTAGTCAATTGCTTGGTCTACAATACAACATGCATGCAACTATTTGTGTTGGGTAATGAGATGCAGCTGGCAATGTGACACAATGCCAGTTTGTTCTGAAATACCAGATGCAATGAAGCTGCAGAGAGATATATTTCGGATATATATCTTACTCGACAACAAAGACAGGCTCTGCTTCACAAGTGGAAGCACAGAGGTGGAAATTATTTCTGTTTAATCCGGATTCCCTTTGTAATCATCCAATCAATCATGCAATCAATCAATTAACAGATATGGGCGCCTGGCAGGTCTAGTGAATTGTGTTTCACAGACGAAAGCTTCAGAGTTCGATTCCCCAATGTCCCCAGCCTGAATGTAATCATCCTTGAGCAAGGAGCCTATGCCGTACCTGCTGCTTAATGACTTGTATCAGTATTCACTGTGAGTCGCTTTGGGTAAAGGAGTCTTCTAATGACTCGATAGTAGACATCTTGTCCTGCAAGATGTGAAAGGATCAACTGATGAGCTTTCTTCTGAATGCGTGGCATCTGACTTGGAACCAATGTTGTACCACCCATTGCTGCATTGGTTCGGACAAAGTAGAAATTGTTCGGATAAATCGATGGAACAAGGAGATCTTTAAGAGATTTTTTTTTGTCGTTGCAAGTCAGGCTTCAACAAAGCCACCAAATCGCAAATTAGTATTTATTCTTATTAGAGTGAATGTTATTGCAAAACTTATATTTATCATTTCATGATGAAAGTTAGTCATTTTTTATTGTACCGACGTGGTCATTTGGTTGGTTGTTTGTTTGGTTGATTGATTTGTTGCTTGTTTTCGTTAGATTCAATTAGGGATGCAAGAAATACCCCAAAATTATTATCGATTATATTCGACAGAGTCCAAATCCCAGTGAGAACTCAAGTACTCGTTTTGTAGGCACTTTTTTTTAGGCAAAAAATTGTCTGCGATCGTTTCTACTAATTTACACATATTGAAAGTCAGCTTTAATCTGTATTTTATACTGTATTTTATGTGTGTTACACCCACACCGGAGCTCAGCAGGTCACATAGTTTTTTACCTGCTTTTTGATCTTGTAGAGCTAGCAGGATAAAATGATAAACAGCGATTTCAATATGTCCATTGCAGAGATTTTGAAACATGCCTTGCCGTACTTTGAAATGTGACTTGTTTAGGGCAGGGCAGGGTACTTTGTAATTTGCAGATTGTGTAAAAATATTGACCAAACGATGGCTCTATAGAGAGGAGTGCTGCTGCCCGATTCTTTCGCTTGGAAGCCCCGTCTCCTTGGCATGTATACACCGCTAGACAAGCCGGGGCTCATACCAGTGATTATGTCTTTAGTTCACCAAGTCATATCGCTAATTCCGAGCGTGAATATCTGTTGAATATCCAATATGTATTTGTAAGATGTTGGGCAAATGACTACAAAATGATTTGACAATATTTTTGTAATCGTTTATGATTTGCTTGACGAGTACTTGTTTACTTGAGGACACGTTTTCACCGCTAGATTCAATCAGTCTGAGGATGCAATTAAAATCAAGAAACAGAACGTTTTGCCCTTTCCTAGTTCCCTTTTTCTCTCCCTTATACTATCTCTGGTTTTAAAGATGACAGAAAGGAGCGACAGCCACAGGATAACAATTACCTTTTTGAATGTATTATGGGAACATTAATCAAAGGCGTCATGTTGGTCGAATTATGCGATGCATTGGCTGTGTGATCACTGATGCATGGTTTGTAGGATCATTGTGACATGCTAAGCTGTGACATTTGTAAAGTAGTTTAAAGCGGTGCTAGCTAGCGAGCTCGGTAGTTTGTGGGAACATAGACGATACACTTAACTAGGTGGTTTTTGAGGTGACTAGAAAAACTAATTTGGATACTGGGGTCATTGGTGAACTATGAACCGACTTTGTAGGTTTTCTTGATGATACATCAAGCTGTGTTTTTTGTGAGGTCATTGGCGATAATAGCGAGCTACGTAGCTTGTAGCTTGGTCACCGGTGATACACTGAACTAGATGGTTTGTTGGACCATAGGGGATAGCCTACACTGTGCTAGGTAGGTAGCTTGTCTTGTTGTAGTTAGCATGCATGGCGCATCGCCTTGCATTCACCGCAAGGCAGCATTTGTGTGCTGCGGGAGTAAACAGAAAAAATGAATAAAATAAATACGCTAAGGAGAATGCATAGGGTGTTCTATGATTTATACAGTACTTTTGTAGACTTTTACAGGCGTGCATATGAAATAGGAGGCTGGGAAGTCGATTTCTCGGGTCCGCGGCGTGGTAATGAAAACATCATCAAGAGCATGGTGATTATAGCTGTAGGCCACGCATTGATCTTCTGGCAAGATGGGCCATCCCCTCGCCGCGGTAGAATAATATCCCAACCTTTACCCTGCACTTGAATCAATACGTCTACTGCAGGCCCGACCCCCCGCCCCCCCTTCTTCTTCCGCTCCGTGGCTAATCCACAGTGCTCAACTCCCATTAGGTTTAATGTTGACAAAGTTGTACAATAGTGTTCATTCCCCAACACATTATAGAGGGAGAGAGGGGGTGGGAGGGGAGGGAGAGGGTAGAGCAAGAGAGAGGGTGGGGGGCAGAGGGTGGATGGGGGGGAGCAAGAGAGCGAGTCAGAGGTATTATGCTATTTAGATCAGGAGTGTTTGTGTGAGTGATTAGCAATGAGTTGATTGTTTATTAAAAAATCTGGGATATCTGGGCAATAATGCATAATTCATGTTTGTTTTGAAGCAGCCTTTTGAAACGAGCATTCCCTAAATAATGCATAGCCGTGTGTCTTTGATAATAGGGTTTGCATTGAAAGTAATACTTTCCTGCAGTCCACTGGGCAGCTTCTATCCCCGGCTAGTTATTGTGCAGAAATTGATTTCCCTAAAATCCTGCGTGCCAGATACTATTAGTCAGCGCGGCCCAGAGGCCAATACAAGGGAGAGTCTTGTGTGCTGCCCCAGGAAGGTGAGGGGTATTTTTTAATCTCATATAAGCAGCCTCACTTAATCTGATTATTCCCCAAATGAAGAGAAATTGCTGAACAGGGAAATCAATAAGATTTAAACAAAAAATATATACCGCCATTATTTGCAAATGATGAGGAATCTGCATTCTAAATGTAAATTAGAAACCCTGTGTTGTGGAGATGCACGTTCATGTTGGTGCTTTTGTGTTTGTTTGTTTTTAGCTTTGTGGAATGAATGAACATCATTTCATCCACTTTTAATGGGCGAGAATACAAACCTTTTGAGGGCGGTTATTAAAGGCTTCCTGTGCGGTGCTGGGAGGAGGGAGCAGCCACATTACATCACTGACCTTGTGTTTTCGCCATGAAAGCTAATGCAAACTAGTCTGGTATCAGACATAATTGTCAACTCGTTACACTCCATTTCCGTCTTCAGTCATCAGACATTGCCTCCAGTCTAACCGATTTCCGTGGGGGAGGGTTTTCCTTTTTTCTATGTTCCCTAACCAATCACTAGAGACCAACATATCCAACTGAGTCTAACGTAATTTAAAGTCAACACTGATGCGTAGCCATCCCAACATACTGGTTTTGCCGGGGTTTTAAGAGCACAGCGGAGCATGGTAAAAACAAACTACGATGCCGGGCGACATTGAAAAGTCATGCCTCAACATACCTCGAACTGCCTTTAGAACAGCCTTCATAGCAGCGTCCATCTTGTCCATAGCGGTCGCCATTGTTGTTATTACTTCTTCTTGGTTCCGGCACACAGCTTGACCATGCTTGACAACACCTTGACCATGCTTGACAACACCTTGGCAACATCATTAGTGGTGGAGCTAGTTGATCCACTAGTCAATACGCGGGAGCTAGTTGATCCACTAGTCAACACGCCCCCAAGCGATCGAGTTTTCAAGGCGGCGCGGTGACGCGGATAATTCGCGTGAAATTCCAAGAATAAATAAAGGTTCCCTTTTGAAGAAAGCTTTATTTTAGGGCTGGGCCATATGGAAAAATGTATTATGATAATTATGGGGAATTTTACACAATATCACGATATGCTTATGAATTAAAAATACCATTCTAAGCCTTCTAACTGAGGGTCATTACATTCAAGTATATGGAAATGTATGGTATCGGACTAAGTGTAAGTATGGTATCGGACTAACACTAGTTTTTCTTTCTTTTTGACGTTTCAAACCTCATATTTTGCTTATTTTAAGGGCAAATCTTCTCATGGTAATTCATTTAGACTATAGAACTGGTTATCACGACAATAGGTATCGTAATTGCATGATGATACAATACCAGTCAAAGACAATAAATGACAATATTGAATTATTTCCAGCCCTACTTTATTGTATGAATATGTATGATGTCTTTAATCCACTAATACTGTTCATCAGTGCTTGGATACTTTTTTATTTTATTGAAAGATGTTTTGTTAGGAGTTAACAAAACTCAAAATAGTATTTTTTTCCGACTTAATAAGACATGGGGGGTAATAAGAAGAGAATAATAAATAATTTAATTAGAATGGAGCCGGTGCAATGGTGGGATTTCAATCTGACATTTGTGCTATCTGTGGTATTTTTAGCGAGCTGTGATGCGAGCGACAGTGCCCTTGCATTGATCAGTGTGTTTGTTTTAGACATGCAGAGAGAAAAAAAAGGGGGAGAGAGAGATAGAGGGGGTGGGTGCGTGACAGAGAAAAGAACATAGGATTTCTGTCACATCTTAAGGGTCATAATTTGTCATGCTCAAATTCACAATTCTAAACACATTGGCCATAGAATAGTTTCATTTCGGCACGTTTTATTATTTCAAAGTTGAGATTAATCATACGGAGGGGAAAATAATGAGTAAAGCTAATCATGGACTTGTGTCTCTGGCTCAGCAATAATTACACAGTCAGTGTGGCTGGCAGCCTGTGTGATTTATGACGGAGCATGATGGATATTAATGGATTTTGTAATTGCTGCATATGCTTATGAAAATGGTTTCCTGTCTGTGAAATTACAAGATGTCACGTAGAGCAAGGGGCTCTTTCAAGAGTTGGCCAAACGAGGATATCGTAAATAAATCAGTTCAAGTGATCCCCATATATATATATATATATATATATATATATATATATATATATATATATATATGGCACCATTATGGAGAACATTTCACTTGATCTGTGTCAGTAATAAAGTGACACGCCAACTAATTATTTGACAGATAGAAACTCAAACTGTGACACATATAAAGTGATGGACAACAGAAATCGGTTATTTACTTCTGTTATTAAGGGTTATCAAGGTGTGCATTAAGCATCAGAAAATGCTGTTCCATGAAATTCAATGCAATCTCATGTAATTTCAGTCTATCGATTTCCTTCTATTCCTTCAATTTAATGGCCGGAGTCTATTTTCCCTCCTGGCTATGTAGCCAAGCGGGTGACCAATTACTGTACACTCAAGTGGCCAAGCCAGGCCACTCATACTATGGCGACGGTGCAGCTGAACGAAGCTACAGTGTTTCGGACTTTGAGGAAATACAAACGACACAAAACAGGGAGGGGGGTGGGGATTCAGACCACACCCCTACAATCTTTTCAAGACTGAGTTTATTAGCTGACTTTGAGATTTATATTATATTATTTTTGACATTTTCCTGACAACATATTCGGTAGGTGTGTAGTAAATACATCCCTCTGTGATATGGAATGGTTATTTTATGTTTTTAGATCCTGTTGTCCATCACTTTCAGATTGTGGTGATTGCTGTGTTTTGTTTGTGTTTTTGTAATGAGTTGCTAATTATTTGCCAGATGACTAAGTGTGTCTTCACACAAACAATGATGATGGGGAGAATAAAAGTCCTTGCCAAAGGAAATTAATCATTCACAGCCACTGGTTTCTGATGCTGATTCAGAATATCAATCTGAGCCTCCCTTGTATGTGAGGGAGCTCTACTGGGGGCTAGGGTTGGGCGATGTCCCTTAAATTTGCAGTTGACGATGTTTACAGTAAAACATCGTGATGGACGATGATATCGCCATCGGGGGCAGGGCCCCCCGTTAATAGGCGAGCCGCCTATTAACGGCATGGACCAAGCGGTTCTGGACCAGGAAGGAGACATGAACACTTTTAATAATCGTATTTACCGTATAACTGCACACAACTTTATTTAAAAGCAATCAAATGGAAAACATGTTTGTTTGTATTTTGGTGTCCGGTGCGTGTGGATGTGCGGCTCCATCGGCGGAGCGGTTCATGTTAATAGCGGAGTCCGGGAGGGTTCACCTTCACGGCGTAGTTACTAGGGATGTGCGACTATCGTTTAAAAAAAAAAAAAAATAACAAAAAAAAAATAAATTACAGCGATCAGACACGGGGAACTAAAGCCGCGATCACCGGTATGAGTCCTGTGTGTCTAGCGGTGTCTACCTGCCTAGGTGTTTACCTGCCCAGGTGTATTGGTCAGTATGCCTGCAGCGATGAGTTAAATCAGGGCTTGTTGCGACAACGGATTAGCCTAGAACTCTAGACACCCCCTAGCGGTAGCAAATTTATTTGGCAGCTAGGTAGGTCTAGCACGGCTCCGTCGGCTTTTTGGTGCTGGAAACACCAACGATGTCAGACCAATCACAGCGTGAGGGGCGGAGTCGAAAGCCGGGCTACCATGACGACAGAGTTGCGACGGTTCCGTGTTAGAGGTAAACAATGGCTGCTGCTGCTGGCGAACAGCTGTCTTTCGAGTCGGCTTTGGCCGCGACTCTCCAAGACTTGAAGTTAACATTTTATTTGAGAAAAGAACAAAGAACGGCACTGAAGTCTTTCCTCGAAAAGAAATATGTACTCTGAGTTTTGATTAATTACGTAGTCAGAGTGACGGCTCTGACTACGTCACCTTCTTCGTTGCTCTGATTGGTTGTAGCGCTATCCTATTGCGTGCAGAGGGAACTTGAAAGACAACCGTTTATCCCGCCCACACTGCCAATGGAGCTGAGCCAGACCTTACATCTTTCTGATGTGGGTCTGGCTTGCCAGGCTAACAATGGATGTATTCGGTTTGTGATGCTCATGCCTTCTTATTTTTATGTTTTACTTCTTGCTCGACTAATGAAAACATATTCGACTAAGCCTCTGTCGATCGACTAAGCCGACTATTAGGGGGCAGCCCTAGTTAACTTACAGCACTTTATATGGATCATTAGTTATATTTTCAATTTATTTACAGAGCAATCCCTCCCCAAGTTTTTAGGTAATAACTATAGAAGAGACTATAGGATTAGTGTGTGTCGGACGAGGGGGGGCGTGGCATCACGATGGTGGCTCTCCATCGTGATGTCAGTCAGCCATCACGATGGTTGATGACATCGTCCATCGGCACAACCCTAGGGGGCCGCCATTCATGACACTCATAGCAATTTTCTTTTGTTGTAACCCTTTCTCACACACACACACACACACACACACACACACACACACATGCTGAGAGTGTAGCTAGCCTTCTATTAACCCTCCGTCCACATTCTCAAATGTGACAAATAGAAAAAGAAAAGATTCTGAAAAAATGGATCTGAGGTATTTGGTCTTATAAAACATGTTCACTCACTTAAAAAACGTTTAAAACATGTTTTCTATCTTAAGAAACTGAATTGGAAGTTGAAAACCACTGACGTCAATGCTACTGTTGTGGTGGGAAATCTACTGTGTCTCACGTTGTGGTTGTGGTTATCAGCGTGGTTGAAGATGCAGCACTTCTCCAACACATCATTTCACACCAACCTCTCTGGAACATGGCACACAAATGTAACATTTCTATAGGTGCATCTGTCTTATTTAATTAATTTCCTGGGATCCTCCTGTACAGCCTGCCATCTCACAAACCATCTCGACAATTTGTCAGTTGTGTGTGTGTGTGTGTGTGTGAGAGAGAGTATGTGTAAGGGCCTCTGGATGAAACTCTTCCCATGCCCATCTGCTCGTTTGGGTCCACCTTAGACGGACCCTGGCGCTAAACTGGCGCCCAATTACTGTCGGTCAAGCATGGTGGAATTACCCCCGGTGTTGGAGAGTCTGACAGGACCTGAAGTGGCGGGCGGAGTACTTCTTATCTGGTGGAGAAGTTTGATGGAGGTTGATGGAGTTCATTGGACAGTGTTTCCCTTTCATTTTTTCCCCCAGCAGTGGCATTGAGGTGTGTGTGAGGTACACTATGTTGGATGTGTGCGCATGGTGCCAATGTGCATGTGTGTGACAATAATGACAATGTAACAATTGAGGGGGGTGCAGTAGGGACCACCAATGAGATCAGCCACTGCTGGATGCATATAAGGGAAACACTGTAAAATGTAGAAAGTTCTGGAGATTTTCTACTGAATTTTGATGGATGGATGGATTGGATCTTGTAATTCAATAATAAAGCTTACACTGGAAACTTATGTCACTTATCGACACTTTTGACACTTATGCATCATGGTCAATAATGTGTCATTTAAATAACGTAGCATATACTGTCAATAATGTTTACTTATTTGTTTGCTCCCACAATTCTACTACTCATGTGTATAGACATATTTTCGGTATTTTTGTAGTTGTATTTAAATGTTTCTCTTTAATTATACTACTGTCCTGTACTTTCAGCAGCGGCACCCACATATCCCCATCTGGGGAATAAAGTAGATATAATCTCTTATCTTGGCAGTTTAGCTTGTGCAACAATAATTAATTAACAAGTGAGTTAAGTCATGACAAATGTTCGGATCTGTTTGATTCAGTTGCTGATATTGCTATTGTAAATCAGACAGTGTTGACATTTTGAACTCGGCCAACTGAATTTATCTCCACAGAAATCAAGTAATTGTCAAGAGAGTCATATGAAGTACTAATTCCCATACACACTTGTCAGACAGAATTAAAAAAGACACACCCAGAGGCCATTGTACATTGTTATCTGCAATCATGTCTGTTTCACAAAATTATAAATTCACCACCATTTGTATTGTCCCTTTTTTTTCTTTGTACCATATCATTATTATTATTATTATTATTAAACACCTCGGTTACCATGCCCTCTTCTTGGCATTTATCCTCATTATCTAATCATTGTTTTTAAGGGCATGTCATTTTGAGTGAAGCTTACATCACTATCGGTAGCTCTGGCTCAGATTCTGCCAGTAATTACAAACTTTATTCTTAACAAGTGGAGCCGTTCACGGTTGTGAACTCTACATCAATAGCTGTGGTGTCTGCTGCAGATAGACTGATAGCATGGAAATGGGAGAAGGATGGCGGCTCGAGTGTACGACTCCTATCCCAATGGTTCTGTTTGATTCAAAATGTCCAGTCGTGCCTGTAGGCGTCCTCGAGCAAGAAGCCAAAACCCAGTCTGCTTCTGAATTGAATTTATCTGAACTTACTGCAAGTCGCTTTGGATAAAAGTGTCGGCTAAATGAGAAAAGAAAAAAGTAAAACCAAATAGTTAAGAGCGTTTCTAATAAGAACAATTGGGGTAAATTCCATATTTGATTGGTCTTTATTTTTCTGCCATTTTGGTCATGGTAATAGCCATTCGATCTGTTACACTATTATTTAAATGCACTCCTCTCTTCACGAACTTCACAACCATTGGTGGCATTGAGGGTCAAGCCTGAAACATGCATCTGCCGGTGTGTGAGTACATGCGCAGACGTGCACACTCGTGCTCGGAAGTGCGCATATGCCAACACACCCGCATGTAAGGTCAAAGTGTCGCCTAGGCGACCAGATGGCATTTTCCGAACCCGCGGAAGTCATCATGACCTCGCTGGGCTTGAAAGGAGGGGTCAAAGGTTAGAACAAACAAACCCTTCTGCAATTCCTTCTGCAATCACTTCTTCAAACTGCTCTTTTTTATAATAATGATAATCTTGTTTGCTAGAAGCCCATTTGTGTGTGCGGGAGGTACCGCTTTGGTGTGGGCCGATGTTTATTTCCTCTTGTCTTGCGACGGCATTACACAGATGTTGTAGAAGGAGATTTTTGTGCTGGATGGTTGGTTTCTGGATGGATTCTCTGGACCAGAGCAGCAGGACAGCTGTGTCACTTGCTGTAATGCACTTGTGAGGAACAATGGGGAAGTCTGAGACGTAGTGGTAGTTTTTTAAGTGAAAAAAGACAGGCCCTACTTCTGAGCAGGAGAGACTATCTTCTTGGTGATTCATCAGAGACGTCAGCAGAAGCAAACACAGCCTTCATCTCAGACCTTATGCTGAAGGAGTGCGAAGATGCTGTTTTGGCTTTTTTTTTTACACTTACCCTTCTTCTGTGGTGTTTCTGTGTTGCTATACGAATATGTTTTCACAAGTAGCAACAGCCTCGAGCCATTTCCACCAAACAACCAGGTACTCGGCTCCGAAAAGGATGCCTGTCCAGTTTAAAACGCCAAGAGTCAGTCGATAGTTGAGATAAACATCGCATAAACGGGTGTCAAGTTTTATCATCTCAGCACTTGGGAACGGCCCTCTCTACCAAACAACTTTGTAGCCTTTAGAAAAAAAGACCCAGAAACCCATTCTACCACAGAAAGCCACAATATTCCAACAGAAGTATATTGCATCAGCCCACAGTCTACGCTGGTAAATCTTCACTTGGCGGTGACCTCTTGCCTTCTGAGTGTAAAAATAAACCTGGGAACATGGGCCAGGGGGACTGCTAGGGCGGTCAGGGTGGGGGCATTGATAAGCAGGTTCCCGTTTCCTTGTTTTGGACCTTGTAAGTTACATCGTGAAGACTCACTTTTAAAAACAAACAAAAAGGGAGGTTCACTGGCTTAACGTGCTTGTGTGTGGTAACCATGTAGGAAATATGCCGACCGAATAGCAACCAAGGGTCCATTCCGATCCTCATTTGTCTGCTGCATGTCTTTCTGTTTCTCTTTCAACCCACTGCGAAACCACTTTGTCGGTCTCTTCACAATCCTGTCCACAAAGACACACAAAGCCTATGAACAATACAAAATAAAGAAGGAAAAGTATTGCATTCCGCTGTAAACAAATTATAATTTCTTTAATTGGAAGTGGAGCAAGAGGGTTTTCTAAAAACAAACTAGCATTCAACTGTTGCTTGCCAAGAAACGCACGGTTTGGAGTTTCTCCTCCGTGCAGTTGATTACCTTATCTCTTGCTACACTGTGCTTATATGATGGCTAATTGTTGAGTTGCCAGGAGTTTGTTGCAAGAGACCGAGTGAGACAGAGCGTGTCTGTGACTGTCAGCCAGTGGCGCTTAATGAATGAGTGAATAAAGATCAGTTTTACCGTAGCTACAGATGGCCTTGCTCGGGCCCCATCTCGTCATCGGAGAATAAATATCCTTATTTACCTGTTGCAGACAATTTGTCTGTCAGCCTGCTCCAATTTTCTTTGTTTTTATTTGACTTAAATAATAGATTGACGTCCAAGCTCTGAGAGAAGACTTGAAATGAGAAGTGACGGGTACACATAATGCACCCCAGGAAGGGTTGGGAAGAGGGAGGACTAAATAAACACAGAATTCATTAAATAGATGCTAAGAGAATCGTGTGGCAACAATTGAGCTGTTTTTTTTGTAATGATGTTTCAACTATAGTGGAAAGGAATGTTTGTCTTTTAATTTAGCTTTAGCAGATGTCATTTTAACTGAAATCTGTATTTGTGTGTCCCCGCTAATACCTAACAATTAGGTACTAATCATTTCTATATAATTGGATTTTTGATCAACTTTGATGTGGCTAATTGCTTTTACCTTTGACCAAATTTGAATCAGTCATTTGTGATGTCACAACTTGGTGAACACTCTTCAAATTAAAGGTTCTGTTAGCTTTCCTCCCATGTGTCGGGTGCTGATTTGAACCAGAGCCATTTGTGATGTCACAACTCAATGACACTATAATAGAGCAGTCTTCAACCTAAACATTCTGTTAGCCTGCCCTCATGTGTAGGGGTCGTATCGGGGCATGTGATATGGTTGCTTAGCATGGCGGGCTAGCAGACAATGCCCTTGAATATGACCTGGGCTGCTAACACCCAATCAGCAGTAGGTTTCTCATCAATATGAATAGAAGTCTCAGAAATGGCCTGTCCGTCCAATATACACTGAATACATTCATACATACACACGCACGCACGCACACACACACACACACACACACACACACACACACACACACACACACACACACACACACAGCTCTATGCATTCATACACATGCATGCACACACAGCTCTATCATTAGAGCCCTTGCAAGATTTTTGCCAAAGCACTTTAGTTTGTCGAGCTGAGATCGAGGCATTTAATCCAGATGAAATCTCAATCTCAAAAGCCCAAATAATCTACTAGAATGTATACATACATAAAGAGTGATGCATATAGAGAGACAGATGGAGAGCCAGATTGTTCTTTCTATCTCTAATGATATATGATCATCAAATAATATATGAAATGTGGGCTGTATATGCATATATATATATATATATATATATATATATATATATATATATATATATATATATATATATGTGTATGTGCATGGATGATGAGGTCATGAAGGGTACAACAGGGTACCAATGTCATTTATGATGCGTGTCTTATATGACATGAATAATTAATTACCACTATGGCACAATCACACTATTTCAACATTAAATATGATCCACAGACGGTTGCACCATCATCAGCTGTCAGAAAGACCCTGCTAGCATACTAACCAAGTCTTATTTATTGACGTTATGTTATCAAGGAACGCCGACATGTGCGAAAGCCCACCTGTGAGCCGGGGGCTAATTAAAACAGGACCAACTGTTTGTCTCTTCGCTGTCTATTAAGCAGAATCCACAGATCCACAGATGAATCCTACAGAGATAGAGCCAGACTGACACTTGTTATAAGGGGGGGTGACTACATTGGTACTTTTGTGTACATCGTTGACAAGTCGTAGCTGGCGGCAATATCCAGTTGTGCTATTTTGAGGGCAATGGAAACAGTAAACAAAAAGAGTATGAAAACAAACGGCAAACAGTGCATATTTTATTTAAATTGGATTTACCACGGGGTAGCGTTGGAGTGCTACAGAGCCTTGTTAAGAATACACAAACACGCATGTTTTTTTATGCCCCGAACGCACATCTACGTGGAGTTGGGGCGGAAACAGAAACACCCAGAGGAAACCCACGTAAACGCTGCAGACACTGGGAAAGCGCTAACTCCACGTGTTACATGGCCCCTGTTTTCCCACCAGGTGTGTGATCAATTAGTCATTATCTATCAGTTTGTGATGTCACAAGTGGGAGTGTCCACCCAGTCATATCCAGATCCATCATACATCTGAGTGGTCACTCCCCCTTGTGATGTCAAAAGTGGAGATATTTTGAAATGACATGGAAGGACTAGCATTAGCTAGTCAACAGCACACCTTGTTGGAGCCCTTTAAAAAAAAAAAACAGGAATTTAACACTGATACATGTCCATTCATCTTAAATAATTACAAAATGAAATGTGTCAATATAATGATGAATGTCAAAAGTAAATTGATATGCAACTGAATTCAAAACTAACAGAGAATATTGTACTGGTTGGTTTCAGTGTTAGAGTAAGTGTCTTAACTTACCCAGAATGTCATTTTTAAACATTCTGTCAGGAGTAGTGAGTTCTGTTCAGTCCTCAGGCAGAATGTGCCTCACCTTTTCTCTCAACCCCTACATGTACTAATGGCTAGAGTTACCCAAGCAACAAGATGTCATTTTAACAAATCGTAACATAGTCGAGACCAATTTAAAACCACACTTGTTAGTTTTGAGTACGACTGCACTTTCAAAATGAGACCACCGTTCATGTTGAATGTAGGACAAAAAGGGGCCAGGATAGTCAAGTGGTTAGGATGTTCAACTCCCAGCCAACTGAGCTTGATCGCCATTGTTCACAGCCTGCCTGTTGGGCGTCCTTGAGCAGGAAGCCTTTCCTGCTCATTAATGTAATTTACTGTATATCTCTTTGGATTAAAGTGTCACCTAAATAACTGAATTGTATTTCAGCTCGAACAAAATGTTTGAATTTTAAAACTTACAGACTCCATTCCAATAAAAATGCATGGTTTATTGTTTGTTAGTCAAGTTATTCATATTTTCATCTGTATTATTTGAATGTCAGACTCTGTTATGACTTCTCTAAACTATAAAGAAGGACAAACTCAACACGCATTCATTGCCTGCTGCCAGTATCAAATATGGTATTCTGATACGATAACCTCGATGATGATAATAATAAAATATGCATGGCCAGTACTCTAATAACATAAGGACAACAATGGAAAACAAAGGATATGTGATCCTTTCAAATATTCACTTCTTGGAAGCAAAGCCACGCTAACTCTTTTATATTTTAGATGAATTTTGGTCTCTCACACCTCTTTCTAATCACATCTAATGACTTAGTTTTTAATGAACCCTCCAGGCTATAGTTGTGTTTTTCACCTCAGCACATTTGATCTGCTGCATTGAACTACCTTGATGCAAGCTGGAACATCAGAAACCTACCTGACTTTAAGTAAGGGATAATGTACAGATATGTTGAAATGACTAGGCCGATTCGACATTGAAGGTACATGCGATACCACAACCAAACCCACCACCACGACAACCACCACACACCATCACAATCATAACAATCATATAATTTTCATACCTAAAATACACATTTGTTTTAAAGGTACAGTGTGTAAAATGTAGTGGCATCTAGCGGTGAGGTTACAGATTACAACAAACTAAATACCCCCCCCCCCCCCCTCACCTCTCCCTTTCCAACGACGTAGAAGAAGCTACGGTGGCCTGTACTGGCCTGTAAGGTCAGTAAGTGTTAGGGGTGCAATAAATATCAGAAAACTGTATATTGTATAACTGTATGAATACTCATGTACTCGTCTGCGATAGTTTCCACCAATGTACACATATCGACTTTCGATATGTGTACATATAGTCTAGTATGTTACATTCACACTGGAGCTCCACTGGCCATGCAGTTTTTTACCTGCTTTTACTGTTGTAGAGCTAGCAGGATACATTTCTAAACAACGATTTTAATATTATATATTATATCCATTCGGAACATTTTGTAACGTGAGACGTATCCAGTTTAATTGCACTTTAGTTGGGCTATTGTTTAGTGCAGGATAATGTGCCTATTGTGTAGACATATTGACCAAATGATGGCTCTATAGAGAGGAGTGCTGCTGCCTGACTGTCTCCTGGGCAGGTAGACACCACTAGACACATGGGACTCATACCGGTGATCGCATCTTTAGTTCACCATGTCACATCGCTTATTCAATGAATATCTGTTGATTATCCAATATCTTTAACAAAAAAAAACAAAAAACTTTTGAGATCATTTCCACCACCATACACCACCACAGTAGCACTATGCTGCTATAAATGTCATTTTCAGTTTTGATGTCGGGCGGACATTATTGTAAAATGTATTGAACGCTGGGGAACTCCGCCCCCCCGGGCCAGCTACTAAACATTGGTGAACAAACCTATTTTAGTCTCAATAACAATATGCAACGACAAAGGCTTTATTTCTCTACAGCCATTTGTCTGTTCTGGGCTACTGTAGAAACATGGCGGTGCAACATGTCGGTGGAACATGGTGGCCTCCGTGGAAGGCGACCCGCAACCCATGTAGATATAAACGATTCATTCTAAGTCAACAAAAACACGATTATTATTTTCAGGTCATTATACACTAATGAAAACATACTTATGAATATTATATTCAATTTCTACCAAGGCTGTTCCACTAGATGCCACACAATTCTACACACTGGAAGTTTAATGTGTATTTTATACCGCATGCAATGTTTTTTTATTAGGGCCGTCATTTTATTGTTTTATCATCATTCTCAAGCAAACTATGTCTGTAAACTTGTTGTGTTCATCTGTATTGTGCAGGGCCTAAGTATCTGCAATTCAACCTCCGCATACGATGCATCGCACAATGCATCTGACACTGCTGAGGAAAGCAGCGAGTGCCAAGTGTTTCTGAACAACAGGGAATCTGGCCAGCGCCTCTCTCTCTTCTCCTCCTCCTCCTCCTCGTCTCTTTGTCTTGCTCTGTCCCCACTGCCTGAACAAAGAGCAAATTAATATTTAATTTTAATTAGAGTGTGTGCCGCTTTTTACTTCCTAACGCGCATCAAGGAATTCCAAGAACGTGACTCAGAGTGCAGCCACTGTGTGAGATTTAATTTTTTATTAACGGAGGCAATCAACGATGAAGAACATTCCTCCAGCCTCGTCTTCATCTTCATCCCCGGCCTGTGTGTGTGTGTGTGTGTGTGTCAGTAGAGAAGGACTCATCTCAGTCGAAAACATCACGAGAACCCACTCCACTCTGTTTCGTCTTAATTGGTCTTAATCAGAGACGGCGCTGGCATTAACGCACTCTCATTCCAACCCACCACCTCCCCACCCTCCACCTCGTTCCTCATCTCTGCTATTGTCTGGTGTTGGAGGGGAGACCAGTGATGTCAGGACTGCTGCCTCGGTAATGAGCTGTCAAAGAAATATAAAGCCAAGATGCTCTTTATCCCCCAACCTCCCTCCCCTTCCCTCCTTCTGCATTTCTCCTCCCCAATAAGGAGTGTGTATGGTGTAGCATTAGCTTGGCAGTAGCATCTGTGGCTGCCGTGGCTCCAGGGATTGTAGAGTCACCGTGGCTGTGTGAGGGCGAAGCAAAGGAAGAGCCTTTACTTTTACTGTGGCTGGTAAGGCTGCTGTGATTAGGGGAGAACATCCTTTTCTGTTCCTTTTAAAAAAAATGTTTTACAACACCGTCCCTTTAAATGACTTAGTTGGGTTCGGAGGTGGTTAGATTCTGCAGGATTGATTTGATTGGCGCGGGACTAATGAGGAGAAGAATTGTGCAGTGCTCCGCTCTGATTACATGAGTGCTGATGGTGTCTTTCATCATGCGTCTCAACGTGTTACACTGGCCATATTCTTTCTTTTTGGGGAATATACACAGCAAGTGAAGGCTCCTGCAAATTAGATCTAACAGGTTTTCTGCCTCAAGTCGAGACATTCTCTAACTGCAGCTGAAGTATGCTGTCAAAATGGATTTCTCTGAATTTTACACACACACGCACACACACGCATATGCACTCACACACTCATACACACACAGGGCTGCAACATTCATGCTTTCTTTACCTATGTTCCCTGAGAATGCACTACATTGTATGGTTGCTATTTCCTGTTTTGTCATTTAGCAGAAGCTTTTGTCTGAAGCAACTTACAGTGATTTTCTTTTAGACGTCATTAAGGAGCATCCTCTGATCCAACTTTGAGACAGCAAGGCATTGAGTGCCAGTTTGCTTTGCATTCGCTCTATTAAATCCATAATCTTGTCTCTAAAACTTGGACTTCTTCCTAGGTACTTTGCTGTTATTGCTCATCGTGCCGTCACTCGCTTATTAAACTCTGCCTCCATGTTGATTTTTAAATAGTTGGAATTGGCTCATTTTGTAGTAGAGTTTGTTGTTGCTCTTCCAAACCATTTTCATACGAATATCTAATTCACCTCTTCCATCTAGCTCTGTGTCTCTCCATATGTTGGTCCCATCGCACCCATCGTCACAGCGTGATCCAGCCACACACGTATCCAGAGGAGGCCCACCGTCTGCACTTTACGATCCATCACCAAAGCACCACCATAGAAGAAATTAAAGGGAAGTATTCGAGCGGCCGCCACAGGAGGGAGGGGGGGGAAGCAGCAACACAATCTACCAAAACCCTTGAACACTCGTTCATGTGTGATGAGGGAAGCTTCTGGAAGTTCACCAAATGTCTCTGAGATAATGGCCGTTAGCTCCGTACCTTCACCGCAGTGGTGGAGCACTTTGGAACGGCTCATGATGCCTCTTCTCCTGTCGTTCCCCTCAGTCAAACCGCTCCGACTTCATGCTCCGCTGTCCGTCCGTCTGGCTTCTCCCGTTGTTCCCCAAAGTCAAACCGCTCCAACTTCACACTCCGCTATCCGTCTGTCTTTGCCGCGGCAAGAACCTCCCCTTCTGATGCTTTGAGAGTGTTCCTGAGACCTCCTTAGTACTAATAATGATGCATTTAATGTATATAGCGCATTTCATGAACCCAATGCGCTGGAACAAGTTAGTGATGGGTCGTTCGCGAACGAACTAGTTCGAACGAACGACTCTTTAAAGTGAACGAACTGACCTCGTTCGACACCGTCGTTCGTCTCGTTCGTCTTGTTCGCTGAGTCTCTCTGACGCGCTGATTCGCGGCGCCGCTGATTCGCGAGTCGTGACTCGTTCGCTGACTGATTGACTCGAGGACTGAGACGTCACTCACGACTCGTCATCACGAGAGCCAGCCAATGTATGTTGTTTGTCTGTCTGTGACAGTCTAGGACGCTTTCGAATGGTTGACACATTAACAATACCACTTTCACATTTGAATATTGCCTTTTACATTTACATATCAGTGAAATGGTAAATACATGCTGTCTTTGTATTTTCTGTGTCATGCCAGATTAATAAAATATTTGAATGTCTCGTCAATCTGTCTCGTTCTTTCATGCTTCCTTCTCACGCACGCAACCCGGCCGGGACCCGCAAAATAAAATATGCCCAGAATAAACACAACTGTACATCATTAACTTTAAAACTCATCATTGCTAAATCAAGTCTATTATCTTGCTGATATACATCCAATAATCTACTACGCCCCCCCCCCCCCCCCCCCCCCCCCCCACACACACACACATCCCGCTGCGTTTGGTTTGTCTAACGTTACGTTGAATTGGGGGAACGGGGCATTTTGATCCTGACATGTCATTATGCATACATTAAATAAATCTGTTGAACTCAAATGAAATACATATGTTAACATATTCAACCAGACACAATGTTGTATTTGCTATTAACACATTTATTAACGCCATCAAGCACCATTGCACGATTGTGAATCGTGATTTCATGATTAGTTAGTAAATGAGAAGAACGAGGGAGTCCGAGACCGACTCAGCTGCATTCGTGATTCGTTTGAATGTTGTGTGAACGAGGAGGAGCCGAGTCTGACCGACTCGGCTGGCATTCGCCGTTCGCGAATGACAGCCCTGAGCCGAGTCGTTCGTGATTCGCGAACGAGGGAGGAGCTAAGTGAACGACTGAACGACTGAACGAGTCAGTGAATGATTCAGCGCTACCGGAAACACGAACGAACGAACGAACGAACGAACGAACGAACGACTCTTCATGGCGAACTGAACGACGCGAACTAGTTCGCGCAAACGAACGAGGAAATCCACCACTAGAACAAGTGGTAAAAGCAACAAGGAAACAATAACAAAACAATCATAGGTCCTTAGTCATTAAGCAGATTCTTTTATCCCTTGCAAGTATGTCATTAATGAGCATTAATGAACTGAAGCCTACCGGTGGGCTGTGGACATTGGGGTATCGAACCACTGCACCATTCTTTGCTCCTTCACATGTTTTGTGTGTGAGCTGAGCCTTTCAAATGTGTTAATGAGAAAACAAGAGTGTATATTTTGTCAGGTGTGTAATGATATCTGATCGGAGCCTCCTGTCCTGTGGGGGGCGACGTGCTCACAGTTCATATTCATTAACAATCCATCGCTGATGAACTGTTGTGTGTTGTCTGGCCATTAGGAGGATGAATGGAAGCTAAACACTTATATAATCTGTGGCAGGGGAGACATACCGCAGCAGAGTGCAGTGGGCTCTAAAGCAAAGCCAAACCCCAACACCACTAGTAGATTGGTTTGCATTAGATGACTCCCTCTCTAGGTTAAACACATGTTATTGCTGGCATTACCAGTGATTGGCTGATATGGTTACCCGGTCACAGATGCTGATTAAGCATTGATGCTGCTGCTTCTTGAAACTGAACTGAAGGGGCATTTACAGGGGAGCTGGCAGCCTGCCCCAGAATTAACAAAACCTGAAAGCATATTTTAAAAACACAGTTGCGGCGTTTAGTTGGCCTTTAGATTCAAACATCTCGCTGTTCGGAGAGGAGACAATCCCCAGCAGGGATTGTCTGTTAATGAATTTCTCTTGAGTCCTAGTGTGGTCCTGTCTAGCTCAACTGGTAGAGCATGGCATCAACACCGCTAGGGTTAGGGGTTTGAATCCCACTGGGGCCAGCCCTGTTAACAGTGTATTGTATATGCGGTGTTGTAAGATGCATAGATGAATGCGTCCACCAAAGACTACAAAGTCGCTGGTCAATGGTGATACCAAGTTCTGGTGTCCCTCTGGTTCCGGTGATGGACACTTCTTCGTCTCAGGATCTCCTTTGTGGGCCTGGAAAGAGATATCTCGGTCTAGTCCTTGGTTCCCCAACATACACTTTTATCCAAAGTGTCTTGCTTGGGGCGTCTTGCTCAAGGACACATACAGGTTAGGCTGCTTGGGGATCGAACCCAGAACCTTTGAACTGTGAGCCCTACACACTACACTATCGAGACACATCATACCACCAGTGACTCAACTAGTTCAGGCAATTTAATGTCTTTTTAGTAAGTATTTTTTATAGATAATAGGCTCCTTTTTTGATTCCCCTTTTGATTTCAAATTCCTTTCAACAGTTTCCCAGCTTGATGTACTTTGGCATCAAGGATTTGTGCCAAACAGGCCATAAATAAGTGTCTTACAAACAAAGCCTGTAGTTTTAAATAAGGCTATCAATAAAGTCATAATAAAAAAAAAACACCTTTTCTATTTTTGAGTAATCATACCACCACCGAGGTTGTATGTCCTTGAGTGAGTGACATCCTTTAATCAAACCCACTACGTAGAACATTAAAATAAATGACAAAAAAATAAAAATCACTGTTTGAGGAAAAAATACTTCACAGGGTGTATCCATTTAATGACATATCAGTGATTTAAATAAATAATAATTATTTTTAAATATAAAAACCTTCACTTCACATAATTATATGTAACCTACAAATCACTTGATTACAGTGACTTTAACATTCAAAACACGACAAAAAAACCCCTGAAAATCCTCTATTTAGATTGAGTTGCAGATTATATTTAAATCTGATATTATGTATAATATTACCCTCGCACATGGTCTCTTTCTGACCTTTCATGTATAATTGCACTTTAAATGGCATATAATATTTGCCTGGGTCCAGACCTTTGAATCCACCCACTCCACTGAGTTGGAGAGTTGACTGCTTCTGGTCTGACATCATGACATGAAACAGCGGTTTCTCGTTGAAAAAAGGATTAGCCAATCAGTGCCATGGGTGGGACTAACGCCGTTGTCAAGCGTTGTCAAGCTGTGTGTCGGAACCAAGGAGCAGTGATAACAACAGTGGCGACCACTATAGACAAGATGGACACTGCTATCTAAATCAAGGTATGTTCAGGCATGTCTTCTCAATATTGCCTGACATCGTAGTTTGTATTTAGTTCGCTCCGCTCCACTCTTAGAACCTCGCCCAAACTAGTATGTTGGCATGGCTACTCATCAGTGTTAGTCACTTAAAATGACTAAAATGGCCTTCTTTTTCGAATGGGTATATCCGCTAGTGTGGATGGGCCTTGTAAAAACAACCACTGTGCTATCAGTCGTTCTGAATTTACATGTCAACACGTAAAGTCAAATAATGTCCTTCTGCTTGACTATGCAGCATCCGAATAGAATAGGGCTTGTACATCGCGACGTCACATCGCAATGACCGCCTCCATTTTGGAAGCATAGGAGCATTGTAATGTTAGTTATTCTGTTGGTAGTAATGTTTTTTTGGTCATTGTTTAGTAATTCATCGTGAAATGATTTGTCATTATGGGGAGACATTGTTGTTTGAAACTGCTACCACGTTTTTCATGCGAGACTTGGCAAAACAATGTCTTCGTTAGCCTAGGTTACAGTATATTTATGTTGATTTAGGAATTTACAGTACTACAACTCTCTTGAGTCCTCTCAATATGGCGGACTATCGGCAACAAAAAATGCAGCTTTCTGATGTACAAGCCCTATAGCAAATTCAAATCTATTTGTGTTCAAAAAAATCCAGCCCATCTAACTGATGGAAGTAAATGGGGGAACACACGGTCTGTTTGCTCATGCTCCCGCCACGCACGTCAAGATAATTACTGTATAGCTGCTTATGCTCAATCCTTTCTACATTTAGATTTTAAAACGTTAAAACGCTGTTGGCAACCCGTTCGCATAATGTTGTGCTTGAGACAAACCACTTGACATATACTATTGCACCAAGGGTGAAGGAAATTGATGCAAATTGTTCTATTTTTTCTGGAGTAACACTGCTTTATATATATTTTTTACCAGTGTGAAGCTGGTCTGGAGAGCAAACGACTTCTCTACAAACCCCTGTCATCTCTGCTGTGCCAGCAGTGATGGATTACACTTTATATTCATTTCCTTGTATCCTGGCCTATCATCGGTCCACTTTACACTCTAATTAAGGTCCTTAAAGAGAAGTGCTCGGCCAGTGCATGTTTATTGATTTCCAATGTATTAAATGCGTGGTATCGAATGCAATTCTCATGCAAAATTGGAAAATGTTTTGTAATACATCTAAATTGGCAATCAAACACGTTATTTTTACATTTAGTCATTTAGCTTTTATCCAAAGTGACGTGCAAGTGTTGTAGTTAAGAAAAAGCACACATTTAACTGATTGAAGTGTAGCTTTCTCAGTCATAGATCGATGAATAAACCCTACATTATTTCTATGGCATACATACCTTAGCTTTGGCTGAAAGCTGTGAGTGTGTGTGTGTGTGTAGCAGTTTGTGTGTTTGAGCTGGTGTGTGTGTTCGAGCATGTGTGTGAGTGTGAGCGTGTGTTCAAGCATTTGTGTGTGTTTAAGCATGTGTGTGTGTGTGTGCTGACACACATTTGTCACCCTCTCCTCCGACCCCCCAATATAATCCCCCATCTGCCAGAGAATTTGCATATATTTGCCTGCTGGGCCATGATTGGTTCACATACTTGTACGTGTCACAATGTGTGCTCACACATGCCAATCAATGCATGACGTGTCAGAGGACTGCAGCCTGTCCTCCAGTGGAAAAATCCTGAAGACGGCACACACCTGTAACAGTCGCTATACTGTGATGTCATGATTCCATTTCTTAAGAGTCCACACAGTGTTGCTCCCAAGGCGTTTATGTTCACAAAATATAAAAAAGATATACAAGATTTGGATCACATTGGATCTTTGTTAGGATCTTTTGTGATCAAAGTGTTAGCATTGTTTTTATCTGTGAAATAAAACTGCTTCTGCGCAATATACCGTGTTCGGGGTCTACTCTTTTACGTATTACCTCACTTGTTTGGCACCTGCAAAAAGAGTGATTTACATGTACATCTTCTGCGCTCTATTTTATAGCAGACCACAGAAGAACCATCATAAAACCAGCATTTTGAGTGAATACATTTTGAGTTAAGGAAAGACAGTGGACATTCACACACAATTTATCATGAACGTTAGTGAGACGTGTGTGTTCATTAATATCATTCATTCAGTTATCAAACATAATATTCCTGTTAGCTTTGAGTGGCTCTATACCTTCATGGTGATAATAAAATTTAGTAGTAAGTGCTCCACCATTCAGATTTAAGAGAAGGCTTTAAAATAAAGTGCACACAGATGAATTCATATGGGGGCCCAAAATAGATATTGGCAGAGAACCAGAAACATAAAATAAATATGTTTTACCCATGCGGCTTGATGGATTGGGTCGGTGAATATATTTTTACAAGCAATATTGCACAAAATAACTTTACTCTGTCTGCGGTCTCTTGCAGTGAAACATATCCACCGACTGTTCACCCAAATATGTCTCAAGATCTCCCCTAAATTGACTTGTGTTATAGCACTAGTGTTGAATTTACAACCTATCACTTTGTTGTTTTGATGCACTAACTCCTGCTATGCATTTGACTACTACTAATAAAAAGAAAATATAATAAATATATAATACAAAAACACTTACCTTGTCTTCTGATTCGTAAGGTTTGTTAGGTAGTTTTTTCAAAGTTGTATTTGTGCAGAACTTTTGTAACTTCTCTGCTATTGTTTGCTGTAATTATGTTATTACCATTTTACTATTTAAAAATGTACAAATAAACAAGTGCAATACAAATGTATATACATACATTCACTTACATCTATGTATTTATGTTTATTCCATAGGCATAGTTTTTAGTATGGACGCTAGAGACATGTCCCAACCAATGTCATAATACCAGTAAATTGTCCAATGCA
Source organism: Merluccius polli (assembly GCA_030340625.1). NCBI lineage: Eukaryota > Metazoa > Chordata > Actinopteri > Gadiformes > Merlucciidae > Merluccius > Merluccius polli. Next base: position 224,712 of record JAOPHQ010002283.1, read on the forward strand.
ATCACACTGCAAATGTGTTCATAGAGATGGTGTTAAAATGAACTAAATCATCTCTGTCCTCATAGAAAGCAAAACGATGGGTCTGCCAAATTGGCAATCTCTCCCATCATCTGATCTGCAATGAACCGGCCAATCAACAACTTCCTCTGAAAGTCTATTTCAATGCTTTTAGAAGTCTTAAGTGTCTATTTCTACGCTTTTTAGACGTCTATATTTCAACATTTTTACATGTCAGTATTTCGACACTTTTAAGATGTCCCACCCAAACTCTAGGAAACCCTAACCCTAATATGAAACCCTAACCATAATAGGAAACCCTAACCTTAAAACCTAAACCTAATAGGAAACCCTAACCCTAAACATAACCCTAATAGGAAACCATAAACCTAAAGCCTAACTTTAGTAGGGAACCCTAACCTTAATAGGAACCCTAAACCTAACCCTAATAGGAAACCCTAACCCTAAAGCCTAACCCTGAATACAACACCATTTAACATTAGGGTGAATGGTAGTTAGTTTTTCTTTAATAATGTTTTTTTCTGAAGGACGGAAAGACTCAAAACCGATGTCTGTGATGTTTTATGGGGAAGCTGAACACGCCGGTATTGTTCCTGAGTCATTTCGACCTTCCGTTCCGAAACCCTAACCCTAATATGAAACCCTAACCCTAATTTGACAACATTTAACATAAGGGTGAGTGGTAGTTAGTTTTACTTTAATAACATTTTTTCTGAAGGTCGGAAAGACTCAAAACCGATGTCTCACATGGTTTATGGGGAAGCTGAACACGCCAGTCTTGGTTCTGAGTCACTGCGACCTTCTGTTCCGGAGATACAGCCGTGCGTAGGGTAGGTAAGTGGTTTCTGGTACTTCCGGTTAAGGTAGAAACATTGTGTTTGGTTCCGTTGGAACGGGCGTCCCCGATGTAGTGGGTACGGAGCCCACTAAAAAGTATCTACAACCATCAGAACAAAAGTAATTCAAGTATGGCTCATCTTGGTTATTACCCCTAACCCTAACCCTAATATGAAACCCTAACCCTAATACTACACCATTTAACATTAGGGTGAATGGTAGTTAGTTTTTCTTTAATAACTTTGCCTCTTAGCCTTTCATAGCCTACAGACATTTATAGTTCTTAATAACTTATGGTCTAAATATTGATAATTAATATTTTGTTAATGTTTTGCTTATTTCGTTTTGCTTTGTCTTTTATGCACCGACCTCACCAAGTCACTTAGTCCTTGTATGTGTAAATTTACACACAAAAAAAAGATTATTGTGGACATTTGAGTTTGAAAAAAAATCTAATCAAAATATATTTTTATAGCACATTACATACAACGTAATCTCAATATGCTTTACAACACATGAACCAAAATAAAATGAACAAGTTATATATATATATATATATATATATATATATATATATATATATATATATATATATATATATATATATATTAGGGATGGGCATAATTAATCGATGATCGATCATTGATCGTTAAGAAATGTGTCGATCAATTTATATTGTTATAGGGCTGTCCCGAATACCATATTTTGGGCTCCGGAGCTTCGGTAGTAATCGACAGCGAATATTCGAATATTCGGGGGGGGGGGCAAAAAAAAAAGAAGAAAAAAAAAAAAGTTTTTTATGCCAATTGCCTTAGCCCCAGATGTTCCCACATTACTCCTTATTAGGGATGGGCATAATTAATCGATGATCGATCATTGATCGTTAAGAAATGTGTCGATCAATTTATATTGTTATCGATCAAAAGGACGTTGTGTTGCATACTGTGAGTCTTGAAGCGGTGCGGTGATCGCGGCTTTAGTTCCCCGTGTCTGATCGCTGTAATTCGGAGCGTGAATATCGGTTGAATATCTAATATCTTTCTAACTTTAAGAAACACTTTAGTATTTTTAAGACGATAGTCGCACATCCCTCGTAACTACGCCGTGAAGGTGAACCCTCCCCGACTCCTAACATGAACCGCTCTGCCGGAGGAGCCGGACACCACAATACAAACACGTGTTTTCCATTTGCTTGCTGTTAAATAAAGTTGTGTGCAGTTATACGGTTAAATACGATTATTGATTAATGACCGATCGCGTACTGCGGTCAAGACAGCCGTCTCTCGGTTTCGCGTGGTCAAGCCAGCCGCTCCAACATTTTAAATACTTCCATAACTGACATTTTAACAAAACGTTCAGCCTCATATGTTTTCTGACTAAGGTATTGCTTTTAGACAGTTCATGCAATTGTTTCTAAATGTGTGGCTCATCTGTTTGTCGCGAGCCTTTTCCGAGCGCCGGCTGCATATTGTATCGGCATATGTCGGCCTTTTCCCCTTTTTTTCAAAACAGTTATACAGTTTAATGCCCACTTTTACTGCCTTGTTTGATTATTGTTGGCCGATAAGTAGGCTACTTATTGTGATTGGATTACAGATGTAGTCTTGTTGAATCTCCAAACCTTTAAGAGCGCATTGTTCGGCTTTTACGAGCGCCGCATAGGCCTATAACCAGGGACGGGCTGCCATAGGGAGGTTCGGCCGGACGATTTCAGGCCGATTATTTTGTATTTTTTTATTTTGTGTATTATTATTTTTGGGCCGGTCCAGATTATTGGGCCGGTCCAGGACTGTCATAATACGGTCGTAGGTCCGCGGTGCGCTACAAACGCTACAAACTGAAGCCTGACGTTCACTGCTGTGAGTGATGTCACGCGCCCAAGCTGAGATGGTATATATTTCCACATCTTAACAGTCAAGTATAAATATAGTACAAGAATGTTCTGACAAAATGTATTTTGCGGTTCGCCTTTAGTGATAGCCTACATTTAGAAAAAAAAAACAAAAAAAAAACGAATATCCGAATCCCAAAATTGAAAACCGAATACCTACCCAACGAACGAATATCCGAATAGTCGAATATTCGGGTCCAGCCCTATATTGTTATCGATCAAAAGGACGTTGTGTTGCATACTGTGAGTCTTGAAGCGGTGCCCGGTGATCGCGGCTTTAGTTCCCCGTGTCTGATCGCTGTAATTCGGAGCGTGAATATCGGTTGAATATCTAATATCTTTCTAACTTTAAAAAACACTTTAGTATTTTTTAAGACGATAGCCGCACATCCCTCGTAACTACGCCGTGAAGGTGAACCCTCCCGGACTCCGCTGTTAACATGAACCGCTCCGCCGGAGGAGCCGCACATCCACACGCACCGGACACCAGAATACAAACACACGTTTTCCATTTGCTTGCTTTTAAATAAAGTTGTGTGCAGTTATACGGTAAATACGATTATTGATTAATGACCGATCGCGTACTGCGGTCAAGACAGCCGTCTCTCGGTTTCGCGTGGTCAAGCCAGCCGCTCCAACATTTTCAATATTTCCATAACTGTGACATTTTAGCAAAAAGTTCAGCCTCATATGTTTTCTGACTAAGGTATTGCTTTTAGATAGTTCATGCAATTGTTTCTAAATGTGTGGCTCATCTTTTTGTCGCGAGCCTTTTCCGAGCGCCGGCTGCATATTGTATAGGCATATGACGGCCTTTTTCCCCTTTTTTTTAAACAGTTATACAGTTTAATGCCCACTTTTACTGCCTTGTTTGATTATTGTTGGCCAATAAGTAGGCTACTTATTGTAATTGGAATACAGATTTAGTCTTGTTGAATCGTTTCCAAACCTTTAAGAGCGGCTGTAGGCGCATTGTTCGGCTTTTACGAGCGCCGCATAGGCCTACAACCTATAATGCCTGTATTTATTATTTTTAACAGTTGTAGGTCATCAAGTTAACTGTCTTGTATTATTGTTGGCCTATACATTATTGTTGGAATAAAGATTTCATTGATAAAAACATGCTGCATTTTGTATTTTCAACAGGAATTTTAATGTAGCCTATAGAAAAATAACGATTAATCGACAATTGATCGATAATTATAGTGATGATCGATCAAGGAAATTTCTTAGAATGCCCATCCCTAATATATATATATATATATATATATATATATATATCAGGGGTCGCGTTAACCGAATATTTTCCATCATTGACCGTTTTTTTTAAATAATGACGGAAAGATCTGAGGGCCGTCCGTCATTTTGACAGATTGCATTTCACACCCTGACCACTTGGTGGCGATGAGCATATTAATTGGCTGTTGTAGAAGAAGAAAAGTATAAAACAAGAAAGAAACAACAAACCCACTTGAAACATTTGATTACGTGCAAGCGGGCACGCGAGGAACCTAGAAGCTAGGGTTGGGCGAAGGCCCTTAAATTGGCAGTTGACGATGTTCACAGTAAAACATCATGATGGACGATGATACCGTCGTCGGGAGGGGCGGGGCGTTATTAGGCGGCCCATGATGCGGGCCGCCTATTAACGGCATGGACCAACACTTAATAATCGTATTTACCGTATAACTGCACATAACTTTATTTAAAAGCAATCAAATGGAACACGTTTGTTTGTATTTTGGTGTCCGGTGCGTGTGGATGTGCGGCTCCTTCATGTTAATAGCGGAGTCCGGGAGGGATCACCTTCACGGCGTAGTTACGAGGGATGTGCGATCATTGTAAAACATACTAAAGTGTTTTTTAAAGTTAGAAAGATATTAGATATTCAACCGATATTCACGCTCCGAATTACAGCGATCAGACACGGGGAACTAAAGCCGCGATCACCGGTATGAGTCCCGTGTGTCTAGCGGTGTCTACCTGCCCATGTGTCTACCTGCCCAGGTGTATACCTGCCCAGGTGTATCGGTCGGTATGCCTGCAGCGATTAGTTCAATCAGGGCTTGTTGCGACCACGGATGTATTCGGTTTGTGATGTTCATGCCTTCTTATTTTTATGTTTTACTTTTTGCTCGACTAATGAAAATGTATTCGACTAAGCCTCCGTCGATCGACTAAGCCGACTATTAGGGGGCAGTCCTAGTTAACTTACAGCACTTTATATGGACCATTAGTTATATTTTCAATTTATATACAGAGCAATCCCTGCAAAGTTTTTAGGTAATAACTATAGAAGAGACTATTGGATTAGTGTATGTCAGACGAGGGGGGCGTGACATCACGATGGTGGCTCTCCATCGTGATGTCAGTCAGCCATCACGATGTCCTCGTCCATCGGCACAACCCTACTAGAAGCCCCACTATACGCGAATTATCCGCGACATCGCGCCACCTTGAAAAGCTCATTAGCTTGGGGGCGTGTTGACTAGTGGATCAACTAGCTCCCGCCCGCATTGTGGTGATGAATCACCGTCAAGCCCCACTATACGCAAAATATCTGCGTGATGACAGTCAAGCCCCACAATACGCAAATCGCCTGGCGGCCGATATTCTTACATATTCTTCTGCTTGATGTGTGTAATGTATCCACGGTGTGGATTATTTGTTCAGCTTGTTTGGAGTGAATAATTAAAAATGAATTAAAATTAAATGCTATTGAACATGTCATCATTATCATTTAAAACATTAAAGTGACCGGTAAATATGACGGGATTTTTATGACCCTGTCAGTCAAAATGACGGACAACGAAAAAGTCTAGCGCAACCTCTGATATATATATATATATATATATATATATATATATATATATATATATATATATATATATATTTATATATAATACAAATAATGTGTTACCCTTCCCACCCACCCACACACACATACTCAAATATGAGTGCAAAATTCCCACTCACATACACCCAAAGAGAGAAAGTGACAGACAGACAGATGTAGACACTAGCTAGCCATAGGCCTGAGAGAACAGGTAGGTCTTTAGCTGCCTTTTAAAAGACTAAAATAATACAGTTGTGGTACATCTTAAATCATCAGGCAGTTTGTTCCAGAGAGTGGGGCCATCATGACTGAATGCACCTCCAGATGTACCTCTGATGATGGCTACAGTAAGGAGACCAGTGTCTGATGATCTAAGGGTTCTGGAAGGTTTGAACCTTTCAGCTGGGAGTCACACACCCTAGCCACTAGACTCTCCGGCCTCCCAACCTCCCCCGCAAGTCTGCACATAGCATCTCAATGTAATGTCATTTCCGATCTTTCTCAGATGCACACAACAGTTTCTTATAGAATCCATATGTTCTTCCTGAATTACCAAAGAACAAAGCCCTCTCAGAGTTCCTGGACCAGATTTGAGTGACATCCTTTAACGTTCAACATTTCTTTCTATCCCCAAATTTAAAATAATAATACACTGAGGCTGCACGACCACAGTGAACCACCACCACAACACCCATTGAACATCCAATCAGCAAACCCATTAAAACAACCCCCCCCCCCCCCCCCCCCCCCCCGCTTCGAATGCTGGGTGTCTGTGTTGGAAAGCAGGCTGGCATTCCATTAACTCACCCCCCTGCTGTGGAGAAAGCCTTAAAAACGGATGCTTGACATAATTACAGTGAAGAGAGAGGGAAAAGGAGCCCTTAAAAAGTGGGTCAGAGGTCAAGTCACGATCACAGTGATGTCACATGGCAGGTTGTGGTGGGGAGTCACACACACAAACACTTTGTGTGTGTGTGTGTGTTTGACACTTATGTTATGTGTGTGCGTGCATACAGATCATACCGTACGGAGCCAGGGCTCTTTCTGCTATTCATTGGCGCCATACGTGCACTTATGAAAATAACATTCCAAACAACGGTGAAGACCACTCGACATGTATTGGAAAGTATAGAAAGACGAGTATAGAAATTACATTTAAGACATATACAGGCAAAAAAAAAAAAATAATTAAATAACTAAACCCAAACATAATGGCCGCTATTATGATTCAGCTGCTATGGTTGGGGATTTTTTCTTACTCTTCCTTATTTCAAAAACATTCCACTCATAGCAGAAACTTCAAATTGCTCAGCGAGCACAAAGGAAAACCCCACAGGATCAACACTCAATTCAGACATTTTGTACATCGTGCATTGTCGAGAGGGCCTGAACGTACAAGTGGGTCATTATAAAATTAAAAAGACCACTCCACCACATTGTGGTACAAAACCCAGCGATTTGCCATTCAAGGCTATTGTTGTCGTGGTATTTTTTCAGAAGGTGTAGCCATCTGTCCGGCTGGCCCATGGACTTGACGTGTCAGGAGGTGAGAGAACACACCAATGTCTTGGCTGTGTGGCTGGAGGTAAAGGCTGCGGTATACTCGCCGTTCCCAAGCTGTCGCGCGACGTTGTGACGTCAAAATGACGTAGATCTCGCCGGCGCGACAGGTTTTTGGCCCGAACGCGCCGTGTCGCGCACAGCTCTTTTTTTTTCAGCGGCGCGTGACAAAGCGGAAACAGAAACACGGACGAGTTCGAAGGCACATTGTAATGCGCCTTATTGCTAGGGCTTCTTTCTTTATATGTTCTGTTTTATTGTGTGGTGTATGCCTATATGTATTCGCTAATAAACCGTGGTTTTATGTAAGTGCTGTCTACTGTTGTTGTGGTCAAAGACAAGTGGAATTACGTGGCTGAAAAACTATCTCAAAGCGGCAGTAAGTTATAAAATAAAAGTATATAGGCTAAGATAATCACTAAGTTATTAAGATGGATGCTTACAAACACTTCATATGAGAACTGCTGCCATACACTGGACTGTTGATGGCTGACCAGGTGGGGAAGTGATGTAGAATAATGTCGCGGCCACCAGCACGAGTATAAATAGTTACCGTCCTCCCGTGACGTCACATTGTCGCGCGACAGCTTGGGAACGGCGAGTATACTGCGGCCTTAACACAGACATCACCTACCAGTGGTGAGCATGTGGTATTACATCATGTTAATTTGGTTGTTCCACACCCCACAATAAGAGCAGGATAGTCTAGTGGTTAAGGGTGTTGGACTCCCAAATAATACATGTATTTTATAGAGAGTTTTTCATAAACTCAAAACGCTGTACAATCAGATTAAAAGCAACAATAAAATATAAATAGCAAGCATGAGAAACAAAAAAAAGAGCAGTCAGAGCAGGAAATAAAAGTGAAAAGATGAAAGGTTTGAACCCCAATGTCTGCAAGTCTATCTGTAGGCATCTTTGAGCAAGATGCCCTTACCCCTACCTGTGCCTTAATGACGTATCTCAATTCACTGTAAACCTCATTGGGAAAAATTAGTGAATGACTGAATAATAACAATAAACAATCATCCAACAGAATGATATGAAGGAGTATAAAGTTTTAATTGTACAAATAGAAAGTGATAAAAAAAACTATTAATGCTGGTGAGCTACAAGTCCCTATACTGTATATTTGAAACCATGCTACTTAAAGGAAGAAAATGGGGGAATTCAATACTTTTCCGTTTTCCTCCTAATGACAGATATGTGATGTGACCCAGAAGCTAAATACGATCATTTGCACATTTAATTCACAACAAAAAAATGGGTTTTCCCGGAGAAGAGCCCTAAATGTGGGACTTGTCCCGTCCCATTAAAGATTGAGCTCTCAACTTTATACATAATTTATGACTTCATTTACATGCATTTTCCATCTATTTCCAGAGACACTGTTAAGGTCTGTTTTGAGGTCTCCATCAAGGAGACCATGTATATAATAAGTGTAATAATTACAATACAAAATGCTAAATATGAATAATCTAAAAAGTATATAGAGTATAAAAGAAATAAATACTCTTGTCTTTTGTATACAGTATGCAATTCTAAAATATCATAATATATAAACATAAATACTAGTATTTTGTACACAAACCAATTACAGTTACCTGACAAATAATAATCTAATAACAATAGTGATGTTAAACACCGGTAGACAACAATAATTATATTAAATACCAGTAGACTATGTGATCGTTTATTCAGAAGTAGGTGAATCTAAGACAGGCGTGCCTCAATGGATGGACATAAGGAGGAGTGGAGAGGAGGGGTGGGTGTAATTGTCTGGTCTAGCCATGGATGGTTGCCTCGCTCCAGGGCAGCTGTAACCTTCTTCGACCCCCCCCCCCCCCCCCCCCCCCCCCCCCACTCCCTGGAGCTCAGACACTCACCCCCTGTCCAATGAGCCTCCCTTTCCTTAGCGTCGCTCTTTAGCCGTCATCATCGTGGCTGTTTACTGTTTTCTTCTCTATGTCTGGAGCGCTGAGGCACCCGTCGGGGCTCGTCGTGGGTCCGAGTCCGTTTGGGCTCGTCGGTTCACGGATGATTAGTGGGCTGAATGGGCGGTTGCTCTGCAGCGTTTGTCCCATTTGCCGGAGGAGGTCTTGAGGGCGATGGTCAGTGGTGAACTAACATTAGCCCTTGCTATGACTTCTGATTATTATTATCATTATTATTATTTTTACATTCCCCATTGTCTTAATGTCAGGTATGAGCTTCTTTTTTCTATCAACCTAATTGTGCTTAACCTCGGTGTGATTTAATACATTTTATTTATTGTTAGTAGTGTTGCTTTCGTCAATGAAAATTATGACTGAAATATCGTCGTCAACAAACCTTTATCACGTGATGAAAACGAGACGAGACGCAACAAAAATGGTGGTCATGTGATGATAACTATAACTAAATATATAATGCAATATTGTTGACAAATGAAAATGAGACTAAATGTGGTTTACAAAATAAAAACTCTGCTAAAATGCATCTTCATTTTCGTTGACCAAAACGAGATGAGACAAATAACGTTATAATGTTTAGTTGCGTTATTATTATTTTGCGGTATTTCTGTTTCCTAGGCTGTGTGTCACACTGCACAGACACAAGTGGCGTCACTTCCTCAATCCCCACTCGCGGCATTATTTAGAAGATGGCTGCAGCTGCGGTGGTGGCATGGTTAACAACAACAAATTTAAGTCTGACATAAAGGGAAGAAGGAATAAGGAAAGAAAGGGGCCGATGGCCGGGCAGGCCGCCAAAAACAACACTAATTGTTAGAAGGCTGTTTGCAACTAATTGTGTTTATTGGGTAGGAAGGCTACCAGATAAGACACCATTGTACCAGTGCTCCGATTTCTACAGAAATATCAAAGCTTGATCCATTTCCAGACAACAATACATTATTTATTTCACTCATTACTAATCTATTATTTTTACTAACTTTAATGTAAATAAATTTCTGTTAAATCGCTATTGCCGAATGAGGTAACACAATGGTGATTGAGCTCATGACTCATTGATGAAAGCCCTTGCATTTGCAGTATTATGAATGTTATGAACTGGGTGTCGGTGGCGACACACACACGAAACAGAAGTCTTTGAGACTGCCACTTTAACCTTTGGTTCTGCTTTGTTTCATGCTACCATTATGTCTGCCCATTCAGCACCTATTGCACTCCTAACTGTCCCTGGAAGGAGGGATCCCTCTTCTGTGTTCCTTCTCAAGGTTTCTGGGGAGTTTTTCCTCCTGTCCTTAAGAGGCCTTAGGGTTAAGGGTGGGGGGGGATACTGTGGGCCTGCAAAGTCCAAATGGATACTGTAACTGTGATTAAGGGTGTACACTTGACTTCACCAGCCGCTATCAAAATGGAGTCCCTAGCGTTGCAAGATTTTTGGGTTGCATTTGACAGCAGGAGCAAATTAACTAAAACAGTTGTTGCAAAAGTTAAGTTTTCATTGCAGATTTGTTTTCTTTCATTCTTCTGATTTATTTGTTGATTTATTTGGGGGGGGTGCGCACCTCGGACCTACGGCCGACGGGCGGGGGGGGCACGTGATAGTAACACACCCAGGACCTACGACCGGCGGGGGGGTGCGCGATCGTAACACACCACGGACTTATGACCGGCGGGCAGACCTATGACCGGCGGGGGTGTCTCAAAAAGGAGGACAAATACGCGTCCAGCTTGATGCTGCGCCGGACGCCGGACAGGGCATTGAAAAACCGGACAATCCGGCCTAAAGCCGGACAAATGGCCACCCTATATGTTTTGCATTGATGTGATACTTGAGGCTTGATGTGCTGCGGTGATATGCAAATTCCTTGTTACATAGCTTGCACACAACCATGCTCTTATCGACGTTTCCATCCGTTCGTTTTTTGTAACAAAATTTCCCATCCACGGGGCCAACCAAAGCAGTCTCATCAGCTACTTAGTTCATGTTCACTGTGGTTTGTTGTTGTCTGAACTCATGAACGCTAGTTGGTGCTCCAGTATAATCGGTCCGCCTGAAACTCATCCAGTGAGAAACGTTCCGCGGTGCAAAAATAAGTGCGATTAAAATGCGTCAATTTTTTTTAATGCGTTAATCATTGTGTAATTAATTAATCTTAATTAACGCGTTGAAGTCCCGGCCCTAATATATATATATATATATATATATATATATATATATATATATATATATATATATATAATTTCAAACAATATTCATAATGTTGGATCATTTTATTTAACAATTTGAATGGCTGGTTGTTTTGCCAGAAAATAGGCATTAGTGGATAACCTGAGTTCAGTCTCATCCATCCATTCAAGCAGCCTGTTTCTTTAGACTTATGGTCAAGGTCACAGAATTAATGGATATTTCATTACATTCAGCAGTCATTCAGTGTATGTTGTGGTCGCATACAGCAATACAAACGTTACGTAAGGTCTCCAAGTTTCAGGGGACTAAATGCTGAATTTGGAGTTTCACAACTTTGTCCCCTTTTAGGCACTTGACGGACACTAATGATAAAAAAATATATAACCTCTTTTTCTGATTCCTTGCTAGTCTGCACTCTGTCCCGGTGCTTTTTTCTAGCTACTCCAGTATTGATTGCATGCTTTGATCATTCTCAGCCCTGTAAGTCACTCTGGATAAAAGCGTCTGCTAAATAACTAAACGTAAACCTCTGTTTGTAAAAAAAAATCTGTTTGATGCTAGCCTAACACCATGACCGCAAACACACACCTTTGCTTTTATGCCATTGCCATTATATGGCCTTGATTCCGACTCTAGCTATCTTTTTTTTTTACTAGAGCCTGTCTCTGTACTGTCTAACCCCTACCTGCTCCTTCACAACATGTATTTGTACTGTCTAACCCATACCTGCTCCTTCATGACATGTATCTCAATTCACTGAAGTCACTTTAGATAAAAGTGTCTGCTAAATGATCAAATGGTAATGGTTGATTTTCTTTCAAGACACTGCCACCTGTGATACAAAGCTAATTGGACCATTTCAACCTTTAATTTTCTTGCTTTATTTATATTTCATATAATATATTTCAGTTTTTTTTCTATATGTTTTTTTAAAAGCCACAGACATCAGCCAGTGTCGACCAAAGCTGATTGGACTTTTTCTTAAAAAAATATAATTAAGTAATGCTTTTCTTTTTTGTGTAATTTCAAACAACATTACAACAGTGTGTTGTGGATTCTCTTGGCCCCCCCCTACTCCATTATTGCTGGCCGGCTCTAGTGCCCTAGTTACTGTTCTGTATGGACCATACGACGCAGGGCACCGCTCCAGTGGTAGCGCCGTGGTCCTGACACACCCCAGTCTGTCGGGGCGGGTCTGTCTCGGTCCTGTTGGCTTGGACCTCCCATTCCCTGTAACCCAGACACTCTGTCACTCCAGTCTGAATATGAATCCCACTGCAGGTCCTGGTCGGACCCACCCACACTAACCAGAAGCGCGCTGCGATTGGCTGGCAACTAGTAATGCGCGATATAAACGATATACGATATAAACGATAAAAAATGGCCCACGATAGAGATTTTAATTCTATGCTCTATCGTGATAACGCATGTTGATCACGCAATCTTCCCGTGACCCGCGACATTTAGAACGATGGGCTGCAACGCGTCATCTGGTAAACATGGCTGAAGGCGAAACGGAGCAGCTAGAACTCGTGAAAAAGACCGGTGCAAGAAAACGAGAAAACATTTTCTTTAGTTTACTAATGTGCCTGACGTAAGCGCCGCAGAACGGCTGCGCTGCGGTCACAACACTATATATGTATACTGGAAGGATTTTCTTTATTTAAAAAAATTATTGTGCTTCCATTTTGCACTTTTATGTTTTCATTTGAAGCATCTGTGCACACACTTTTCTTTATTTAAAATAGCCATGGCTTATACTGGATGTGTTTACCTAATTCACAGTATATGTTCAGGTAAGAAAGTTTATGTGTAAGAAATATGTTTTTATATAAGTATCTGTTATTACACAGAAGTATTTTCAGTACAGTGTCTGTTCTTTTTTAAATACATTTAGCAGTTTGGCTTTCCTTAGGGTCTATGTAACCTGTTCTGAAATGGTTTTATTATAATTTATATATCGTGATATGTATCGTTATCGCAAGAGGCTGCAATGTATATCGCGATATGGATTTTAGGCCATATCGCCCATCCCTACTGGCAACGCGAGGTTAGAGAGGGTTCAGTTTAGGTATTAGGTTAGAGATGGTAATGTTTACGTATTAGGTTAGCGATGGATAAGTTTAGGTATTAGGTTAGCGACGGTTAAGCTCAGGGTTAGGTTAGAAATGCTCATGTTTAGTAAGCAACATGTCACCAGCCAATCACGGCACGATTCGAGAGGCAGTGCAATGGCAGGTCTTCCCAGCGATAGGATTCATTATTGCATGTCTCACTCCATCCTCCTTTTCTATGTCGTCTCCTTCTTCTTCTGCTGTCACAAAGAGAAAAAAGAAACCGTGCGTTAGAGAGTCGCCACACCGCGCATTGTGGAGGGCACCAGCACAGCGCCGCGGAGCACGGCTTCAATTAGGGCAGCAGTCAGGGAACGGCGAGCGGCCAGGAGAACACAGAGCGGCAGCTGTTCCCGGGCAGCGGGATCAAAAGGGGGGATGGGGAGGGGAGGGTGGCGTCGCGTTGCGGTGCGTAGAAACCGGTGTCTGTAGCGAAGGAGGCCAAAGCCCTCGGCTTCACGGTGGCCTCGGCTGCCAGCTGGTCTTACAGACTTTCAGCCGATGCTCTTTTTTGTGTGTAAAATCGTGTGTGTGTGTGTCTCTCTCTCTCTCTCTCTCTACTGGGAGTTAGGTAGTTTAGCTGCTTTACTTTGAGCTGTCTTTTATTTGGTTTTAAAAAATGCAAATGAACAAAGTTGGACAGCTTCCAAAAGAAAGAAAAACCCATTTGAAAAATGAAAATGTCACACTAACTCTAACACAACACCCCACTTCTACAGCAATACAAGCCTTGGAGTGTATGTGAATTGAGAGTTTTATTTGTGTGAAGATACCAGACTGTGTGAAATAGCATGTTGATGGAAGAAGGATGATAATCATCAAGATAATAAATAATCAACTGACTTGTGTACCTTGTTATTAGGGCTGCAACTAACGATTTTCATAGTCAGTTAAACTAACAATCATTTTTTTCAATTAAACGATTATCATTTAGCTTAGAAAATGTAATAAATAGCAAATGCCATCACAAGTTACCAGAGTCCAAAGTGATGTCTAACATTTGCTTGCTTTATCTGACAGGCAGCCAAGAAAAACTAAAGTATTTGTTTTATAATAATCCATGAACCAACCATTTTATTTTCTGAAGCATCAAGCAGCAAATATTTGTTATTTGTACTTGTTAAATGACTTAACGATTATTCGATTATAAAAAAAAAAAAAAATCAATACATTTTTTGTCGGTCGATTCATCAACTAATCGTTGCAGCCCTAGTTGTTATCGTTGCCATGCTCTGCCCTTCATGTTTCTGCAGTAACTCCATCCAATATTGATTGTCATCTGTGATCATTCTCAGCCTCACCTGTAAGGCGCTTTGTTCCCCAGCACAGCGTCTAAAAGCTAAATGAGGGAGCGGGTATCAAACTGCTGTCAGACCAGAGGTATGGCAGCTATGGCAGTTACAGTGATCTTCAAAGAGAGAGTGTAGACACCTTATGTAGTAGATGCATCATGTAGTAGACATGTAGTAGATGCATCATGTAGTAGACATAATGTAGTAGACATGTAGTAGATGCATCATGTAGTAGACAGACATGTAGTAGACATCATGTAGTAGATGACATGTAGTAGACATCATTTAGTAGACGTGTAGCTGTATCATGTATTACTTGTAGTAGACAGCATGTAGTAAACACAATCATGTAGTAGACACATCATGTAGTAGACGGCATGTAGTAGACGGCATGTAGTAGACATCATGTAGAAGACACATGTAGTAGGCGTCATGTAGTAGACACTCAGGGACGACAGTGGACATCTCAGCATCTTCTCTAAATCAAGCGCTGCCTTAAACAGTACCACACACACAGAACACACAAACACACACACGCAGAACACGCACACATGCAGAACACACGCACAAACCCTAGACTGTACTGTTTGAAAGTGCTGCCACTATCCCAGCACTAAGTGAGGCTTGTGAGAAGAACGCCTACTGTAGCCCTGCTCTCCTCTGGGAATACCAGCGGGAAAGTTGTCATCCACAGTACGATATTGAATCATCTGACATCGGAAATAAACAGCATTTTAAACTGTGATGGATATAGAATACTTTTGCTTGATTTCTGTCTCTACATTAAGTCTCACAGCTTACGTCCTCGGAAAACTGCAGGGGATATCAGCGGCATCCCTTTGGCTGGAGAAGAGATCCTGGTGGTGGTGGACAGTCACAGTTGGCAGAATAGTAGTTAGGGGGTTTTACCCACAGCCAAAAGTTACTGGGTTTGATCCCCAATCTCTGCATCCGAACCTGGAGGGGTCCTTGAGCAAGATGCCCCCTAACCCCTACCTGCTCTTTATTGACATGTGGCTAAAGTAATACACTGCAGGCACTTTGGATACAAGTGTCTGCTAAATGACTAAATAGAAAATAGAATTGGAATAGTCTGCCAATGGAGCCTCGACGAGCAATGAAATGTTCAAAACATTTTACTTAATCGCAGCAAACTAAGGAAAGGTTTTATTTTTAATCCGCTAGAATTAAATTGTCTGTGATGGTCAATAATCAGGAAACTACTTAGTATCTAGCCAAGACAGTTTGTGTTTGTGCACAAAAAAACAGCACAAGCTTATTTACAAAGCACACAAATATGTTCATCGTAATCCATAATGGGGAAAAAAAACACCAAATAACAGATGTGAAATAATGAACATGATGAAAGGTTTTGCAGGGCATAAATCCATGTTTTGCCTTGTGCAGGCAAGGCCCCCATAGAGGCAGAGGTGTCTGCAGAATGTCTGCTTAAGGGCCTGGTCGGGGTAGAGCAGACAGACCGATGGACAGACAGAGCAGGTGTGGTAGTTTGAGGCGAAATGGAGGAAAGTGGTGAGTTGCAGGACCAATGAAAACCGCTACCCAAGCACAATATTACACAAACGCATGAATAGAATAACTTTTCGGATATTTCTTTTGAGTATCGAAGAACCCTCGGCTGCCGCGTTCCTCCGGCACTATAGAAATGATGTGTCATACACTGTGCGCACTCAGGATGTTGAAACTCAATCTCTGTTGCTGAATTATACCTGTCATACACTGCATGTAAACTCAGGATATTTCAACGCAGTATCTTCGTACTTCCGCCCAGTTTTGTAATACAGAAAATGTATGTATATGCAATACAAAGGACATACATGCCTGTATTTTGAGGAAAGCGATACAATATAGTAGAAGTATACAGTATGTCCGTATTTTAAAGGAAGTATGATACAGTGGAATGTTATGGAAATATATAATACAGAGGTATTATACACCTGTTTTAAATAAAGTATACAATAGTGGAATTGTATTTTAAACTAAATATATATCCTGGTCAAGGACATACATACAGGGGAGAAAGTGGCATTTTGGTGGCATTTTAAAGGAATTATAGGGCTTGTACATCAGAATGCATCATGGGATTTTTTGTTGCCGATACTGAGAGGCCATATTGAGAGGACTCAAGAGAGTTGTAGTACTGTAAAATCTTGAATCAACGTAAACATACCATAACCTAGGCTAATTAAAACGTTGTTTTTCCACGTCTCACATGAGAAACTGTGTGGCACTTTTAAACACAACAATGTCTCCCCATAATGAGAAATTATTTCACGATGCATTACTAAACAATGACCAACAAACCATTACTACCAACATAACATTCCACAGCTATATACTGTAAGGAGACAGTAATATGCTGTATATTAAAAAAAATATTTTGTGGAGAAAGGCTATCCTTGTGTTTTAGAGGAAATATATCATGGCAGAAGACTATGCTTGTGTTTTAGAGGAAATATATTGTGGTGGAAGACCATGCTTGTGTTTTGAAAGAAATATATTGTGCTTGTGTTTTAGAGGAAATATATTGCATGGAGAAAGTCTATGCTTGTGTTTTAGAGGCGCGCTCATCTCATCCTTCCTTATGAGGCTGGTCTTGTTAGTCAAACCTTGCTGCTCTTTCATGCCTCCCCTATCACCATGGCAACACACCAACCCCTGCAGGCTCCTGCCAAATTGACAGTGTAAAACAGAGCGCACACACACATCGCCCATTCATCCGAGCATCACCCTCTTCCTCACCCTCCGCTCACCCTCCTCTTCCTCCTCCCTCTCCTCCTCTTCCTCCAACACCCTCTCATCCACTGCTGTAGCACAGGGACAATGTGTTTACTGTGTCTTTCTCGACGGCTACAAATCTGTTGCTATTGTCACAGAATGTTATGGTGTAAGAAAAAAAAGGCTGAAACATTATTTCAGGTTTTCTCATCATTTTTCCTTCTCTCCCCCCCCCCCCCCCCCCCCCCCCCCCCAGGAGGTCTCAGGAGGTCTGTGTGTCAACATTTTAGGAGATACAGTGTTGGGGTTTGGTATGGTGGTGGTGGTGTTTTCCACCTGGTAAACCGTCCAAGATCGAGATTAGATTAGTGTTTTTGATCTGGGGGATGTCTAAAATAATCCTCTCTCTCCATCAGGGGTCTGTAGGCGTTTATGGCGGTGGCTGAGCCGACAGAGTGATCACACACAGAGTGGTAGTTTATCACTTTCACTCTACATACTTGGTTGTACACATGCGGAAACAACAATGCAGACATTTTCTCTTCCTCTTTCCTCCCTGGGTTTCTATTTATTTCCACCTTATTTGTGTTGATTTGTATTCAACAACCAACAATATCTGGCTTATCTATCAAGCCACAAACTGCATCTGGAACAATGGACACTAATGAAGTGATGAATGTGTTTTTATTATGTGTTATTATATTAATTATTATTGGAATTACATGCACTGCAAATGATCATCACCGCTAACATTCAAATTGTGATTTCTATAATTTATCAAAATCAAGTTAACATTTTTTTGTAATGACTTGAGTTCTGTGACTTCGCAAACTTCGTCTCCTACACTCACAAAAACCAGACGGACAGAGACAGAAAATATACACTGAGAGGATGAATTGGACAGCTAATCAGTCTGTCAGTCAATATAATCATAGAAAATATTATACGTATTTCCCGTGTTGATGGAGTGTGTCCTGTATTTCCTCGAGATGTCTGTTGGGTTGAGCTCAAAATAACGATTTTAAATGTTGTCAACAATTACCCCCCGATGACATATTAGATGTCAGGATTGCTCTCAAATGTGGCTCTGCGATTCCAATTTTTTTCTACTATTATTTTTAGTTCTGTTATTTTATCTCATTACTTGCTCGTGTTGTGTTGTTTCCCCTTGTTAAACAGTTTGTCTTGCTGTTTTGCACGGAAAAGGGACATTATAAATATAAATACATTTTGATTGAATTCCACCTTTTTTTTGCATTTCTCCCAGTCCAATCGCAGCCGCTGACGTGCACGAGGTAGAGATGATATATGCTCGTTAATGATCCCGTTGCACCGCTAATTAGCATGTAATAAGACGCCAACTCCCGCACAGGAGGCTTGTTATTTAAGAATAAAGCTCATCTCTCATTTGAATGCATTTTTCATAAGCTACCCTAATTAAATTTAATTTGCATTATTAATTAAGCACAAAAAGGTTCCTATTTCCTTAATATCAAAGTGGGTCTGCGCTGAGAGCAGGGCTGATTGGCAGCTCTTATAGGTAGCTAGCGGCGTTTGGAAACTTTAGAGAATGTATTGTCGTGCTTAAGCATTGTGTATATGTTTATTATTATTACTTAGAAAAATCTGGATTTCTTAGGGCTGTGCATCCCCATATTCTGGACCTGCTCTGAGGGGTGTGTGTCTGTCTCCAACTACGCTTGTTGCTCGTCTGTCACTGGTGTATGTGGTGGCATCTAGTTTCCTTGTTTTAGGGATGAATAAAATGTCTTGTATGTCGGCTACTGCAAACCGCAGTAATCTATCCATCAGTAATCCTCCAGATGAGATCCAAAGTTATGATGCAGAGACTGAAAATGTCTTGAGATATACGATACAACACACAAGGCAGGGAAACTCATGAAAGTGAAACAATTGCCTGTATCTAGTATATGTCGAGGGCCGGTAGGAGACATAGAAGACCTGGAGACTAAGGGAATAGTTACTGCACCCTCTGCTCTCTTAATGGCATACAGTAACTTGAAGACTAAGCAGAAAAAAGGGAAACTTAGGTGCTTTTTCCGCTTTGCTAGCCCCATGCAGGGAGGTACGAGTAAGTGAGATAAGCGGTGTACCAACCCAGAAACATTCAGCACCTGAAACTTTGATTAAAGTCTCTTTAAAACTTTTAATCAAGATGCATTTTTACAAATGAAAAAATAAGTGTATTACTCGTAGTAGTTCGAGTAAGAGTAATTTGAGGACTTTATCCGAAACATCGACAAAGACGGAATTGAAATGATTGAATGGTAATTGAAAGGTAATTGAATGGTAATTGATCGTGAGCGGTGGCATGCCGGAGGCTTTTCGGATTATTAACCTTTTAAAAAACTGTTGTGAATCTGAACACATTTCTGTGCCAATTGATCGGGTAATTGTTTATGAATCCCAACAGAATGTTAGCGTCTCTACGATATTAATGATGCGGTCCATCAAGCGCAGTAGTAACCCATCGAGAGTCTCGCATGATTAGGACACGCAGTGATTAGTTGTGTTCAATGGAAACGCAGCCAATGTGTTCCTATTATTGTTATTATTATTGCTGGGCGGCTGGAAGGACCACAACATGAAGTTGATGAAGGTGTCAGAGAACATGTGTTTGACTGTATTATAGTGTGTGTGTGTGTGTGTGTGTGTGGGGGGGGGGGGGTCGTTCGGCATTCAGGGCTTTTGAATACATGGATGGGAAAAAGAGAAGTAATTAACTAACACTGTTTAATTGAAAGTAATCAAGTGGCGAGAGAAAACCTCTGATGGGGAAGATCACGCATACAAAAACATGTTTGCATACATGCAATGACAGACAGACACCATATAGATGCACTCACATATACATGCATACATAACGCATACATGCAATGACAGATACACACATAAACATGCCCACACACATATACCCACACACATACGTAGCACTATAGTTGTTCTGTTATAGCGTTTGTTCGTGTGTCTGTGCTTTATAGTATTGTAAACTGTGACTTGTGTCTGTGAAAGGTAGGGCTGGACGATTATGGAAAAAATAATAATCATGATTATTTTGATTGATATTGAAATCACGATTAATAAACACGATTATTCATTGATTGTTTATTGCACCACCAAAACTCAACTTTAAATATAACTTTTAGAAAAACAACCAGTAATAAATTAGTAACAAGTAAAAAAAAAAATATATATATATAAAAATAAAAATAATAGCTCCCAAGCTGTCGCGCAACAATGTGACGTCACAGGAGCGGCGTAACTATTTATACTCACGCTGGTGGCCGCGACAGTAGTTGCAGTCTTCTCCTGAACAGAGGTGGCGCCACTGAGGAAAGGCGACCATCTTTGCTATTTCTACGCACTAGAAGAAGAGATATACTAATACTGGTACCCATAGACATCATCTATGCTGGTACCCCTGTGTCTTTAATTTCTTACACATCATTAGATATTCAGTTAAGGTTTAGTTCACCAGGATGTCTCTCACTATACAGCATTATGTCTATTGCTTTACATTGCTGACACCTGGTCAGCCATCAACAGTCCAGTGTATGGCAGCAGTTCTCATATGAATAGTGTTTGTAAGCATCTATCTTAATAACTTAATGATTATTTTATATAATTGCATTTTATAACTTACTGCCGCTTTGAGATAGTTTTTCAGCCACGTAATTTCACTCGTCTTTGACCACAACAACAGTAGACAGCACTTATGTAAAACCACGGTTTATTAGCGAAAAAATATAGGCCTACACCACACAACAAAATAGAACATATAAAGGAAGAAGCTAAAATAGAACGCTATGGAATGATAGCGCTGCGGCGCGGTGTGCCGCTCCTGGGACGCTGCTGAGACGTTCCGAGACGTGGCAGCGATCAGCAGCGGTGACCGCGGCTCAGTGGCAGCGATCAGCGGCGGTGACCGCGGCGCACGGCCCCCGGTGGAAATGAGCAGGCGCATTAAAATGTGCCTTCGAACTCGTCCGTGTTTCTGTTTCCGCTTTGTCGCGCGCCGCTGAAAAAAAAGAGAGGTGCGCGACACGGCGCGACCGGGCTAAAGTCCTGTTGCGCCGGCGAGATCTACGTCATTTTGACATCACATTGTCGTGCGACAGCTTGGGAATGACGAGTATACTGCGGCCTTAATTTGCGCGGCGGCACATTAATCGTTTTTCTTCGATTACAGTGTTTTCATGATCGTGAGAAGCCAAAATCGAAATCGTGATAACATTTTGATTAATCGGCCAGCCCTAAAGGTGCTATATAAATAACCTTCTCTTAGATACACACATACACACAAACATAAATAAGCACATGCAGAAACCTGCACACATACATTCTCTCTCCAGCACGTTCACACACACACACACACACACACACACACACACACACACACACACACACACACACAGTAAGAAGTAGCAGTAAGTTTGTAGCAAGGACTGCGATTGTTGTTTGGGACAGGACAGAAATAATGCTGCCTCTATGGGCCCTATCAGCTGTATCATAAATCTAGGCTGCTGACTGAAAAGGTCAGACCTGGAATGAGACTTTATCGGAGCAAAGACTGAGCCGGCAGATCGGTCTTGGTTTCGCTGAACAAGACTCACTGCTATGAGCCACCTCTTAGGTCATCGGCATTTGCTTACGTGTGGAACCGCTGGGTGAAAATAATTGTGTGATATTTTACAGTACAAGGGAGTAGGGAGATATCTCATGAGAGTTTGGCTAACAAATAATTCAAATTGCTAACCTTTTCTGATTCCTACAGCTAGCTAGCTAGCACTCTGTCCAGTTGTTTTGTAGCTACTCCAATTTTGATTGTACACTTTTGAATGTTCTCAGCATCAAAGGTAAGTGGCTTCATAATAAAGGTCTGGCTAAATGTGAATGTAAAGAAAGGAAATGGACCACAATATTGACCATGGCAACATCCACAAAGTGAAATGATCGCACTGGAGCAACAGGTGGTCCAATTCCTCGAGAGCAAAAACGTGCATATCCAAAGCCAAAACATAGTAGCCTGCCACACTCTTTCTAAGAGAAGTGCAAAAGCTACGCCGATAATCATATTGCAACTCCAAAACCGCAAACACAAAACCGATCTTCTGAAGCAGGCCAGAAAGCTGAAGGGGACGGGAGTGTATATAAATGAGAATCTAACCAAGAAAAATGCGGAGATTGCAAGGGAGGCGAGGAATCTGAGAAAGCAAAACAAAATACAGTCTACATGGATAAGCAATTGCAAGATATGGATCAAGCCGAACGGAACACCGGAACAAGTAAAGGTGATGTTGGTGAATGAACTAAAGGATTTGGATAAATACAGATGAGGATTTATGATTATTATGACCTGTCACAGTAAGGAAGAGGATGTGAAAAAGGAGGATGAACTGGAAGCAAGTATGTGTACGCACACACACACTCACAAGGAATCATACACACACACATGATCACAGGAACAAAATCACTATTTCCGTGCTTACACATCTCAATATAATGGACATAAAAATACAAAGCAAAGCATCAGGACGCACACAACTCAATGGCAGAGCTTGATAGAGATTTTCTTTTCCCGTTCAAAGAAGTGGAGGAGGATGAAATGATAGACGTGATCTATGAAACAAGGAACTGTCCACACAGATTGACTGCACATGAACAATTACAATTTCAAACTTTTGATTATTCAGAGTACAAACTACATGAGATTGGGAACAATATTGACCCAGATAATAACTTATTTAATTAAATAATCATGGACTGTGAGTATTATATGGAGGATCAGTTCAGAACTAGGATGAAGCAACAAAGGGTGTTAACACTATTACATTTGAACAGCAGAAGCCTCTACATGAATTTTGGAAAAATTAAAGATTATCTGAAAAAATTTGACAAAAGGTTTAATATAATTGCAATAACTGAGACATGGCTTAATGATAGTAAAGAAGCTGAAGTTGAGTTAGAGGGTTATGCAATGATTTGTGTTAATAGGTCAAATCAAAGAGGAGGTGGTGTGGCTTTGTATGTGGAAACAAACATTAAATATAAAGTCAAACATGAAATGACTACAACCATAAAGGATGTAATGGAATGTCTAACTGTTGAAATAGAGGTGGAAATAGGTAAACATATTATTGTAAGTTGTGTATATAGAAAATCTGGATCAGACATTGAACAATTTAAAGACAAGGTATAGTCTAGATGGAAATAGGGGTCCACGCGCACCCCCCGGATTTTTTTATGCCACCTGGTTTTTTTTAATCCTTAAAGTGTCTATTTTCAGAATCTGCCAGGTACCAAGCTGAAATAATGTCCAAAAGGCTTCATTTTTAACCCTTCGCTGCACCCGACCGGAACCCGAGAAATCTAAAAATGATATAGACAGTGGCATAACATCTGAAGTAAACAACATACAGAGACAAATTAACACATTTTTCCATACAATTCTGACCCCAGGAATGTAATGGAATGGTTATTTTTGACATTTGACAACATATTGACCCTGTTTCTAGACAAAAATAGCAAAAAATGGACAAAGATGTGTAGAGGACCAACTATTTTTTCATTTTCTCAAGCACATAGGGTGCATTTTTTTTCACAACCTGTTATTTCTTTATCATTCAAGTGTCTATTTTAATATTATATTGGGTACCAAGCTGAAATAATGTCCAAAATGCTTTAATTTCAACCCTTTGCACCAAACCCGAAAAATCTAAATATGATATAGTGGCATAGCTTTTGATGTAAACAACTTACAGAGACAAATGGACACATTTTTCGATATAATTCTGACCCCAGGAATTTAATGGAATGTTAGTGTTGACATTTGACAACATAATATGTCATTATAATATTATTGACTCTGGTTTTTTTTTTAATTATTTATGGCCAAAAAACGGCAAAAAATGCTGATTTGGCAAATATTAATTCATATAAATACTAAAATAATAAATAATAAATAAATAATAAAAGTTGACCTATACTACTCATCTTCCTAATCATCACTGAAGAGATCTTCTAAGTCTATTTCTTCCAGCTCTTCATCCTCATCATTTTGTTCATACTCTCCATCCTCTTCATTGTTGGAATCCGCTACCTTGTCAAGAGCTGCCTGCTCTTCTGACTATGCTCTTTGAGCCAGCACCTCAACAAGAGAAGGCGGGAGGATGGGTCCGATTGTCCAGACAGGTTCCAACACCTCCTCCTCTCCTGTCTTCTCCCAGCCCATGCCTGGATATGGTTTGGGACTCTCTATTATTTCCTCGTCTGCTCTCTTGTAGCAGGCCACTCTGTAGTTGGCCCTTTGCACATGTGGAATGAGACAGACTTTGGGGGGTGGCAGGCGTTCCAGGTCTACTTTTGATTTTGAGTCCAGGACTTTGTCAGACCCTTATGATGAACAAAATAATTGGTCTTGCGTGTCCCTCGCCCGGACGTGGGTCACCGGGGCCCCCCCCCTGGAGCCAGGCCTGGGGGTGGGGCTCGGGGGTGAGCGCCTGCTGGCCGGGCCCCATGGGCACGGGCACAGACCGAAGCGAAGACGTGGGACCCCCTTCACGCAGACTCACCACCAGCGGGAGGGGCCAAAGGGGTCGGGTGCAGTGTGAGCTGGGCAGCGGCCGAAGGCAGGGACCTTGGCGGTCCGATCCTCGGCTGCAGAAGCTAGCTCTAGGGATGTGGAACGTCACCTCTCTGGTGGGGAAGGAGCCTGAGCTGGTGCGCAAGGTTGAGAAGTTCCGGCTAGATATAGTCGGCCTCACCTCGACGCATAGCAAGGGCTCTGGAACCAGTCTTCTCGAGAGGGGTTGGACTCTCTTCCACTCTGGAGTTGCCACTGGTGAGAGGCGCCGGGCAGGAGTGGCAATACTTACTGCCCCCTGACTTGGTGCCTGTATGTTGGAGTTCACCCCGGTAGACGAGAGGGTAGCCTCCCTCCGCCTTTGGGTGGGGGGACGGATCCTGACTGTTGTTTGTGCCTATGGTCCAAACAGCAGCTCAGAGTATCCACCCTTTTTGGGCTCCTTGGAGGGGGTGCTGGAAAGTGCTCCCTCTGGGGATTCACTCGTTCTGCTGGGGGACTTCAACACACACGTTGGCAGCGACAGTGAGACCTGAGGGGTGTGATTGGGAGGAACGCCCCCCCCCCCCGATCTGAACCCGAGTGGTGTTCAGTGCATTGTTATTGTCCATAACAAACACCATGTTCAAGCATAAGGGTGTCCATATGTGCACTTGGCACCAGGACACCCTAGGCCGCAGTTCGATGATTGACTTTATAGTCGTGTTGTCGGACTTGCGGCCACATGTCTTGGACACTTGAGCGAAGAGAGGGGCGGAGCTGTCAACTGATTACCACCTGGTGGTGAGTTGGCTACGATGGTGGGGGAGGATGCCGGTCAGACCTGGCAGACCCAAACGTATTGTGAGGGTCTGCTGGGAACGTCTCCCACCTCCGGGAGAGCTTTGACCATGTACTGGGGGAGGCAAGGTACATTGAGTCCGAGTGGGCCATGTTCCGCGCCTCCATTGTTAAGGCGGCCGACCGGAGCTGTGGCCGCAAGGTGGCCGGTGCCTGCCGTGGCGGCAAATGCCGTCAAACTGAAGGAGTCCTATAGGACCTTTTTGGCCTGTGGGACTCCGGAGGCAGCAGGCAGGTACCGGCAGGCCAAGCGGAGCGCAGCTGTGGCGGTTACTGAGGCAAAAACTCGGACATGGGAGGAGTTCGGTGAGGCTATGAAGAACGACTTCCGGACGAGAGGTTCTGGACCGCCATCCGGCGTCTCAGGAGGGGGTAGCAGTGTATCGTCAACACTGTGTATGGTGGAGACGGTGCGCTGCTGACCTCGACTCGGGACGTTGTGGATTGGTGGAAGGAATACTTCGAAGACTCCTCAATCCCACCGACACGCCTTCCGGTAAGGCAGCAGGGCCTGGGGACTCTGGTGTGGGCTCTCCTATCTCTGGGGCTGAGGTCGCCGAGGTGGTCAGGAAGCTCCTTGGTGGCAGGGCCCCGGGGGTGGATGAGTTCCACCCGGAGTTCCTTAAGGCCATGGATGTTGTGGGGCTATCATGGTTGACAGGACTCTGCAGCATCGTGTGGACATCGGGGGCAATGCCTCTGGATTGGCAGACCGGGGTGGTGGTCCCTCTTTTTAAGAAGGGGGACCGGAGAGTGTGTTCCAACTATAGGGGGATCACATTCCTCAGTCTTCCTGGTAAGGTCTATTCGGGGGTGCTGGAAAGGAGGGTCTGTCGGATAGTCGAATCTCGGATTCAGGAGGAGCAATGTGGTTTTCGTCCAGGTCGTGGAACAGTGGACCAGCTCTACACCCTCTGCAGGATCCTTGAGGGTGCATGGGAGTTTGCCCAACCAGTCCACATGTGTTTTGTGGACTTGGAGAAGGCATTCGACCATGTCGCTCGGGAAGCCCTGTGGGGGGTTCTCCGGGAATACGGGGTATCGGACCCCCTGATACGGGCTGTCCGTTCCCTGTATGCTCAGGGAGCTTCAGAGCTTGGTCCACATTGCCGGTAATAAGTCGGACATGTTTCCAGTGAGGGTTGGACTTTGTCACCGATCCTGTTCATAATTTTTATGGACAGGATTTCTAGGCGCAGCCAGGGTGTTGAGGGGGTCCGGTTTGGTGACCTCAGGATTGGGTCACTGCTTTTTGCGGATGATGTGGTCCTGTTGGCTCCATCAGACCGTGACCTCCAACTCTCGCTGGACCGGTTTGCAGCCGAGTGTAAAGCGGCCGGGATGAGAATCAGCACCTCCAAATCCGAGTCCATGGTTCTCAACTGGACAAGGATGGAGTGCACTCTCCGGGGCGGGTGATCGACAGGCGGATCGGTGTGGCGTCTGCAGTAATGCGGACTCTGCACAGATCCGTCGTGGTGAAGAGGGAGCTGAGCCGAAAGGCAAAGCTCTCGATTTACCAGTCGATCTTCGTTCCCTCACCTATGGTCCTATGGTCATGAGCTTTGGGTAGTGACCGAAAGAATAAGATCGCGGGTGCAAGCGGACGAAATGAGCTTCCTCCGCAGGGTGGCTGGGCTCTCCCTTAGAGATAGGGTGAGAAGCTCGGTCATCTGGGAGTAACTCGGAGTAGACCCGCTACTCCTCTGTGTTGAGAGGAGCCAGATGAGGTGGCTCAGGCATCTAGTTAGGATGCCTCCCGGACGCCTCCCTGGTGAGGTGTTCAGGGCACGTCCCACTGGTAGGAGACCCCGGGGAAGACCCAGGACACGCTGGAGAGACTATGTCTCTCGGCTGGCCAGGAAACGCCTCGGGATCCCCCAGGAAGAGCTAGACGAAGTGGCTGGGGAGAGGGAAGTCTGGGCTTCCCTGCTTAGGCTGCTGCCCCCACGACCCGGCCCCGGATAAGCGGCAAAGAAGATGGATGGATGGATGGACTTTGTCAGCACCAACCATTTTCCTCAGCATCTTGGCTCGTACTGCATCAACTGATGTCATCCTTGCTTGACCATACATGATGCATGTGAAACTCTCCATCTCCCGTTGCAGCTCATCCGTGACCAGCCAGTCTGCACCAAGCTGCCTGAAAGCATTTTGGAGCTTAGGATGCTGTCGTAGCTTTTTCAGGGGATTCACCTTTCCTTTGCCTTTAAACACGCTGGTACAGTCCTAGTCCAATGTCTTCATGTACAAGTTGCACATGGATCTTAGCTGGACAACCTCTTTGCATTCAATCACATTCCTAAGAATGTAATTCTTTACCACAATACAACTTGTTATGTGCTGCTATCTTCTGGGCCTGCAGGCTGTCAATGTTGTCTGTTGCCTTTTCTGCCCTCTCCCTTCCACGCTCATGGTTTTGGTACTTGATGAATGATGGATGATACTTAGCTTCCATTGCAAAGAGGTCCTTGCCCTGCACCTTGCGATAAAGAGCCTATTTCTTTAATTCCTGTGCCCTAGGTTCAATAACTTTCCAGGCTGGTTCCTTGTGTTTCCAACTCTGAAACTTGGTAAGCTCTTCAGTCTTGCCTTTGAACTTGGATTTTGCTTTGTCACAGAAAATGCACTGATTGGGAAACAAGAAGGAACACCTTCTTGGAGCTCCTTCAGATTGAATTGTCAGAGATTTGAGATGGCGCAGAGAGTCCTTTTTCAATGATGATTCACCAGATGTAGAAGCCTTTGACACTTGTAAACAATCTATTTTCCCTGAAAAGCTTTTATAGCAGTTTTGGTGATAGCCAATTGTATCCAAAGGCAAGTCCTCTAATGTTAATGGAATCTGTTCACAAATATCCATCATGCGGTATGGTGAACTGGCTGCTTCACAGAGTCTCATATCTCGGATACGTGTGTATATGTGTGTAGATATGATAGCTTCTTGCTTTGCCCCCCCCCCCCTTGCATGTGTTGAGCGTGGTAAAATGACCATACTCAGAAAGAGTTGAGACATGTAAAATACATGTTAGGGAACAAATCCTCTTTGGAGGCACTTCAGCTGTGTTACAATGTTTCATTTTCTCCATGGTAAGTATATATGAAGTAATGAGCCTGAAAATAAAACAAAAACTTTAGCTAGCCACCAACTAAGCTACCAACACTACTAGTCAAGAATACAGATTTGATTTCCAAAAGCCTGTGATTATAGTAAAAACTACTGAAAAATTACGAAGTTATGACCAGTGTTGGGGAAGTTACTTTTAAAAAGTAGTGTTTGCTCGTTACTCGTTACTTCTTAAAAAAAGTAATCCCTTACTTTACTTAGTTACCCTCTATGGAAAGTAACTTTTTACGTTACTCGTTACTTTTATGGTGCTCGACTTTGGCCTATCTCATTCACTAAATGTATATAGGCCTACATAAAGTTCTACTATGGAGGACATAACAGGTATTTCTTTTGTGCTCTTTATTATAAAAAATACCACAGAGCACTTGTTGAAGAAAACAACAATACAAACAATAATACCAAATAGCATCTTATGGGCATGTAGGTGAACACAAAACACATAAATACATAACTCTTACATTAAAGAGGCTACACCGAAATTGGTGCAAAGCTATAGTGCAAATTGTATCAAATCAAGGCTAGGACAACATGATGAAAACCTCAAAATGGCTCATATGTCTCAAAACAAAACATGCCATACAAAACAGCGGTAAAAGCTAGCGTGTGTGTCCGGGAGAGGGCTACTCTCCTCAGACACATTACTCTGAAGCCCCGGTGACGGTCTGGAAGTGCGGATTAATAAATACAATTAAAAAACAGCGGTTAAAGCTAGCGAGTGAGTCCGGGAGAGGGTTACAGTGGACAAAAGTTTCTGGCCAGGGATACGTGTGAAAGCATTTTGGACATTATTTCAGCTTGGTACCCAATATAATATTAAAATAGACACTTGAATGATAAAGAAATAACAGGTTGTGAAAAAAATGCACCCTATGCGCTTGAGAAAATGAAAAAATAGTTGGTCCTCTACACATCTTTGGCCATTTTTTGCTATTTTTGTCTAGAAATAGGGTCAATATGTTGTCAAATGTCAAAAATAACCATTCCATTCCATTCCTGGGGTCAGAATTTTATGGAAAAATGTGTTAATTTGTCTCTGTATGTTGTTTACTTCAGATGTTATGCCACTGTCTATATCATTTTTAGATTTCTCGGGTTCCGGTCGGGTGCAGCGAAGGGTTAAAAATGAAGCCTTTTGGACATTATTTCAGCTTGGTACCTGGCAGATTCTGAAAATAGACACTTTAAGGATTAAAAAAAACCAGGTGGCATAAAAAAATCCGGGGGGTGCGCGTGGACCCCTATTTCCATCTAGACTAGTAGCCGTGATGTTTGAGAAACTAAGTGATACAATGGTGGTATTTGTGTGTGGTGATTTTAACATAGACTTGCTGAATCCTAATAGAAACAAAAAGATAGTTGACTTTATTGATGAAATGTCTAGTATGAGCTTATATCCCATGATTACCAAACCCAGTAGAATAACTAAAGAGAGTTCAACATTAATAGATAACATATTTACAAATGCCATTGACAGAAGACTACTGAGTGGTTTGTTAATTAATGATAGAAGCGATCACTTACCCATTTTTGCTGCCCTACAACATGAGTATGTGACAAAACCCGAGAATAAATTAGGTAAAATGCTGCGTTACAGAACACAGGATGCTATTAATGCATTGATGGAAGAGTTAAAGAAACAGGACTGGAAAGAGGTTTATGTTGAGGACCCTAACATCGCATACAATGCATTTCTGGAAATATTTACAAAACTTTATGGGAAACATTGCCCTGAAAAAAAAGTAAGTTACAAGAATAATTATGAAGACAAACCATGGATTACAAAAGGGCTACAGAATGCATGCAAAAATAAAAACACATTATATAGGAGATTTCTTAAAAGCAGATCAGAATAGGATGAAATTAAATACAAGAGATATAAAAACAAATTGGTAGGGCTGGACCTGAATATTCGACTATTCGGATATTCGTTCGTTGGGTAGGTATTCGGTTTTCAATTTTGGGATTCGGATATTCGTTTTTTTTTTCTTTTTTTTTTTCTAAATGTAGGCTATCACTAAAGGCGAACCGCAAAATACATTTTGTCAGCACATTCTTGTACTATATTTATACTTGACTGTTAAGATGTGGAAAAATATACCATCTCAGCTTGGGCGCGTGACATCACTCACAGCAGTGAACGTCAGGCTTTCAGTTCACCTTGGCCGTTAAAGGGAAGACAAAATGCCGAAGACCTCAGCTGTGTGGGAACTAGGGATGGGCATAATTAATCGATGATCGATCATTGATCGTTAAGAAATGTGTCGATCAATTTATATTGTTATCGATCAAAAGGACGTTGTGTTGCATACTGTGAGTCTTGAAGCGGTGCGGTGATCGCGGCTTTAGTTCCCCGTGTCTGATCACTGTAATTCGGAGCGTGAATATCGGTTGAATATCTAATATCTTTCTAACTTTAAAAAACACTTTAGTATTTTTTAAGACGATAGTCGCACATCCCTCGTAACTACGCCGTGAAGGTGAACCCTCCCGTACTCCGCTATTAACATGAACCGCTCCGCCGGAGGAGCCGCACATCCACACGCACCGGACACCACAATACAAACACACATGTTTTACATTTGATTTTAAATAAAGTTGTGTGCAGTTATACAGATAAATACGATTATTGATTAATGACCGATCGCGTACTGCGGTCAAGACAGCCGTCTCTCGGTTCGCGTGGTCAAGCCAGCCGCTCCAACATTTTCAATATTTCCATAACTGTGACATTTTAGCAAAACGTTCAGCCTCATATATGTTTTCTGACTAAGGTATTTCTTTTAGATAGTTCATGCAATTGTTTCTAAATGTGTGGCTCATCTTTTTGTCGCGAGCCTTTTCCGAGCGCTGGCTGCATATTGTAGGCATATGTCGGCCTTTTCCCTTTTTTTCAAAACAGTTATACAGTTCAATGCCCACTTTTACTGCCTTGTTTGATTATTGTTGGCCGATAAGTAGGCTACTTATTGTGATTGGAATACAGATGTAGTCTTGTTGGATCGTTTCTAAACCTTTAAGAGCGCATGTAGGCGCATTGTTCGGCTTTTACGAGCGCCGCATAGGCCTATAACCAGGGACGGGCTGCCATAGGGAGGTTCGGCCGGACGATTTCAGGCCGATTATTTTGTATTTTGTGTATTATTATTTTTGGGCCGGTCCAGATTATTGGGCCGGTCCAGGACTGTCGCACCCCCCCCCCCCCCGTCAACAATCCCGCCCGCCCCCCCATCAACAATCGCGCACCTCAGCTTTTATCCGCCGTTTAAACAGTAACGTTACACATAATAAAAACGTGCACTTACTTTGCTTGGAAAATAGTTGCAACTGATCCGAATAGTAGTAGTTTTTTTTTTGCCCCCCCCCCCCCGAATATTCGAATATTCGCTGTCGATTACTACCGAAGCTCCGGAGCCCAAAATATGGTATTCGGGACAGCCCTACAAATTGGTATGCATTCTGAGAAACAATAAGAAGGAACATTATAGGAAACTGCAACATTCAAGGAACATGGAAGATAAGTAATAGCCTAATTATAAATGGTGTTAAGAACAAAGACTATCCTAGTTACTTCACTAAAAAAACATGATGTAACTACAAATAATAAAAAAGAGACAGCTGATGAATTCAATGAATATTTTGTAAATGTGGGACCTAAATTAGCTAATGAAATCATAGAGCCGAGTGACATCGAAGGCATGAATAGATGTGATAAAAATATGAATTCTATGTTTTTAAATAGAGTAAATGAAAATTAAATTTTGGACATTGTAAAGGAATTTAAAAATAAAAAGTCTACAGATTATAATGCCATTGATATGTCAATAGTAAAGAACACTATTGAATTTACTGTCAAACCCCTTACACATATATGCAATCAAACATTCTTAACAGGCATCTTTCCAGATAAAATGAAGATAGCGGAAGTTATTCCCATTTATAAAAATGGAGACAGACATTTGTTTTCCAACTACAGACCAGTTTCCTTATTTCCTCAATTTTCCAAGATTTTAGAAAATATATTTGCAAAAAGACTTGATAACTTTGTGGAAAAATACAATGTATTAAGTGAGCAACAGCATGGATTTCGAACCAATAGATCAACCACACTGGCAATAATGGAACTGGTTGAAAAAATGTCTTCATCAATAGACAACAAAGAGTACACAGTGGAGGTATTTATCGACCTCAAAAAAGCATTCGATACAATAGATCATAAGATATTAATGAGTAAGCTGGACAACTATGGCATTAGAGGTGTAGCATATTCCTGGCTGAAGAGCTATCTGGATAACTGGTATCAGTATGTAAATGTTAACACTGAAAACTCAGATATTCAAAAGCTCACTTGTGGGGTACCCCAAGGGTCAGTCCTTGGACCCAAACTTTTCATTCTTTATATAAATTATATTTGTAGAGCATCAGAGCTACTACACTCTGTTATTTTTGCTGATGATACTAATTTGTTTTGTTCACATAAAGATTTGAATGAGCTCTTGGATATAGTCAAAAGTGAATTGAATGATTTGAAAAAATGGTTTGATGTGAACAAATTGTCATTGAACTTAAGTAAGACAAAATTCATAGTGTTTGGAAATAAAAAAATCAACAATGAGGTTAAACTCAGGATTAACAAAGTAGAAATAGAGAGTGTATGAAAACAAATTCTTGGGTGTAATGATAGACCATAAATTAAACTGGAAACCCCACATAAACTATATAAATCTAAAATATCAAAATCTATTGCAATACTATATAAAACTAAGGACATCTTGGATCATAAATCATTATTAATTTTGTATTCCTCACTCATTCTTCCTTACATTACATACTGTATAGAGATATGGGGAAATACAAAACTAATACAAATTGCATTTTTTTGTTGCAAAAAAGAGCAATAAGACTGGTTAACAAGGTTGAGTATACACACCCCACCAATATGTTATTTGTGCACTCTCAAAATGTGAAGTTTATGGATTTGGTTAACTTTAAAACCTTACAGTTAATGTATAGAGCACATTGTAAAACACTTCCAGACTGTATCCAAGGGTTATTCACAAAGAGGACAAGCACTTATCCATTGAGGGGAAATTTCATTTTTGAAAGGAAATGGGCTAATATAAAAAGTAGATGTGTGTCAGTGTATGGAGTGAAGTTATGGAATGATTGTGACATAAAATTGAAAGAAAGTAAAAACATGGGTTCATTTAAGAAATTACTTAAAACCGAAGCATTAGAAAGCTATGTAAGAAGAGAATGTGGGGATTTGTGAATCTTTGAAATCTGGATAATTTTGTTTTTAGTTTGTTATGAGAACCTAAATTGTTAATTTATTTTACTTTGTCATGTTTAAAAGGCACTACTACTGACGTAAGTTTTGTTTGAAGAAACTGAATTTGTGTTTTAAAAAAGGATAGACAAAATAAGCTTAGGCTTCAGTCTAATCCTTTTTTTTGGTCAAAGAAAACAAAAGAGAATAAAAGAGAGAATAAATAAATTGTAAGTTAAACATATAGGGAGGATAGAATGATGACACATTAATTGTTTTGTTTATATAACTTATCACTTGTCTCTCTTAACTTTGTCTTGTTTGTTTTGTTTGCATGAACTTCTGTTCAAGAAATTATTCATGGAAATTATTGTGAATTCATTTGTTAAATGATCGTAAAAAAATAAATAAAACTAACCTAACCTAACATTGTTTTCACAAAGTGTGAAATTGTTTTTTTTTTGTTTTGTGCATTATTCTTGTACAGTATGTGCACTTCTGCATCACCTAGACAACAGAAGACAAGGATGTTGTGCAACGTGAACAGAGAATAAAGATTAAACTCGTGTCACTTTCTCTATAAACTCAGGGATACACGGCACTATGGAGTGACGAGGCAGAGGGTATGAGAGAAGTTAGTCTAGTGGTTAGGGTGCTTCACTGCCTGCCAAATCTTCTGGGTTCGAATCCCAACGTCAACTATCAGGGCTGAGAAGTGCCAACCAACATAAGAAGAACATATTATTTGTTTACTGGAGCAGAGTACTTTAGGTGGCTGAGGAGCAGCAATGCAGGAAACAGTGATGATGATGACGTTGGTGGTGGTGGTGGTGATGATGGTGGTAGTGATGATGATGGTGAAGTGATAGTGATGATAGTAGTGATGATGATAGTGATAGTAATGATCGTGATGACTACGATGATAGTGATGATGATAGTGATGATGGAGATGACGGTAGCATATCATCACTCCATCCTAAACGCCCCGAGCCGCCAGCGTGCGTACATGGATAGCATCACTGCGGGCTACCGAGTCAAAGAGACAGCAGCCTCTCATCTCACCCCGTCCCCACAAGGTGAGACTGACGGCTGCTGGGTTTCAGCTGAAAGATCCACAGATCACTGAGAACATCAAGGCAGGCAGGAGACATGGGAGCCCAGACGACCAGCCAAGGAGAGGCGTGGGAGTGTGAAAGCATGCAGAGACCTGAGGAATCATAGCGATGTGTGGAAACAGGTGCTATAAATGTAATAGGGTTAGGGTTGTGAGTAAGTGATCAGCACAGGCGGACACACATTTACATGAATACAGGTCAGAGGGTTCCTTAAGAAAATGAAGCAGGACAATGCATTAACTACAAATGGGGGTGGATTTAAAGGGATACCCAATTGATGCCTGAAGCCCTTATTTTGTTCCCAGGGTCCCAACAGTTTGTGGATTCACCATCTGTTCCTGAAAGAATGAGCAACATTTCAGATTATGCTTTTGGTTTTGACGGTGCTGATGCAAATGGCTTATGGCTGTGGCAAGTATTTAAGAGTGTTTTAAGATTAATGACCTGTTTTGACTAAGGTTAAAATCACCCAAATTCATATAATTATTTGAATCAAAGAGAACCCATATCATTTTTGTGCTTAAGGCTAATGTTTTCATTGTATAGATTGATATTCTTGTAGTCTTCAGTAGAGATATGTTTTGAGTTCGTCCAAAAGCCATTACTGTAAGCTGTTATAGCGTTAAATAAAAATAATGAGTTGTTTCCCAAGGTCAATCACAGTGTTTCACTCCACCTGGCCCTCGGCGAGAGTGGGTGAAACTATAAGGAGTTGTTAACAGTGCTATTCCCATGATGCATTGCTTCCGCAACCACCCTCCATTAAAAACCAGAATGGTCATAGCTCAACAAACAGTTTTATCTCAAACTTGGTGGTGTATGGTTTTGTTGGCAGTTTGTATGCATTAAAGTCATTATTTACAATTAATAATAATTAATATTTGCTTAAAAATTACTTAAACTTCAGGTACAATGTTAGAAATGGTTAAGATTAGGTTTACAATTAACAATGGTTTAGGTACAAGTTTGGTGTGGTTAGTGTGGTTGCAAGGATCTGGGCAGAAATCAGTACTGAAGGGTTGTGATGACCTGGGTAGCATGACAATAATAGTCACTAGAAAACTATCGATAGGTGTACCCCAGCTAAAAGTAGCTGCATTACTGCATACTCACTATCGATTCAACTAGCAAATCTATGAAGCAGCAAATCTGTTCTAAGACGATGTGTTATATCTGGAGATCGTATCTTAAAGTGGTCCAGTGTTACCACCAGATGCGATGTTGATTACAAGCCATTTCAAAATCTTGAGTGGGAGTGTCCCCCCAGATGCATTATGGGATCAATCCGCCTCCCAGTTGGTACAGTCCACTGGGTAGGCTGGTAGGGTGAATGTATCATAACATCGGGGCAGATACTTCTACTTGTGATGTCACTGTACGGAAACACATTTCGTGTCTTCAGCGAATAGAGCTGCCAGTAATTTATTTCACGCTAATATCAGTCCAGATGTGGGCCGAGTCAGCTGTACAGCGTTGCCATCTGGCCGTTGTAATGGCTTTTATGATACACAACGACAGTCATGAGCAAGTGCTTTATAACAGAGTCATGATCCCTAACTCACTATGTCTGCTTCACTCTGTCTGACTTGACAGTAAATATGTAAATAAATAATAAATATGTAAACAAGATGTTATTTAGTCACTTCATTGAGAGAGACACACAACCTTTTGTTTCATCATTTGACTTTACTGTACATCACAGCAAACAATTGAAGTGCATATATTTAGTGTGTATTATAATGGTTTGTCACGTTTCCTATTCAGACAACGGACAATGGAGTATTGTCTTTCTACTCCAGTGGTTCACAACCCTTTTTGGGCCCATTTCTACAAGTCAGAAAATTACGGCGACCCCCACATTACATTTGCCTCCACACACATCACTAACAAGTGATTAGTAGTAGTTTGCTCTTGCATATGTATCATTAGGCAGTCTGTGTGTATATATGGGTCTATATTTTATATACAAAGTGCATGTGTTGATTGATAGATAAATAAATAAATAAATATATATATATATATATATTAGTGATGGGCCGTTATCGGCGTTACCGCGCTGCGATAACGCGAGACTCTTATCGCCGATAATATTGTTATCGCCGATATATCGCGGAACCGAAATCCTCCGGTATCATTATCGAAACGACGCTACGTGTGGAATGCGTACCGAACACCATCTCCTGGTACTCAAATGAGTAACTCACTAAAAATGTTATGTGCAGCCCTGAATATAAGTCATTATTTAAGTAGCAAACACATATTATGGACACCTTCGACATCATTCAAAGGAGCCACTTTAATCTAGATTAACCTAGATTAATTTCAAGATTACCATTAGATTAATCTAGATTAAATAATTTAATCTATGCCCATCTCTAATATATATATATATATATATATATATATATATATATATATAGAGAGAGAGAGAGAGAGAGAGAGAGAGAGAGAGAGAGAGAGAGAGAGAGAGAGAAATGTAAGCAGATAGATGGATTGAACAACAAATAGATCTATTGGATAGTTAGATAGACAGGCAGATAGACACAGATAGAGGGAAAGAGATAGATAGATTGACAGAAATAAAAGCAGATATACTGTATGTTTGGATAGGCAAAAAGATAGAAATGAACTGAAATGTACATTTTACAAACCCACGTACGTTGTGGCCTTGCACTGGCATCCCATTTCGATCAGCGTCCAAACGGGATCTCATTAGTTTACGTAATAATTTGACTGTGTGTATGAATACATGAGCGTCTTTAAATCATAGGGTTAAAATAATGCGCTGAATACAAAAGCATTCAATTAGACGATGAGCTGATGATGAGATGCCTGTCCAATCATGGAAAGCACTCATTTATTTAGAGACGAATGTCCGTCCACTCTAATGAATGGCGCGCTGCGACTTCCCTCCGAGGATCATCTAATACTGCTACCAGTAATTGTATTAAGGTCTAAAAATAAAACTGCTGCATCAAAAGGCACATCAGGGGAAGCGACAATGACACATCCAAAGGCTGTTTACTCGGAACAACTCTTCTGTCGCATGACTGATCCCCATTCTGTTTGGCTTCCACTCTTTACCTGTGTTAACCCCGGCGCAATCTTTTTTTTCTTTCTTTTTTTTGCATACCCATACTCACTTTTTCATTTGCAACTTTGTCTGCTTTTTCTCGCATTGAGGGACAATTTCAATCATGAAACATTTAGTATTCTCCAGACCGTCCTATTTATATAGGATACATTATACATGGGTATTAAATATTCAATGGATGGTTTATTTCCTTTTAAGTGAGTGAGCTTTTTGCATAATAGTGTCAGGTGGTCTACAAGAATAACAATTCCCCTGTACCTGGGCTGAGGGGATTCCCAGAGGTGCATCTAATTAAAACATTTTTTAGGCCAGATGTTTTTCCTCTGTGTTCCCCCGATGTAGTCTATTGGCAGCTCGCCGCCTCTCCCTGCCCATGAAGAAGCTATTTGGATTCACAATAAAGCGGCACAAATGTTGCTTTCATTTTCGGCCAGTGTAGATGGAGCCTTTTCTTTTTTTTTGATCCAACGCTCCTTAATTTCCACCAGAGTATATATTTGAAAGGGGGTGCGGTGGGGGGAGGGCATATTGGTGTATTTAGTTACTTCCTTATGACCAACATTGGATCAGAGTTGCTGAGAAAATGTAGCTTTTATTTTATTTTTTACAGTGTGGTCCGTCGTCTACTGGGAATCTACCACATTGGACTCCATCCATAACGGGATGACAAACGGCTAGCGACATGATGCTTTCCGATAGACCCGCAGTCGAAATAGAGTTTGAATTATATTGATTACCAATGCTACCTTCAACACTGCCACTTTGAAGGAATGTTTTTAGGAATGAACCATTTATGTCCCAATTCTCAACAAATGGCCAATGTTATTGTTATTATTATAGATTTGTTTGTTTTTTAAAACGTTATCAATTCGTTTTCCCTCATAATCCTGTTACAAAATAATGATATATAATGGACAACAGTATTGGACAATAATGATTGACCTTTTTTTTTAAACGGCAATGATTATTTTGTCTACATATCTTTAGCTATACTTCTTTATCCACATGGGTTTTAAATAACAACAATGAACAATGACTTTCATGAACTATTACCATTCAAATCAATTGCATCACTCAAAACCTGTAAGAAATCGACAGCCTTGATGCAGTTATGTATTTTCGTTGTTTAACAGCGGCTGATTCCCAAGTGCTTCTTGATTCTTTCAGCTATCCCTCTTGACTGCTGTTTTGCTTTTCGTACCTAAATTGTGTAGCTGCTCCAATATTGATTGCAAGCTTTGATTGTTCACCCACACTTATAAAACCCTCAGAATAATAAGCGTCCGTTAAAAGACTAAAAGGCTAAATGTAATTGTAAACGCTCTTGTGAATTCCCCAAAGCTAGCTTGTTTGAACAACAAAACACCTCCAGACAGCACAGAATGGTCTAATGTGAAACACCCTGTATGTATCGGTCTCCACCACCATTTTTACTAAGCATTTTCTGGGAATAATCGTTGTAATTCGTTAGCGGCTGCATGCTGTGGATCACAGCGAGGGTGACCTAACTTCTCTCTCTTCCTCAGCACGAAGAAACGCAATCAGCTGCAATCAATGGTCGCTGATTGAGTCTCGACCAATGACAATTAAAGGTCTCTGTTTTCACAATGGCCTGTAACTTGCTCTCTCCTCCTGGTAGTGTTGCGGTCATCGTGGGCCAATTGGTGCGTTGTGTGTGTGTGTACACAGAAAAAACCAAGCCTATAGACTGAACTGCCACCAAATAGAGCAGTTAACACCGGTTGCCTTGTCTTAAAGAGGGGTCAACACTGTCCAGTTAGAAGCCATTCAATCTCAGAACTAGGGGTGCAACGGATCACAACACTCACGGGTCGGATCGGGTCATGGTTTTTGAGTCACGGGTCGGGTCATTAAAAAAAAAATAATAATTATAACAAGACAAATGTGACTTAGCTTTCAATTGCTTTTTGGTTTTATTTTTAACATTCAACAGTGAATAACAGGCATAACATGTGTAAAAACAAAATAATAATCCTGCTTCCTAAGCATAGTAAAATATAAAATAATAATATAATAATAAAGCACTGCTTAAATGCATCGGGGAGAAGCAGTTGCTGCGCGTCTTTTTTTGAAACTCCCGACTCGCCAGGACGATGTCGCTTCACGTGGCTGCCATGCTCGAGGTGTTGCCGTGTTCGTAGGCCATTCTGATGCCACAGGGGGGGGGGGGGGGTGTTCGCGATTGTTGACGGGGAGGGGGGGTTCGCGATTGCTGACGGGGGGGGGGGTGCGCGCAATAGTAACACACTGCGGACCTACGACCGGCGGCGACCGGGTGGGGGGGGGAGGACAAATACGCGTCCGGCTTGATGTGAACGCGTGAACGCGCAACTATTATTTGTCAGCTGATCCGCGGATCACGTCCGTCCCGACCCGTGAGGGTTGATCCGTACGGATCACGGGTAATCCGTGACCCGTTGCACCACTACTCAGAACCCATCGGCCCATCGGGATTTAGCCTCCCGGTGCAAGGGCCAATGTTTCGGGGGCTTCCAGGGTAGCCAGCAGACTTCCTCTTCCATGTGCATTGTTTACAGTCCGATTGGCAACTTGAGACGTGTGAATCGAGGTGGAGTTGAGGTCCGGAGACGATTGGTCAATACGACTCGGACTACAAAGGGAAACCAGAATGCTTCCGATCCCAAAATATTGTCCCTTGCTTACATATTCTGCATTCATATGCAGATACCTGTTTACAGAGATTAGAAGCCCTTTACAGTTTTTGTCAATCGCTAACAAGCGCTTACCCATACTTCAGATACTTTTTCTAAACTCTTAACACAGACTCACACCTATAAAACACAATTGGCCAAATGGATAATTTTCTTCTCAAAAACACATTTTGTTAAATATATACTAACTCTTCATTTCAAAATAGAACACATCTTTCTCTGCACACACTAACTTTACCAAAACACTGGAAATCTGACTCAAAATGAAATTATTCTGTCAAAGAATAACACTTGTTTTCACTTCACAAGGTACATGCAGTCAATCAATGTACACCAGGTTTCAAAATATTGGCTATTGTTGACATTACAAAAACTGCATAGACTTTTATGTTTCAGTTTTAAAGGCATTTGCATGCAAAACATGCAATCCACCGTTTTTACACTAAATTTCTTGATTGGGAAATATACTGTATGTCCACATGTAATGTTCACATTCAAAAGCATTCCAGTAAAAAGCAAATCAGTTTTTTTTTTCCTTTACTGTTTACTACAGGAGGTACAGTAGAAATACTGTTTACAATATGATAGAACAGAAAAAGTTTTACAGTATTGCTTACAGTGAACAAAATATCCATAAAACACACAAGTGCATTCTGAACAAAAAAAAACAGCAGCAAAAAGCCCAGACACAAAGGGGGGCAACTAAAAAAAGCACAACATTACTGTATCTAATCTCTGCGATCTTCAGGGTTAGTCCACATGTTTTCATCAACATCGCATCTGATATTATCCAAGCGATGCACCTGGGATAAAACCACTTGGTATGTCGGATCCACCCTTGGCAATCATCAACTGTGATGTCCCTGCAGCCAGCATCCATGGCTTCAAGGAGGGACATCTGGTCATGTGGCTGATGGTCATAAACATTCCACCACCACGCATTCTTACACCTCTACCTTGCCCTCTCCTTGGGCCTGCTCTTCTCCCTGGCCCTGCTCCTCTCACTGCACCTCTCACTGCTCCTCTCACTGGGTCTACTCTTCTCCCTGGCCCTGCTCCTATCACTGCTCCTCTCACTGCTCCTGCTCCTCTCACTGCTTCTCTCACTGCTCCTGCACCTCTCACTGGGCCTGCTCTTCTCCCTGGGCCCCTTGCTCTTACTCTTCCTCGTCCAGACATTACAGTGTTCGTCTTTTTCTGTTTCTGTTTCCAAAAACATCCCTCCTCAAAGTCCTCCTTACAGTAACCCCTGCCACTGAGTCTAAGCCAGACTGGAATCAGCTGTGGTTGGCCCAATTTACCCAACATAAATCAGATGTGTGTCAATTATTCAATTGTTTGTTTATTATCAGCTGAGATATATTGTTTTTGAACTGATATCATTGCAGAGGCAGAGGTTTTTATACTGTATCTAAGGTTTGGAATATTGTTTTTGCTATTGTGGGATGTTGTGTGTTAACATTCGTAAATAATACACAAACAATCCATCATTTTGTTGGGAGGTATAGCTTGTCTGTTAAGGAAATGTGTTTGACTGCATATTGTGTGGAAACAACATCAAATGTGTGAATGGTATGGCCACAAATACCGATGCTGTGCTAATTGTGTTTAGAGTTTTGAAATGTGACAACTGATTGGACAAACGCTTGTTAGCGACTGACAAAAACTGTAAATGGCTACACTTAGACCCCGCCCCCTAACCCTCAATACTAATGCCCACTTGATATCCATGGGTGGTTGCTCTCTTCCTTGCGTTGTTGGTTATGAGTTAGACGATAAATCAGTTTATAATGACTCATGAATTCAATTTTACTTCACTCACAATAATAAATATCATGATTAGACAGTACTATTATTAGATATTGTTATTAGGACTATTACTAGTAAATATCATCATTAGATATGTATATACTATTATTATTAAATATTACATTAGCGATATGAGTAGTCAATATTATTAGATTATCAGATCATCAGCTGTTATTAGAGATGTGTGTACTATTATTAGACTGTTATTAGATATTATTCAATATGATTCATACATAATATTATTAGGCTATCAGTATTAGAGATTCGAGTGGTAAATATTCTTAAAATACCTTAATGCTGAAAGAGCAGCAGTAAGCTTGTGTTTGTCTCTCAGGTGTTGAAGTCAAGGAGAGGCAGGACAAAACTACAAAAATACTTGCAAAAAACAAATTAGTAATATATGAAACAATTACACTGCCAATAATACAATTAATACTAATAATACTCACTACTACTACTACTACTACTACTACTACTACTACTAATAATAATAATAATAATAATAATACTGCTATTTCAACTACTACTAATAATGCAGAAGAGGAGATATATTATATTTAACAATGTTATTGAATTGAACATATTTAATAACATTGATAACATCAAAATAACACTGGTATAGAAAAACACAAAAGCCCAACAACGATACAAGACAGTTGGAAGCATCTTCAATCACACGTTATTCTGGCTCTCTCCACTCTCTTCCTGTGTGTGTGTGTGTGTGTGTGTGTGTGTGGGTGGGTGTGTGTGTGTGCATGTGCTGGTATGTGCGTGTTTGTACCCCTCACTCTTCCCACTCTCTCTCTCTCTGGTCCTCCATCTCCGTCTCTCTCTCTCTCTCCCTCTCTCTCCGTCTCTCTGTTGTGATGGTAGCAGTAGTGCTGAGGGGAGGGGAGCGAGGAGGAAGGGGGGGGGGGGGGGGATGCTAGCTGTGTAGCATTTGGTGAGAAAGCGAATGACTGCTCCTACAGCCCCTACACTCTCTCTATCACTCTCCCTCCATCACTCACCCTCCCCTCTCTTTCTGTCGCTCTTTGTATGTGTGTTTGTCTCTCTCTCTCTCTCTCTCTCTCTCTCTCTCTACTACACCCGCCCTCACCCACCCAACACAACCCCACCCCTCTGGCAAATGTAAACAAAGAGCACAAGACCAAAAAAACCCAGAACAAAACAAC
The DNA here is from genome assembly GCA_030340625.1 of Merluccius polli. Lineage (NCBI taxonomy): Eukaryota > Metazoa > Chordata > Actinopteri > Gadiformes > Merlucciidae > Merluccius > Merluccius polli. The sequence continues at coordinate 268,861 of JAOPHQ010002283.1, forward strand.
TGAAAATGCAAACTAGCTTCTGGTTTTTTTTTATAAACACACTGACTGCATATCTGTAGCCTCTTTAAATAGAGAGAGTGACACATTTATACTGCCTGGCATGGGAACAGGGAACTCATAGATTAGTGGAGAAGAGGGATGGGGGATGTGGAGCAGCCATAAACCATGCTAATGGAACTACTAAACATGTACCTTCAGTGGCTAACGGGGTCGACTCCCAGCTGCAAGGTCCTGGGTTTGATCCCCCAATGTCCAGCAGCCTACCTGTAGGCGTCCTTGAGCAAGATGCCCCCTAAAACTGCATTTTAACAATGCTAAATAATAATTTCATAATAAGGCAGCATTTCGCAAAAGTTTCATGATATTACCGTACTAAACCACGGAGTGACACCTATTCATCCTCATGTATTTCACTCAGACACTTGGCTTGAAGGTTAACTCAGCAGACACGAGTCTGTCACGCCGAGGGAGACAACTCTATCGTCTACCATTGAAAGTTTCATCTCACGCTCAACAAGAAAGCAACCTTTTCTACGTGCATGTCCTCCCTCCCACCGCGGTCAACTCACAGCGATTAATCATTGCTGTCCACTCATCTGCTTCACGTTACTCATGTCTAATTTAACCTCCTTTTAGTTTAGTGGTGTCTTTATTTATTTTATTTTTTTAGTCTTTATTGTCCATCTCGACTGAAGTGCCCCCCCCCCCCCCCCCCCCCCCCATCTGTCTGTTGGCGTCTTGATGCAGCTTAAACAAGGGGTAAACAGGAGGCGCGAGGAGGTATGACGGATCTGACAGCTGCAGGCGGAAGGTATAAGCAGGTAAATTGTACAACGTTTGTAGCTGTCAGAGGGAAACACACACACGGCACAGGAAGCCTGACGTTGTTCTGACGGATTATGAAACGCATGAGCAAAGCTTCAAATCCTACCGTAATCCACCCCCTCCACACATTTTTTAATAAATACATTTTAAAAACTAAATAAAATAAAAATCAATTGTCCGATAAAATGTTTTGGGTTGTTAATTTAGTGCCGCAGCTAAATTGATTAGAAGGTTCGTTAAGAGTGTGTCTTCAGTCTTCACAGGTAATTACCTTTTTTTTCCATCTCCAGCTCCAGGATGAATTGGTGGCAACCGGAAGATTTTATGAGCCCTGTTTTATTTCTGCAAATGGAGGTTGTCTAAACGTGTCATGTGTGAGTAAAGGAGATCTACAGGCCATGTGATGGACTATTAGAGGGACTAAATGCCTTTACTTGTGGAAGAAACGTTGGCCAGACACACTGGCATTTGCTGTTTGAGTGTCTTCAACACGACAACAGCACCTGGTCTATATTTTACACAGCAATTATTCGTTCTGTTCCTATATCTTTGCTTGTACTTATGCGTCCAAGTGGGTATTACATAAGGTGAGTGGGTATCAAACAAAACAGAGATAATTGTACTAAATAATCTTACGTAAGACGCCAGATCAATGTTTTGTGGAAGCCGCTACAGACAATGTCAGTGTTATGTCACAGCCCTCGGCTCTGTCACTGTGTCCCTCGGGAAAACACGTTCCTGTTAATATTCAGACTAATGTGTTGACATCAAGACAGCCTTAGCATTTGAGACTGTTTTAAACCACCATTCTGTGTTTGTTTCCTGTATTCACCCAGATACGAAGTTTGACGTTTATTTTACTTTGACATTTCAGACATTGTTGTGTAATCGTTAAACAACGATATCTATTAACAAGCATGTTGATTATGTGTGCACCTTTTACACCTAACTATTAGGTACCACTTTTGAATATTATTTCTAAGATAAATATGGTAACACTTTACATTAGTGTCCTTGTTACAATGTGATTACACATGTAATAAGCAGTGTAACACACTAACAGCATGCATTTGATATGTAACAATGTTATGGAACAGGCTAACCCTAACCCTAGTATGGAACTCGCCTTTTCAACTCTTTTTAACCTTAAACCCTAACCGTTACCACACTGTAGTTACATGATGTTCCATAACACTATTACATATTAAGTACATGTGGTTACATTGCTTATTACACAGTACTTACTTATGTGTACACTATAACAAGACACTGCAGTGTAGTGTTATGTAGCTCAGGCTACGTAATGTATTTAAGGTTTGAGTGAATAAATGCCTATTTTTGTCTTGTTATACAAAAAATAAAACCCATCCTTTGCAGCCAAACCAATAAGTGTTGGGTTTCTTTAGCAGCTCTTAATGTTAATAATATGACTAGTGGAGACCACCACTCCACAGTGGCTGTGCATTCGGGGGTCTTTAATATGATTGGCTCCGGGGCACCACCGGCTTGAGTTGCAAACCTTAATGGAAGCCCGGGAGAGGTAACCAAATGCTGGGTTCTACTTAATGAGAGACCGGGGATGAGCTCTCCCTTCCCTTCCTTCTTCTTTTAAGAAGGCTGGGATGATTGGACACCGCTTTTTCCTCGCAGTTACTGGTGTTACACAGAGTTGGATGCCCCACTGGTGGGTTTTTATTCATGTGGAAGACAAGGAGACAGAGGGGACATTCTTGATGCTTTTATTTGCGCTGCACAGCACCACACATCTAACCCGGTCCCCGGCTTAAGTTTAACGGGGGTTAGGTGTGTGTTCTATGGGTTAGTCTATGGTTAGACCCATTGACTGTATGGGTTCTGTGTCGTGCGCCAGTTGCACTGGTGTGATCAATGTGTGTGATGTGCTTGGTGCATTGGATGGCGATTAACAAAGACACAATTAGAATGAGAATTTTTAACATTTTATCAGAATATATATATATATATATATATATATATATATATATATATATATATATATATATATATATATATATATACAGTATATATATAGGGCTGGCCACAACTATTCAAATAACTGTATTATCGTTTACTATTCAGATATTAGAACACTATTCGAATACTTTGGTAACACTTTGACACCTCCTATCCAGTGTGAGTCGGCAAGACCGACTCTCAGACAAGTAAGCTAACTGGTTGTAAGAATAATATTTATTTAATGTTCAGCAGCCAGGCCAAACTCTGTCTCTCCATCCACCCTGAAGCACTGTGCTGATCAGCTGTCTCCGGTGTTCACAGACATCTTTAACACCTCACCAGACATTTATCAGCCTGCTTCAAAACCTCCATTCTCATCCCTGTCCCCAAAAAGTGAAGGACCACAGAGCTCAATGACCACAGACCCACCGCCCTGACCTCTGTAGTAATGAAGCCATTTGAGCACCTTGTGCTGTCCCACCTCAAAACCATCACAGATCTTCCCCTGGACCCCCTGCAGTTTGCCTGGTCTGTCGAGGGTGCAGTAAACTTGGCCCTCCACTACATCTTCCAGCACTCCACAAGAACCTATGCCAGGATCATGTTTGTGGATTTGAGCTCTGCCTTCAACACCGTCATCCCAGGCTCTGCTACAGGACAAGCTCTCCCAGCTGAGTGTGCCTGTGCCCACCTCCAGGTGGATCACAGACTTCCTGTCTGACAGGAGGCAGCACGTGAAGCTGGGAACATCAGCTCTCTCACCAAAAAAAGCCCAACAAAAGATGTACTTCCCACAGCAGCTGAAGAAGTTCAACCTGCCAAAGACAACGATGGTGCACTTCTACAGCGCCATCATTGAGTCCGTCCTCACCTTCTCCGTCATCATCTGATACGCTACTGCCAAGGACAAAAACAGACTGCAGCGTGTCATTCGCTCCGCAGAGAAGGTGATTGGCTGCAATCTGCCATCTCTCCAGGACCCGTACGCCTCCAGGACCCTGAGCGAGCTGGAAAGATTGTGGCTAACCCCTCGCACTCCGGACCAGAACCTTATGCCACAAGAACAGTTGGTAACACTTTATAATAACAATCAGTCGAGTCCTATATAAGCCTTGAGTTGAGGATGGTTAGATCAGCCTGAGTTGGTACAGTCCACTGGATAGGCTGGTAGGCTGATCTATTCATCACACATCACTCCCACTAGAGGGTATATTCTGACATGGCTTGTAATGGAGAATCAACATCACACCTGGTGGTAAAATAGGGGCCCTTTAACATAGCACTTAATTAACATAAAGTCTCCACGCCTGTCTCAATGCACACTACACCGTACATTATCGTAATGTCACATAAACGCATATATTTCTCTGGACTATAATCCTTATGCACGAGAATGTCCAGCCCTAAATGCTGGACATTCTCCATTTGCAGGATGCGGGACAGAGGGTTAAATATTGGGACTGTCCCTCACAAATCGGGGCGTTTGGCGACCATAAAAAAGGCTTCATCTTATCAATAAATAGGCCTAATGACATTTAATCAGCTTCATCAAGTAGGCCAAATACAGCACACATGCGTAGCACCTGAGTAAACTGGAAATGGTATTACTGGTAACCGCCGTGTTCTCAGAAGAAGGGAAAACGTCCACACTGTTGCAACCCTGCCCCAGAGCACAAATTGCTCAGGGGCAGTTTCCACCCACCCACCCCCCTTGCATTTGAGTCATTGCTTCTGGTCCATGTCTTGGCTTAGACTTGAAGCAATGTTATCAGGCATCATTTAGGGCACGGGGTGCAGTGATACGTTGAACGTCGTCGTTTTGGTACATGTTTAGCAGTTGTATACTTCTACACTATCCACTAACCCTTGGCGTCTAGTTTATATTTGATGTGGGTTTTTTTCATTATTAATACAAGCCTGTCCATTTATTGTGGTGGACCGTCGACAACCACGTGACGTCACAACACGTTAATTTCCCTTCTCTGTCGGAGAGACCAGAGGACAGACCAGACGATCCCACCTCTCCTATTAAAACCGCCTGAGGGTGGCGCCAGATGAATAAACAGTAGAAACATGCGTTCATCCCATATTTCCTGCATTTTTCATGGTTAGGAAATTAAATGTCAATTGATGCTTAAGCATTTAACAATGTATTCTGGAATCGATATATATATATATATATATATATATATATATATATATATATATATATATATATATATATATATATATATATATATATATATATATGTGTGTGTGTGTGTGTGTGTGTGTGTGTATGTGTGTGTGTGTGTGTGCAGAAAAAAAAAACGTTGAAGGTAAGGTAAGTTTCTGCGAATGATGCTGGTCCTGCTTCCAGCTGAAACTGGAGTAAGTGGCGATAAGTTTAACACAGTCTTAACCCAGTCTATCGATTCCCCATCCAGACCTGTGTGTGTGTGTGTGTGTGTGTGTGTGTGTGTGTGTGTGTGTGTGTGTGTGTGTGTGTGTGTGTGTGTGTGTGTGTGTGTGTGTGTGTGTGTGTGTGTGTGTGTGTGTGTGTGTGTGTGTGTGCGCGCGCGCGCGCGCGTTCTGCCAGCCCACCTCCTCCCACGCTCAGACTAGTGGACCTCGGGAGGGAGGGAGAGAGAGAGAGGGGGAGAGAGAGGAAGAGAGAGAGATGGATGAGTGAGGGTGGGGGGTGAGGGAGGGAGGGAGTACCTTAACGACGCTATCTCATCAGTCGCTCCGCAGCTGATGCTACAGATGGTTCCTTCCTCAGGTGCTGCTGGCTGTACTGCGTGCTTGTTGTGGGGGGGGGGAGATACGGTTCGGTTCGGTTCTGCTCGGCTCGGTTCCGGTTCGGGGGTCCTTAAAGCGCACCCGCTTGCTGGTCGCCGGACAAACTTGGTCCAGGAGAAGGAGAGGAGGAGAGGAGGATGCGTCAGGCGACGAGTCCTCATCTCCAGAGCCGTCAGCGTGTCAAGCGGGAGGACCGGCGTCAGCCTCGCCTCCACCCGCTGGATTAACGCGCCTCGCCGCCGCCGCCGCCGCCGCGGTCCCCAAGTCCGACTCCGCAAATCTCCGCGAAAGACAAAACAATATAAAATAAACATTTTCCACGGACAACAACAACAACAACATTAACAACAACAACAACAAAAACCCTGAATGTGAACGTGACACGGAGAGTGGGATTTTTCCACGGGGGGGGGGAAAACTTGTGACGCCTCGCCTCGCATGGATCCGCTGAGTGAAGTTATTTTCCCCGCCGCCGCAGACGCAGACGCGGAGGTCTGAGGGTGAGACAGCCTGCCTCTGGAGCCTCCGGAGCCTCTGGAGCCGCAGACACAGACCCACAGACCGGGGTGGGGGGGTGGGTGGGTGAGGCAAGGAGAAGGAGAGAGGGTTTTTTGGGGGGGTTAGACACCCAGCCTCCGGAGCCGCCGCCGCCGCAGACGGGGAGGTTTGAGGGTGAGACAGCCTGCCTCTGGAGCCCCAGGAGCCGCCGGCCGGCGTGCGTCTGCGTGTGTGTGTGGGTGTGTGTGTGTGAGGGGGGAAGGATTTTACGCGCACCGAGAAGTCATCCACGCAGGTATTACACACAAAAACAAGTAATCAGGTCCGATTAATGACCACTCAAAAGATGAGTAAAGTTGCATGTGGAGATGAGACGTCGACTATAGTGTTGGTATTTGTTTTTGCATGTGTGATGTTGTGATGTATAGGACATAAACGGTGTGTGTGTCTGTCTGTCTGTGTGTGTGTGTGTGTCTGTGTAACAGGCTGCATAGAGAGAGGCTGCACGGTCTCACTATGTAATGCCGCACTGTGGGGGAGCGACGCGAGCGGCGCGTCTGCAGCCTGTATGAGTGTCTCCCTAAGTCTCCAACTCGTCCACTCTGCGTCTAAGCAGTGTCCACGCGTAGGGGTGGTGGTGGTGGGGTGGTGGTTTTTGTGGTAAAGTAGCAGTACATGTCAATGTGTCGGGTTTGCCCGGTCTCCACTTTTTCGTTATTCCGACTGGGTCCTCCGGAGTGGGGAATGGTGGTCGGCGCTTTGCGTCACGACGCGTTACTTCAGCGGTCAGTCTGTTGCATCGCAGCATCCCCCATGCATCGCAGCATCCCCCATGCATCACACAGCATCCCCCGTGCATCGCAGCATCCCCAATGCATCACACAGCATCCCCAATGCATCACACAGCATCCCCCATGCATCGCAGCATCCCCCATGCATCACACAGCATCCCCGCTGGGCCGCTGCTGCCGTTGCCGCTGCTTCTGTGTAACGCGCATTTCCTATATTTTGGTCATGGTCATCTCATACAGAAAATGCTGGTCGCCTATGCCAGCAGCACTGTGTATGCAACACACAAAACCACACACTCCCAGGCAGCCCTCGCTCAATGCATTGCTGTCTCCCCTCTATGGCCACTCCACAATTTCTGTAGGCCAGTGTGTGTGTGTGTGTGTGTGTGTGTGTGTGATTGCCTCCATATAGGACAGAGCACCCCACAGGCTTTCCAATCAGCCACGACCCGCAATCAGGTGGCCCTCGAAGTCGCTGGTGGGTTTGGCGAAAGAGAGGGGAAAAAAACAAAACAAGAAATAAACATCCGGCAATCCCCACAATTTATGTAGACACACTCCCTCCTAGGGCGAAACCTAGGAGTAAGTTAGTTTGTGTGTGCGCGTGTGTGTGTGTGTGTGTGTGTGTGTGCGCGTGTGTGTGTATGTGTGTGTGTGTGTGTGTGTGTGTGAGAGTGGGGTTAACTTAGGTGTGCATGTGTGGGTGGTCTGTGTGTGTGTGTGTGTGTGTATCAATGTGTGTTCATTTATCAATCTACCTCTATGTCTCTCTACCTCATATATACCAGAGGCATTTATTAATTCAACCATCTGTGTCAGATCAGTTCCACACACATCATTAAACGGGTGGTTGTGTCCCCAGTCCACAACTCATCAACCAACCGACGACACCTGCGTGTGGATCTCGGTTGCGCCAGTTCAGTGAAAATGAGATGTCTGGTGGAATCTCTATAGACCATTCATATCCACACATATATGATGATATCACATGTTCACACTCGCCGTGCGATGCACACCCAAAGTAACAAGGCACACAGCTGTCGACAGTTATTTATCATTTCCTGTCGCAAATGGTGAGTTTATCTTAGAAAATCTGTGAATGCTATCCGTCCAGGCGGGTTTAAATCCTTCTTATTTCATAACATCATATCATACATTATTGAGAGCATCATTCAACCACATGTTAGGCTGATAGACGCGCTGACAGATTCAAGTGATTCACGGTGTTGTTAACATATATGGATGAGATTAAGAGTGCGATCGAGCGATATACCTCGAGGACTGAAACGCCAGTGTTAATACTCATAAACATTTCAAGCCAGAGCTTACAGTATGTAAAGTTGATATGCTGATCAATTAGTTAGGCTCATTGGTGGAAATGCTTCGCAGGGAAGAAACACACTCCCACACATCCACCGGAGGAGAAAAGGCTTGAAGAACAACAAGCTATAGAAAGCAGCTTTTAAAGCGTTTGAGGACGCCGATGATTCATAATGTATTAACCATGCGATGAATTGTTTGTGCACTGTGAACCAACCTGAAGGACAAGTCAAGACAGAATCACACTATTCATCAGCAATCCTTTGATACAAATATGACAACGCAATTGTGAAGCTCTTTATATCTCCCATGTCCATGTCCTCTGTCTTTTAAATGTATTTCTTTGGTCAGGTATACCTCAAACATATGAGTGGGATACGTATTCAGGGGGCAATTACTGTAAAGACCGGCGCACTTGACTTAATTCGCCGTGATGCATGTAGAGGAGCGGCCTAAAGAGCAAATGTCAGGCAGTCGCCGCGGCAGCCTCGGCAGCTTGTCTGTTTCCATGGTTACGGGGGCCAGCCAGTCACACACATTCAATTAGCTTTAGTTTATTTTTTGTATCAAGGTGCGCTCTCCTCTGGCCGCCCGTCATCACGCTGGGGGTGGAAATCACTCGGTGACTTCACTTCATGCATAGTGTGGCCAGTGTCAAACCTTGTCGCGGTGTTCAACACCTAGGATCTCAGGTGCACACCTACATAGACACACCATGTTGGTGGTGGTGCATTTCACCACGTTGGTTTCTCTCACAACCATCACAAACACATTTGAGGTGAGTGGAAAGAAAACACATCCTGCCCATCCATCCATCCATCCATCCATTGGGGGTAGTATAGTATTCACCACAGACAGCATGGTCTGTCTGCCTGTCGTGTCTATTCCCTCGCTCTCTCTCTCTCTCGCTCCCGCTCTCTCTCTCTCTCTCGTGTGGTGAATGTAAAAAAGGGTTCACTTGAGAAAATGGACGCTTGTTATTTCATTCATGTGTTTGTATATGGAGACCGGACCAGGGTGAATTTAGTTCAACTCTGGAGCTACTGGCCTGTTCTAGTATTGCTCACTAATCTCAAAAGCTGGTTGAGACGAGAGCTGATTGATGTTGGTGAGACTGTGATCAGAGGCACTTCATTTTCTCCTTCCACAGAATACCACATCGTTGGGTAATTAAAAAGTTATTGCAGGTTGAAATTCTGCTGCATGCGCTTTTTACATCGGTCCATGTACCCTGCTGTAAAAGAGCCACACTGTTATACAACACCGTTTTTATGATTATAATGTCACTGAAATGGTCTGTGATATTCAGGGAACTAAGACTGTGTAATGTTGTACCATACTAAAGTACTAATACAAAAACAATAAAACATTAGTAGCAACAATCAATATTGCAATCAGTATTAGCAATATCGAACATGAAACTAATATGAACATTTTCATAAGAGTTGGCCAGAAACGGTGGAGAGAGGAGGAGGAGGGAAGGGCAGGTCCACCACACCCATGCGATCCCAATCTCTTTGAAGTGACTGACTTGATGGCGATTCATGTTTTTATTGTCCAGCAATCTGGTGCAGTGGACGTACTGTACGGCTATTTGATCGTACGGTTATGTCTGAATTTTAGATTCCATTTGCAGTTTAATCTAATAAGTGCACTGTGGTGTCTGCCTGCCCAGTTAATAACATTACATTGGGAACGCACGTTCTAGTTTGTCCCCTGTATCTGTAAGTCAGCAACAATGTACCTGTTGACACGAAGCCTCCAACGAAACATCATGATATAAAACAAATATCAACAATAATACAAAACAACAACACAAACAAGCATCAGGTTGCCCACCTCCTAGCTATGGAAATTATCTGGAAATTGCACATTGCATTCCTTTGTTAATCGGTTTCAATACAGGATCCTACAACGTCATTCAAGAGAGACATGGCAATAAGAAACACTTGCCACGAATATGGTGTCTGATTAAAGCTGCGTTGGTACAATATTCCCACTGATGGGGGCGGTCGGAAAGCGACTCTGGGAGTATAATTCTTAATAAAATATACATATGTGAACATCGCCCCAGCCTGTTACTGCGGTGCCTAAGGCGCCAATGTAAATCTCAGTTAAATCCCTCCTCCTCCTCCTCCTCCTCCTACTTCTTCTTCTTCTTCTTCTTCTTCTTCTTCTTCTTCTTCTTCTTCTTCTTCTTCTTCTTCTTCTAGAACACCCCCTCTCTCTGCCTCAGATAAAATCAATGAGCGCCCGGCCAGATACCGCCGGTCTCGGAACCGGCCAGGTGTACGATGGTCCAGGCCGATTAACACGTGCCGACAGTTAACACGGGGCGGAGGTTGGTGTGGCGGAGATGCGAGGCGCTGTCCGACAAAATGACGTCGGAGGTTACAATGTAGTGCTGTAACAGGGCGTGCTGCCGGGGGGACGATACATCACAGCGGTTCGCAGGCACTGTACATATGCTGAGCGGTGTCCGGGCTGAGCCAAGCCAGTCGTTGCTGACACACTCACTTCCTAGCAGGGCTTGTACGCACACTGGGCAGTCCTAATGGACTTAATAGGGTGGATTTTGACGAGACACTGGGCTTTTTTTTCTCCCGTGTTTCAGGTCGTATCCTGTCCTTGGAGAAAAAGGATGTGATGATGAACAGTATTCTGTCCCATGCCATCCTCCATTCACAAGCATCACACACACACACACAGCTCTCTCCCACTCAGCAGGTCTCTGGCTGCTGGGGATTTACCTCATCCTGTTCTGGAATGATGATCGAACTAGCTGGGTTTTATATATATAGCTATGCTTCTATATGCTGTGGTCTGTTAGTCTCTACAATGCTGGGGAAAAAAACTAACTTAACTTGTTGGAGACAGCGGCAGTTGGGGGAAAAATATTTGGACGGTCGGACCATCAGTTCTCTACTCTCGCCTTTCTCAACAGTTAAATCTCTTGAGAACGAGGAAAGTGAGCAAAGAGATCCCGTCCAAGTGGTTTTTCCGTAAATTGCTCAGTCAGTGCTGTTTTGTACCGGGAATGATAGGGAATTGAAAACTAAGGTGTTGTACCACTGTGCTACGGTGATGTGTACAGCATCTCTCTTCAACAGCACCTTTTGTTTTGGGTTTCTGCTGAGTCGTGCGATGCGGTTCACCTGAATCAGCTTGAACTCTGAAAGCTCTGCGAGACCATCTGGGATAGCAGACCATCGCCCGGGTTTAGGGCCGAGGAGAAGAGAAAAAAAACAAAACACACCTTTTGAGTCCAGCTCAGCGTTTTATCGGTTGCCGAGGAACTCGACAGTGTCCAAGGAAGTGTTAACGTGTACAAGAGTTGCGGGGGTGAATGTTAGTGAAACACCTACGGCTGCTCTTCATCGAGATATGTCCACATTAGCCGGCGTGAAGGAAGTTTAATCAACTGTGGAGTCTTAGATTAAAATGTCGATGGGGGAGTGAGAGAGAGAGAGCTCAGAGAGAGAACAAAACACACACACACAAACACGTGTACGCGCACACACACACAGTGACTGTAGTCCCCATGCATATTTCACCACTCACATGAATGGTAAAGGAAATGTAAACAAAGCAAAAGAACAGCTCTTTACCGAGGCAGGCAGGCAGCGAGCCATCTGGTCGGCAGGCATGGAGCCAACTGGAGAACATTAAGTCATGAATGTCATCAACCATAACCGTCACGTCATTTCAGATGCTATCCCTTTTCATTAGTGACCAGACGCCACGCACACACAAACACACACACACACACACTGGTTGAAGGAATGCATGCACATTTTCAGATGGAAAAATGGAATAATGTTGGACTATAAATTAATTAGTGAATACAATTTGATTAATTAATGAATGCGATAGAATAAATAATGAGTACAAAGGTAAATACATCAAACAATACTTGAAGAAAATGTATTTATAATGAATATAATGCAACAACAAAAAAAATCCTTGTTGCTATTGTCTTATTGAAGTCAATGACATATTTAAAGATCTAAACATAGCTGCACTTCTGAAGCCATAAAACCAACACAACTTGTTGTTGTTGTTTTGGACATGAAGTGTCATTGTTTGGTTGCAGAGATGTTTCGGATTTTGTACACTGATCAAACCAGGATGTTAGCCTAGCTGACGCTTTCTCCCTCTCGCTCTCTCTCTGAGCTCTCGTCTTTCGCTCGCTCTGTCTCTCTCTGAACTCTCTCGCTCTCTCTCTCTCCCCTTGCTCTCTCGCTCTCTTTCCATCTCCTCTCTGTCGTTGTTTTTCACAGTCTCTCACACAGATGCACACGCATGCACACACACACACACACACACACACACACACACACACACACACACACACACACACTTCCTATTCAAGTAACATCGACAAGAGGCTCTGTTGTAAATGTAGAAAGGGGGCACATCGATAACTTGGCAATTAGTACATCAATAAGCTGCACTTCCAATTCTAACAGATTCAAAGGGATTGGATTCACATCGAATTTCTGTATCTGTATTTCTGTGTGTTTGTGTTTTTCCGTCAAGCTGAATACATATTTGTTTTGTCGTCCCTTGAATCATAGTTTCATGCTAGGGGTTGCAGAACACTATTGATTATGTTCTGGATTAATGCATCTGCCCATATTCATATCTAATTATCAACCGATTCTCTTTCTGCCCCATTGTTTCTGTTCTCTCACGAACATATAGGCACTGAAAGGGGTTCATTGCATGCACATGCTAACACACACACATACAAGCAGCACACACAAACATGAGCACACACAAACGCAGGCACACATGAACACAAATACAAGCACACACACAAACGCAAACACACATGCACAAATACCCAAACCCATGCAAACACACATGCATGAAGACATGCAACCACACACAAACACACACGCGCAAACTTGTATCTAGAGAACAATGCAGTCATTGCTCCTGAGGAGTTCTCCAGAGCATTAGAGCATGATATTGCATTTTGATATCTGCTCCAAACTCAAGTTGCTTAACATATACATAGAAATCTCCCCGCATTCGAAGCATGAAAAGCGAGAATTTGTCAAGACGGCAGAAAATTTAGGTCACAGTCAAGAGTACTATCGAGTAGTATTGACTTTTTTGATACATTCAATTAATCTAATGACTGACTTCATCACAGGCGTGGATTTTGAGTTTGCGTTTTATGTTGACAACTGGTAAAAGCCGCTGGTACTTCTATGACTGCATAAAGAAGATTTAGTGCCTCTATGACACTCAATGTAATGTTCCCTTCTACATAACAGTTTCCACACAACACACGACTTGGCTGTTAGACAGCGGCTTTGTAAAGGATCACGAACAGTTCCGTTCTGTTCAGAGACGAGTAATTACTTACGATAACTCTGTGACGTTTACTACTTTGTTTGAGAATGTTCTGGTTTTGTTTGAATGTTTTGTTTCAAATGGGATTTCAGGGACATTTTCTTGGAGGCTTTCATTTGTTCTTAGGCATTGTAAAAAATAAATCATTCAAACTTTGTATTCGGGATTCGTTTTCAGAATTCAGCAAAAAATAATGCGCAATTGCCCTCGAGTGTGTTTGCGTCGTAAGCACTCCAAGAGGATAAACACAAAGAGACAAAAGAGATATTAATTAGGTCCTTCAGACATAAATGAAACCCTGCGTGGCAATTATCATTTTACACTTTATAAAAATGCCTATTTTTTTCTTCATTGTGAAAATTAAGGTCTTCGTAAAGTTAATTTGGTTAAAAAAAATGATCATCGTAGACAATGTTGGGCATGTTTAATTTCACAGTTTTTTGCGTGACAATGGATACAACAAACAGAGACAACAGAGACAAAGTGATAGTCTTTCACTGCACGGTTTACAACTAGTTTATCAGAGGATGGGGTCTTCCCTTAGAATTTAAATGAAATGAAAGGAAAGAAAGACAAGAAGGAAGAATGAAAGATATGAAAGACCTAGTAAATAAAGACATAAGGCGGGGAACAAAGAAAGATGGAAAGAAATACATAAAGAAAGAAGGAAAGGACAAACTAAAGATATACAATTTAATAAATAAAGTTAGATAGAAAAGTAAAGAAAGAACGAAAGGAGGAAGGAAAGCAAGAAAGAATAAAACACAAACAACAGCAATCAATAACCTTCTTCTTCTGTGTGTCCCCCAGGTGAATCATCTAATGAGCCAATGGATATGAACATTAAGACGACCCTGCTCTGGACTCTCCTAGTCTTGCGCTGTGGCTTAGCAGACAGCAGCATCCTGTACCGGGTGCAGGAGGAGCAGCCCCCCAACACCCTCATTGGCAGCCTGGCGGCTGACCAGGGTCTCCCCGACTCGGGGCACCTCTACAAGTTGGAGGTGGGCTCCCCTTATCTGCGCGTGGATGGCAAGACCGGCGACATCTTCACCACCGAGATCCCCATCGACCGGGAGACGCTGCGGGACTGCCGTGCCCAGGTGAAGGGCAAGCCCTGCTACCTGGAGTTTGAGGTGTCCGTGACGGATCTGATCCAGAACCAGAGTCCCCGGCTCATCGAGGGTCGCATCGAGGTGCAGGACATCAACGACAACACGCCCCAGTTCCCCTCCTCTGTGCTGACCATCTCAGTCCCAGAGAACACCCACATGGGCGCGCTGTTCTCCATCCCGGTGGCCACCGACAAGGACTCTGAGCGGAATGGGGTGGCGGACTACGCCCTGGCGGCTGGGCCAGACGCCACCACACTGTTCGGTCTGCAGGTGGCCGAGGACCGAGGGGAGAAGCTGCCCCAGCTCATCGTCCTGGGCTTGCTGGACCGCGAGGTGAAGGACTCGTATGACCTGACCATCAAGGCGGTGGATGGGGGACACCCGCAGCGCTACAGCAGCGCCCTGCTGAGGGTGGTGGTGACCGATGCCAATGACAACTCGCCCAAGTTTGAGAGGTCCACTTACGAGGCAGAGGTGCAGGAGAACAGTCCCGTAGGGCATTCAGTGCTGCAGGTGAGATACTCCTGAGATACTACTTCTCTTTGCTGCTTTTTTCCCCTTCCAAAATCCACCTGACCCACCCTTGAAGATAAGATAAGATATGATAAGTTAAAGTTCAACGGTGAGGAAGAGCTGCTGTAACAGGCTGACACTCACGCGGTGGCAGCCACTAATAACACAAAGCTTCATTAGCTGCATATTTTATTCATAAGCAACACAATGCTTCTAATCAAATTGATATTTTTACTACTATTTGTATATAGTGTATTCATTAATTTGCAAGAATAATATTGCAAAAGTTTAGTTTACAAAGTCTTCCCCAAATGTAAACTATTCTAATGTGTGCAACTTGTTGACATATTGATCATTTCAGCTATGTATGTGCTATATTGAATCTCTTGGCAGTCAGGGTAACATTTTCTAAATTCAAGAGTGGGAGTAGGGGAGACACCTGTTACGGAGTATTCAGTAAACAGCTTGTTAGACTGGCTGCCAACAAAATTTAAACTTGAAACTGTTTAAAAATGGATTGGTTCTGGGATTTAAAACTTGTTATCGTTAGCAACCACATACATATACGCCAATCTGATAATCGCCTCGCCTATGTATGCAAGTCTGGCCTCGCATCTGGACATCATAATATTTTTAGAATATTTTTGTTGGAGTTTGTTGGAAAATGCAGTGTGGATGATCTGCTTTGAATGTTAATATTATACATTAAACTCTTTTAAAGTGTAGAGAAAAAAAAAATTGGAGTGAATGGAGGAAAAAAAGTATGATATTTTGGTGGGGGTTTTCAAAGTGTAAGTCAGCATTTAAATGCGGCCTAATGGGCCATGATAAAAAATGGCTGTGAATAGCATGGTGCATGTGCAACTGTAGGCAATGTTATTGATCAATGTGACAGCCCATTATTAATTCATTCCTTTATTAACCGCTGATGTTGCCTACAACCCCATTTTCCACTAATTGTATCTCTGAATAATCGCCCCAAATTCAATCCTCTCACCGCAATTCTATTACTTTTTTTATCGTAGGTCAAAGCAAACGACTACGACATGGGCCCTAATGGAGAAATCGAGTACACACTCCATCAGGCATTGGATCCCGTGCCAAAACTCCTACGAATCGACCGCTCCACCGGGATTATCTACGTGAAAGGATCGCTGGACCGGGAGGAGATCGACAGCCTGTCGTTCTACGTGGTGGCGAGGGATAAGGGTCCCCAGCCCAAGAGCTCCAAAACCTTCGTCACCATCGAGGTGACTGACCAGAACGACAATGCGCCGGCCGTGGAGATCAGGGGGATTGGCCTGGTGACCCACAGTGACGGCGTGGCCAACATCTCGGAGGACATGCCCGTGGGAACGGCGGTGGCGCTGGTGCAGGTGTCGGACCGGGATGAAGGTGAGAACGCCGTGGTCACCTGCGTGGTAGCGGGCGACGTGCCCTTTCAGCTCCGCCCCGCCAGCGACTCCTCCAGCGACAATAAGAGAAAATACTTCCTGCAGACCACCACACCGCTCGACTACGAAAGGGTCAGGGATTACCGAGTGGAGATCGTCGCTGTTGATTCTGGCAACCCCGCGCTCTCCAGTACAAACTCGTTGAAGGTTCAGGTGACGGACGTTAATGATAACTCTCCGATATTCTCCCCCACTCTGTTCGAGGTGGATTTCGCTGAGGAGAACCAACCAGGGGAGAGGGTTTTGAATGTGATTGCCGCTGACGCTGACAGTGGAACTAACGCAGAGCTTATCTATAACATTGTGGCAGACTCATCCATCAAAGGCCTGTTTGAGATTGACCCAAATTCTGGGGAAGTACGAGCCAGGAGCCCCCTGGATCGAGAGCAACGGGAGCGCTATGAGTTCCGGGTCACTGCAGCAGATAAGGGATCAACCAGTCACAAAGGAACCGCCACAGTTGTGATAAGAGTTCTCGACCGCAATGACAATGACCCCAAGTTCATGCTGAGTGGCTACAGCTTCTCCGTCTTGGAAAACATGCCGCCACTTAGTCCCGTTGGCATGGTGACCGTCATGGACGTGGATAAAGGTGAAAATGCTCACGTTCACCTCTCAGTTGAGCCGGACGGAGGGAAGTTTGTGGTTCAAAATGGCACGGGCACCATTCTCTCCAGTATCTCTTTTGACAGGGAGAAGGAGGGCAGCTACACTTTTCGGTTAAAAGCGGTAGATGGAGGGGATCCGCCGAGATCGTCGTACGTCGGCGTGACCATCAACGTGCTTGACGAAAATGACAACGACCCCGTGGTCACCAAACCGGCAAATTTCTCCTTCCGGAGGCTATCGCCGCTAGCGACGCCAGACAGCCACGTGGAGGTTGTGGAGGCCGAGGACCTTGACAGTGGACCCAACGCTGAGCTCAGCTTCAGCATCACTGGAGGAAACCCCTATCAGCTGTTCCGTATTTCCCCCACCAATGGAGAAATCACGCTGGCCAAGGAGCTGACCAGGAAGCACGGCGGGCTCCATCGCTTGGTGGTACGGGTCAGCGACCGCGGCAAACCTGCTCGCCACACCACCGCACTGGTCCACATCTACGTCAACGAAACCATTTCAAACGTCACCATGGTGGAGTCGCTGGTCGGCCACAGCATCTACACACCACTGGACCGAGACATTGCCGGAGACCCCGACAATGGCTTCGCCGCCCAACGCAGCAACATTTTGTTCGGTAGCCTGGCGGGCATCGCTGTCGTGGTCATGCTGATCCTGGTGGTGGTGTTCATCCGACACCGCATCCACCGAGAAACCAAGAGCGGCTACCAGGCCGGCAAGAAGGAGTCCAAGGACCTCTACGCACCCAACAAACAGGTGCCAAAGAATGGCAAGGGCAAGCGAGGAAAGAAGGGGAAACCGTCCAAGTCGCCCAAACCTCTTGGTGAGGAGGAGGAAGTGAGCCTTCAGAAGAGCCTCAAGTTCAACCTGGACGGGGTCAGCGACAGCCCCAGGATCCACCTGCCCCTCACCTACTCCCCCGGAAGCCCCGACATCGGCCGGCACTACCGCTCCAACTCACCATTGCCATCCATCCAGCTGCAGGCTCAGTCGCCCTCGGCATCCCAGAAACACCAAGCAGTCCAGGACCTGCCTGCCACCAACACCTTCGTAGGGACGGGAGGCGACGACAACTCCACCGGCTCGGACCACTACTCTGACTACAGCTACAAGACGGCCCAGTCAAAGTATAACACCAAACAGGTAGATCTATATCTTGTTAAGCGTGTGTATTGCTTATTGATTTGTGAAAGTCTATGGAGGGTTTTACTGCATGGGAGGAGGTGAGGAAATGGTACAATTTTCATTCATTATTTACTAATTACAGGAAATGGCCCTACAAATAGAGAACACAAACAAAATACTATATACACACACACACACACATTACAAGTGAAAGAAAAGGAAAAAAGAACACCTATACACAAAGCAATTTTGATCCAGAGGTATTTTACAGATAAGGGGCAGAGAGTATGCGACATAACGTATCACGGTAAAAATACATTGCGAATAAATGCTGTTATCGTTCTCTGTGCTGTCTTCAAACATATTAGAAAATAACATAGTTATCATATTAAACCGTGACCCTTACCCCCTCCTCCTCCACTTCTACATATCAACATTGGCCACGGCATGCAGTAGAGACATCGAGATGCAGTGTTTTCCCACCAAATATACCCTGTACATTAATCATCACAAAATATATTGCAGGTATTTGTATCTGTCAAGCGAGTGCTGCTATTCATATCCAGTCAAGGAAGATACCGCACACACACGTCATGTATCAGACATTGTGCAGACATATTTTCAGACACCTGTTGACATAGCAGTGAGTTAATTAGTATGTTGACGCTGACAAATTGACGTGGAATGCTAGCAGGTGCTTCAGACTGATTGCACCTGTTATACTGAAGGTATTTTAACGTGTAGAAAAGCAAAATTCAGAAGTTAACAGATTTGTTTATGTTGCTGTTTATTTTAAATTCATTGTTATTGAAAACCTATTATAACGGCATCAACATTGAATAGTATGGCTTTTGCTTGCATTTCATTTTACTTGAATCCGTTTGCTTATAAGATCATTTTCCACTGCATGTGGAATTGCTATGGGTTCAACCTTGCACGGTAACAATAAGTCAAATATGTATCGGTAGCTGGATTGGATATTCATTTGTAAACAAAATGATGACAAAGGAAATGTAAGCTAATGTATGAAGGTAAATATTGGGAGTGAATCATTGAGAGGTCAAAGGTTGGACCACTTCTGTATTCTAGCACAGTGGTTCCCAACCTCTGGGTCGGGACCCCACTTGGGGACACGGGAGATTGCTGACATAATTTCTAATTTTTTTATACAAACAAAAGTAAACATTTTGAAGTGTATCCTAAAGGTTCTGTATAAACAGGCTATTGATTCATAGCCACGTGCTAACTACTACTAATTACTTGTGTTATGCGATGCTCATACGTTCACCGGGACATTGATATTAAGGGCATGTTTTGATGGAGTTAAATCGATGTGTGGGCTAGCAGATGCATCGCAATGTAAGAAGGTGATCGCAATAATTTTCAGACTTAAAAATGGGAAGTTTGGGAACCATTGCTGTAGACAAACTGCAAACAAATGCACAAACTGTCAACTTGGACATGTTCGTATAATATCATATGGTAGAAAAATAATTGAGGATTTTAAATAACTTTAAAATGGCGTTAACAACCTCAGTATTGCTATTTCGTCCAATCTGGCTCAAGTTTATTGACCGACTGCGCTGAAATGTGCCTAGCGTCCCATAAATTATGAACGCTATTGATTTTCCACATGATCATAAATTGCGGTCACATAGCCGGGCCGGTATTTGAGTCGCTCCCATATGACTCGCCTGAAGGTTAGAAAAGAAGAAGAAAAAGAACGGGGTAAAAACACAGATTCTCTCGGCCGTTGTTTCAAGACGGGCTGTCGAGTGTGGGGCACGCTGTTTTTGTATAAGCAGAAGCCACCGGGGCACCGTGCCGCGCAGGACATGTTTATGCGTGGAAAAAGAAAAACAAGGCCTTTAAATGATTTAGCGTACACGGGGTTCCTCTGCGATCCTCACTCTCTATTTTTAGAGCTGCGAGGTGCAGGCGCCCATCCATCGAGTTGGCAATCAGGCAGAGAGAGAGAGAGAGGATGGGAGAGCAAGTGGAAGGGGGAGAAAGAGATGGAGAGAAAGAAAGGAAAGGCCATGTTTTGGTGACATATTTCTGCTATTCCGCCTGACCTATGGGTGCTTTGATCTCGGCAGGTCACTTGCTCTTATCTCTTCCCTCCTTCCTCTTATCTCTCCTTATCCCAACAACATTTGGCACAGCCGGAATCACCATGGAAACAGAAATATTAATAGACTCAGAGGGGGGGATTACAAATGGAAAACATTTCTTTGAAGGCAGCCTTGGGATGAAAAGCCACTATGTTCCTCTGGGCTGCTGCCTTATCTGTGGAAGTGTGTGTGTGTGTGTGTGTGTGTGTGTGTGTGTGTGTGTGTGTGTGTGTGTGTGTGTGTCTCTGTATGTGTGTGCAGACAGATGTCACCGGGAGTGAAGAGATCTGTATATGAGAGAGACATGACAACATTGTAGATAATCTGATCACCAGATCAGAGGGCAGATAATCTATGCCCGTGTGTCGCATTTATAATAACGTTGTCAATCTCCCCCGTAAACATCACAGATATTGATATGAAAAATATTGCATGTTCATTCCTTGAACTCCAGATCCCAGGTCTTCACAGATGAGACATCGACAGGACAAAACGGCAGCATCAAACATATACAGAATCTTGCAAGTCGGCGTTACTTTATGAAACGAGATTCGACACAGTGTTACTGCACCTATTTTACAATAAACTGATCAAAACAAATGAAGGTAAACATGTGTGTGCAGGTGTGTGCATTGTGGGCGACCATCTGCTTAGGAATGTGTGTGTGTGTGTGTGTGTGTGTGTGTGTGTATTTATAGGCCACACAGTGCTTCTGAGACAGTGGTTGGTTGCCGAGATGTTTGAGGAGCTCCGGCAGATGTTGGCTGACAGCTGGAGTGCGTCGTGGGTGGTCTCAGTTTAGGATGGGGGGGGGGGGAACACACTCACCACCACCACCAACGCTGTCTCCGTGATGGACAACAAAGCAGGAAAGCGCCGCTGTGTCTGCAAAGTTTGCTATGGAGGCATGGAGAAAAAGAGTCGGTCTCTGCAGTTACCGAGATAAACCCACCGAATGCCCACCGAAACGCAGGTGGACATCTGCGGTTTGCGGTGGGCAGTTGGTGAGTTTATTTCACTGTTTCCCTGCGTGATGGACATATGATTGACAGGAGTGTATAAACACAGGCAGATGTTGGTGCTCGCGCAACATACCTCGACAGATGTTTGCCTCTCTCAGATTCCCCCGACCAACAGACGCTTGCCAGATGTCGCGTGGTGCCCTCACGTTAATTAACATCTCCTCTCACGAAGGAAGAAGTCCTTTTCGTTAATGTTGGTATTGCAGTCGGTAAAAGGTTCTGCATCAGAACCCCTGAATTTCTGAAGTCTATTTGTAAGCATTTGTAGGCATCTTTGAGCAAAGATTCCCCCGAACCCCTCCCTGCGCCGTAATGGCGATGTATCAAGAAAAGTCAATTTACTTTAACCATCTGGAGTCGACGATATTGTATACGACATCAAAGTACGTCTCATACAAAATACAAAATATCTCTGGAATGCTTTATGAGTGTAGAAGTTTACCCCTGCCACACGCCACATAAGTGACTTTTGCTGGGGCATGCCGATACAAGACACAGGTAGTTGTTGGAGAATATATCCATTTATTGGACATTGCAAGATGGTGCAAGCAGAGCAGATGTAACCATAGACATCTTATACATAGACGGAGCATTGGCTGCTGTGGCGCGAGAAATTCGGCGGCCATCTTGGAGTGGTGATGGGGGTGGGGAGCAGCATAGATTGACAGTTGACACGTATGGCCAGGAGAAGAAAACAAGGATGCCGAGCTGGTGTTCAGCTATTCCTGCTCAAATGAGCGGACGGTCGAAAATAGAAATCACAGGATTACTTCTCACAAGTAAGATTTAACATTACCGTACTATTGGTTGTATTTTGTGAAAATACGGTATTACATGCCAAAACATGTGTCCTTTATCATAGCTACACGTATGACAAAAAAAACGTGTGAAAATCAGTGAGGTATGATTAATTAAATGCGCTGACAGTTCATTGCTCCTGCCAAACGAATGACACTGAGTGGAGCGGATCACCACTCCAAGATGGCGGCTCCGAATCTCGTCAGCGCCAGTAGGCAGTAGCATTCAATGCTCCGTCTATGTATAAGATGTCTATGGATGTAACACTCTGTCATCATGACAGTGGCTCTCTCCTGAGTGTGTGTGGTGATAGCTGGTTTATCCTGGGTGCCATAATTGCTCATGCACCACAGGTGTGCAGCGCCACCCAGCCCCAGAGTCTAATCAGTCTGACTCGGTCCAGGTGAGGCTGTGAACCAGCTATCAACCACACACACTCCACAGTGAGACACTGTTTTTTTTAGCCGAGAAGCAAAGCGGTGCGCTGTTCCAACGAGAGCTTCAGTGCGATTGTAACCTTTTCAGATGTTTTGTGATCTAGCCTTGAATTGCAGTCTTTTGGAGACTTTGTACATTAAATCCATTATTATGTGTACAAAATAGTAAATAGCCCTGGAATGCTTTATTCACTTACATTCCTTTTAGCAGTGAAGCCAAGCATTGCGCCGTTCCAACAAGGTTTCTGGTGCGATGGTAATCCTTTCACAAGTGTTGTAATCCAGCCTTGAACTTCGGTGTCTTTTTGGAGACTTCCAAAAATCCACAATGATAAATCCAACAATGAATGATTATTTATCCACTTTTCTGTGTTGAACGGTTATTGTTGCTGTTAGCCGTGCAACTGGCAGCCATATTGCCTTCGGGCAACCAATCAGAGGCCTTGTTGTTGACTTGTCGACCAATCAGATGCTGTGTCCATTGCATTACGCCACATGTGTCAAACACAAGGCCCGGCCGCCAAATCAGGCCCTCGTCCAAATTATATCCGGCCCGTGCAATCATTTAAGTTTTCAATTAATTTTGGCCCGCACCCATCACTCTGCCATGCACGGCACTACAAGTCCCAGCAAGCATTGCAAACGTGTTCCTATACGCAGGTGCTGTGTGCGGAGTTGCCGCACCACCTTCCCTCTCATGGCCACAAGGAAAGCATAGCTATATCCAAGGATGCATACTAACCCTAACCCTACGCTATATCCAAGGATGCATACTTAGAGTATCAGGGCCACCCACTAACTGGTTCAGCAGCAGCATTTACTTGTTTAGTGTGACAAACCTGCTGTGGCGGATTCAGTTGGACTCCTGGGGCCTCATGTACGAAGACTTGCGTGGATTTTTGCGTGGATTTTGGCGTACGCCAAAACCCCGAAAATGTCGTACGCACAAATAAATTCAGATGTATGAAAGTGTGCGTACGCATGGATCCGAGCGCGTTTCTTTTGTACATCCCGATCAACGTGGAACTGAGCACACGTTCAGATATGGCAAACTCCTCCCTGTCCACGCCCCCATTTAAATATGCAAATCTATGTAAATAGGCCCTGGACCTGAGATTCACCTCTATCCGATCAGATAAAACAAGCAAGTGTGGCACAGAGGATATTTATATATTATTGCCACTTACTTAAATGTGTTATTTTATATGTATGGACTTTATTTGGCATTTTTACAGACACCCCCCATTCAATTTTAAGCAGTATTATTATTATTATTATTATTATTAAAGGCACGAGACCACCCGCGGCTATATAAACGGTGGGCTGCGTTGCGTTCTTCAGTCGGCAGTTAACCGGGACCAGTAAAGCCGCTGAAGACCAGCCGACTCACTTGTCTTTTTGTTTAATTGATTCTTTCAGAATAACATCTTTTCTAAAATATGCCAACCCTTGAGTCAGCTTGCACTCTATGGGTGTAAACACAAGCATGAACAAAGGAAAGAAAAGACATTTCACAGAGTCCGAGTTGGAGATTGTGGTAATGACGTGGAGCCGCGGAGGGAGATCCTCTCTGTCAGCAGGGATCCATATGAAGAGGAAGGAGTGGGAGCGTGTGTGTGAGGCGGTACATGCCGTGGGGTCCGAGCAGCGCACACACACACAGGTGAAGAAGAAGTGGTCGGATCTGAAGGTGGAGGTGAAGCGGAGGAATATATTCTATGCGTCACTTTCATGCCGCACACTTGGAAGACCACTAGGTGGCGCTGTTTTTGAGCAAATTCCGTAACGCTAATAACTCCCGCATACTTTGTCGCACATTCGAAATCGGCTTATGAGCCAATTGTCATCGTTTGCAAGTAAATCCTCGCGTTCCCTAAATACTCGCTCACGTCGGATTGCACCATTTGCAAGGTCCTCTAACAACGCTAACGCTGCCATCGGTAATACCATTTTCTTCATCACATTGCGCATGCGTTTATATCCACCCGTATAATTGCAAACACGGTAATTGTTCATAAGTGTGTCTCTGACGTGCACATCACTCAGACGACTAATTGTTTTTGACATTATTAACAGTTTCCCAGCGTCACCTATAAGTGTCGCCAAAGGAACAATAGCTGTAGAAACGTGCGTACGCCAGCTATGAAGTTGACGTGAGGCACCGCACGTTTCCACGGTCTTTTCACGTTCCATACATCTGAACGTGAGCGTGGAACGCCATTTTTTTTTGCGTACGCCACGTTTTTGTGCGTACGCAACCTTCGTACATGAGGCCCCTGGTTTTCGATCGGCAACATTGTAACCTCAAGCAGCAACTAGAGAGGCAGCCACGCGATTCATTGCAAATTGCCATGTAAACCACTAACAAACGATGGCTGAGGAAATACACCTCGGTCCGCTAAATGGCACATTTAGTTTTAAAAAGCATCAGACGGACCTTAAGAGAAAAGAAAATTGTATGCACATAGCACCTCGTCAAAAGAAAAGTAGATTTGATTAAGTGGTTGGAGTCATGTCAGTCACACTGACTCAAATATTGATATTTAGCTGATAAAAAGGAACTGTTTCATTTTGTCCCTTCAAAGTTAGTAATTTATTATTGTTAAATAGCCACTGTTTTTGATTAAATAGCTCTAATTACTGTATCACCTCCTGTGGTATTCATTATTCATTATGAGTATATATATATATATATATATATATATATATATATATATATATATATATATATATATACTGTATATATGGCCCTCAAAGCTGTTATAATTTTGGATGTGGCCCCTGCATAGATTGATTTTGACACCCCTGCATTACACAGTGGAATCAAAGAGCTTGGAATAACATGAGATAAACAGTGGGCAGTTGTGGCCTAAAGGTTAGAGAAGAAAGTTTGTGACCCAAGATCGCCAGTTCAATCCCTGGACCGGCAGGATAATTCTGGGTGGGGAAAGTGAATTACCATCATTACCACCACTGAGTTGCGCATGAGCAAGTCCCTTAACCCCACCTGCTCCAGTGGAGCTGCTCAGTGGCCAGCAGGTCAGACTGTGGTTGTACTGGGCAGCTTTACAAGTGTGAATGTGTAACTGTGCGAATGTGATCAGGGTGTTCCTGCAAAAAAAGAGTCCTCTTCTCAGTGAAACTTCCCTGAATGAATAATCCTATCAATAGATTGTTACTATTAGGGCAGGACCGGAAGTAATGAGTAGCACAGCATTACTGTATAGATTCTCCTTTGTGTATTTGGATAGTATTGTAAGGTGCGCACACAGGGCGCATTGAGCATGGATATACAGTTGTTATACCGTTGCCATGGAAACGGAATTGATGTCAGAAGAAAGGCAGCCTTGCTCAGCCAATAGATAATGCACACGGATAGATATATAGATAGATAATAGCCTAGATATAGGCTGTTATATGGTGTTTCTGGGATATAGAATAAATGAAACCCACAGTAGTGGTTTTGAGAAGTTCTGTTTTCACACAGAGGCTGCTTTGAGAAGTATTTTTTTCTGAAGAAGTCTGCTTTTCTACCCCCCAGACATTTGAGGAGTGTGATGTGGCCCTCTGTCTCATTGCAGACAGGAACTGCTTTGTGGCACGGCACGACTGCCTTTTGGAGAAAACTGAACCATATAAAAAAATGTAAATAGTTTTTGATATGTGTTAGTTTGATATGTGTATTTTTTTTTCCCTCTAATAACCAAGACTTGGGAGAACAATTTCCCAAACCCAAATATCTAATGAATTATTGTTCACTGTGTAATTTGAATACATTTCTGTGAGATCCTATTTCCGTTTTGTTTTTTCTTTATGGTCATATAACATTTATACATTCATGTGACATCACTGCAGCATACATATACTGATGGCTTTGGTTGTCCAGAAAATGTACATAGAATGTACATAACTTGATTGCGAATTACAGGGTTGACCAGTCAGACCAAAAATAGGAAAAAAATGGCTTACACTCCAGAGGGTTGAGTCAATTCATACATGAGTCAAATCCTCGATAATATTCAACCACTAGACAATGGGATGACACATGAGCAACATGGGCAGCGGTTAACAATTGTATCATCCTTCCATACATGGGGTCCTATGTTCAACGTGCGTCTCTATTGCGTTATGTTTGTGTTTTCTTTCCCCATATTCCCTCTGGCTCTAATCAAGAGCAACACACTCATTATCAGCGCCACCCAAGGGCCTTTCCAATCAACAGTGATTGTGCTTTTTATTTCAGTGTCATACGAGACCAAAGTGTCTGTGTGTTCCACCACACAGTGCCGGGGACGCAAACATTCAGTGCTCAAAATGCGACCGCGTCGATCTAATCACTCTGTGTTTCTTACGCCTCTGCGAGATCGCTGTACGCTCCCGCGGTTAATTGCGAAACGGTGCACACAGATAAATAAAAAGCAGTTTATTTCAATTTGCACGGTGAATGCAATCTAAAGCAGCTCGTGTTTAATGCACGGTGAGCGGCGGGGAGACCGGGGACGGTTGAACGCGCCGGGTTTGTCGCAAGCGGTCGGAAAGCCTCGTAGCCCGTCTGCCACGCCGCACATTACCTGTCTGCTTCATTCGCCTTCCTCCCCGTCACCTACCGACGTGTGATATTGCCATAGCCGTTGCCGCGGAAACCATCGGCATACATTCATCCCAAAGTGCTGATAATTAGCCCGGCTGGGTCCTGTATCTAACACCTTTTTTTCCCCCTCTCTCTCACCGCGCTCCCCGCACAACATTTAATGATGCGCTCCATCTCATCTTGGTATCAGACACCGCCAGATACAGAGAGACAGATCAGTCAACGCCTGTTCGCATCCTTTTTAATACCCTCTGCCATGACGGCCTTGGCCATCATACAGATCCACACCATTAGGAGGCCATAGGGGACTTGTCGTTTGTCTCTGGACAGTTGACCGTTGATTACGGTGTGTTTTTCCCCAGCCGATCCCTGTGAATACTCTAAAGGGAATTAAATGAAGGGTGGGGTCAGGGCTGGGCCTAATTAACCTACCTTGTTGTTAAGCAGAGTGTTTTTTAAGATCTTAAGGCATTGCGTTTGAGCTGAGATTAGCACAATTAAATACCAATGCTGCCAGCCAGAGTGTTTTGTAGATGTCATAGGCAATCGTTTTTTAATTTGTTCAGGACTGTCGAGTACATTTTGATGTGTCTCACTTTTTTTCCGTGAGCTCAGTGGAGCCTGGAAATCTTGGCCATCTGTAATGTGTTTGATTGGGAACGCAAACACTGCACATTCTCCGTATCTTTCTGTCCATCTGCCTTTCAACACTTTCTGAGACAAAGAGGAGGAAACAGACACGTACGCACACACATGCACACGGATGGGCCCGCACACTAAGACACACACACCTACACAGCCATATGCCATAGCACAATACATATTCTCTGGCTTTTTATCCACTGTAGATGGCAGTGGAAAGGAGGATGATAATGTCATTCCGCGTGTACTCACTATAAGTAGAGATAAGACATACTTTATTAATCCCATATGGGAAATTCGGGTGACACAGCAGAAATGTTTTAAATAATAATACAACATATATAGAAAGTATATCATTTATATATATTTTGTAATTGTAATTGTTGTTTTACTGCAGTGTTTTAAATGGTAATGTATGTAACTGCTCTACGAGAAGCTTTGAGATTTCACAGAGAGAGAGAGACAGGGAGAGGGAGAGAGAGAGAGAGATGGATACAGAAATCGAGAGAGACAGATGGAGAAACAGACAGAGATCAAAAGGAACATCAAGTTGGACATCCCAATACAAATGTCGCTCAAAATATTGGACTCTGTTATAGAACCCATTTCCCTTCATGGTTGCGAGGTCTGGGGTCTACTTGCCAATCAAGAGTTTACAAAATGAGACAAACACCAAATTGAGACTCTGCATGCAGAATTCTGCAAATCCAATCTCCCGCATCCGCAATGGAAAACACCAAATAATGCATGCAGAATTAGGACGATGCCCACTAATTATCCAAACCATCTGAAAGAAAGTGACCCTGGCACGCCATGTAACAAAGCTCTCACCTCCAGAGAGGCTATAAATGGTAAATGGACTGCATTTATAGAGCACTTTTCAGACCAGTGGCCACTCAAAGCGCTTTACAATTATTGCCTCACATTCACCCATTCATACACATTTATACACCGACAGAGGTGTCAACCGTGCAAGGCGACAGCCAGCTCACCGGGAGCAGTTAGGGTTAGGTGTCTTGCTCAGGGACACCTCGACACTTAGCTAGGAGTAGCTGGGATTGAACCAGGAACCTTCCGATTACTAGGCAACCTGCTCTACCTCCTGAGCCACTGCCACATTATAGAGAGACGCCCCCTCTGCCAGCTGGTTCTGGGACTCTGTTCACAAACACAAGCAGAGCCACCACACAGAAACCTCATTAGACTCAACCAAATTATAAGAAAACAAAACAAAAACTATCTGACACATTGGAAAGAATCAACCAAAAAACTGAGAAAATTGTAATGCTGTTTGACCTTATACACAGTGGCAGAATACATGAGCACTGTGACTGATCCAAAATGAAGGAAATCCTTGACTATGTACAGACTCGGTGAACACAGCCTTGCCATCGAGAGACGCTGCACACAGGCAGACCTGGCTCCCAAGAGAAGACAGACGATGAGGAAAACGAGCTGCACTTCTTAACTACCTGCCAACTGTACCAAGACATCAGAGACACATACGTCCCACAGATTACAAACCCCCAAAAATATTTTGAAGGCATGACTAGTAATAAAAAACTTCCATATCTGCTGAAGTACAGCAATGTCTAAACACAGCAGCGAGGTTTGTGAGCTGTTGTGACAGGAAAAGGATGGCCAATGGGAAACAACCACCGTAAAGACTGTCCATCATCTGTGTACTTCCTACATTATCTGCACCGTGCTGATGTTTGTACATAGACATACTGTACATACAATCAGACTAGATACCTTTGAATATTTTGTAAAAAAAAAAAAAAAAAAAGTTATCACTTATATTTGTATTTTCTAACTGCAATGTCCACATTTTATTATATATATATATATATATATATATATATATATATATATATATATATATATATATATAGGGTTAGGGTTATATATATACTGTATATCTTTTTTTAAACTTTTTTTTACAGCAAACGTACAATTTCTTCTGTTTGTATTTTAAGTAATTTTAACTTATTTCTATATTTGATGGCAATGTTACAGAGCTCTGTTTAGACATTTATTTATTCTAGTATATGTTTAATTGTACATTTTTAATTTTTATTTCACACTTGCACTTGGGGGGGGGGGGGGGGGGGGGGGGGAGAGAGAGAGAGAGTGAGAGAGAACGAGAACTGCAAATGGCCCCAATTAACAAAGCCTTGCTAACGAGCCAACCTCTCGTTGAACCAAGACAAGCACACACGCGCACGCACACATACGCACACACACATTGATTTGGTGTACCTGGGGGCTGGGCGGGGAGACCTGATTGGTGGGTCTTACCTTAAGCAGACTGACAGCTTCAGATGAGCTCTCCCAGGTGTGTGTGTGTGTGTGTCTTTGTGTGTGTGTGTGTATGTGTGTTTGTGGTTGGTGGGGGTCTCCACTTGTCAGCCCTGATGGAGCTTGGCAGCTGTGGGTTGGTGGTGGTGGTACATGTGTGTATGTGTGGCCATGAAAAAGTGACATCCAGGTGTGTGTTGTGTCTATGGGAGTGAAGTGACCAATTTGTGGAGAAACTTTCCTTTCATCAGTTGCTAAGAGGGGATTAGGGCGCAGTGGACGGCGCAGTGGACAGAGACTGGGCTGGCTAGAAGTCTAGGCTTGTTACGCCATCAGGCATCCAAACAAACACGATTGATCACATTGATCACAACACACTGCTGTTATAGCCGCTTGGATAATTTGGGTTGTATAGTTATGTCGATAATTACTTTCTGTTTCTGTTTTATTTTCTGTATTACGTTGTCGACCGTTCCCTTGTCGTAGGTGTTTTGTTCGTCCACAAAGACCCTGTGGCATGTTGTACATCGGTAAGTGAAACACTTTGACCTTTGATTTGGACGACAGATTGACAAAATTGTCCAATCACCCAGAGAAGCTGGATTGTTTGTCACTCCATTGATTGTAGCGTCTCTGTTGTGCCCAATCGATAGGCTTCTCCCCCAAAGCTATGCTTTTAGGATAGTTTTTTAAATTCAGATTTTTTTCTATAACTTTGTGTTGATGAAAGTATCGTGAAAAGCTTTGAGTTCAGAATACATTACATATGCATGCTTTCCATGTGCAGTGAATACATTAAAATGCAAATGATTGGAAACCGCAAGCACCTGAAGAGTATTATTCCAATGTGGCTGCTTTCATATTTCTTGTCGATTACATCCCATAATATCATCGAGGGCCACCTTTTTTTGTGATTTATATGCAGGGCCTGAAAATGATAAAAGCGCAATATCAAATATTGCAGTACTCCCGGCATTGATCAAATCTGATGAAAGCCAAGTTTGGCATTTACTTTCATCCCCATATTTCTCCATCGGTACATTTGCTTTTTTATATTTAGTTATTTATTTTTTGCAAGTTGTGGTTGATCCGATTCCCGTCTTTTATGTAAAAAAATAAATAAAATGAGCAAGTCCTTTAGGTAAAACTGGGTGTGGAGACCTAGCTTGCTGATGGCCTTTAGCTCAGATATTGTATCACCACACACACACACACACACACACACACACCCACACACACACCCTTGCCTCCTTACCTTATGCATAGCAGATTAGTGCTTTTATCAATAAGCAGCTTAGCACCAAAGTGCCCCTCAATAATACACCATGGTGTTTCCACCCCTGCTGCTTCTCACTCCAGGGGCTAGTCTCTCTCTCCCTTCTCTCTTGTTCTCTCTCTCCATCCACTCCCCTCCTCTCTCTCCATCCGCTCCTCTCTCTTTCTGTATCTCTCCCTCCCCCTCTGTCTGTCTGTCTGTCTCTCTCTCTCTCTCTCTCCTTATCCCTCTTCTCTCCATCTCTATCTCCTTCCCCCTCTCTTTACCTCCTCTCTTTTGTTCTCATCTGTCTCTTTTTCCTCTCTCCATCCTCTTTCCTCTCTCCTCGCCTGCCTATTCCCTCCTCTCTCTTAATCCCTCTCTCTCTCTCTCTCTCTCTCTCTCTCTCCTCCTCCCCTCCCCTTCCCTCCGCTCACACTCAGTTGCACCCGATATTCCCCTTGTTTTCACCCCTCTCATTCTCCACAAAGCTGAGTCTTAGCCTTGGGGTGGGTGGGGGGGAAGGGGGTGGGGGTTCAGACCCCAGACAGCACCCAAGGGCTCAGGGAGCTACGTTGCCCCTGGACTGAAAGTGTTTGTGGGCCCACGGAGCGCCGTAAACCCCATTAGGGTCCATTATGGAGGATATCTCCCAGACACCTTCAAAGCAGGGCAGCTAGCTCTAGTAAAGACAGACAATTATACACAGTAGAAAGGAAAATAACTAATGTGACGCTTTGGGATGAGGTAAAATGTGATGTTCTTTATTTAACCCAGATGGCACATGTTTGTGTCACAGCATAAGTACAGGGCATGTGATCGTAATTCAAGTAAAATAGATATTTACAACTTTGTTTTTGAAATAGGAATATGCAGTAAGTACACAAAATGTCTTGACACAGATTGTAAATGATTAGAAATGGGCACACAAATCTGCACTTCATGCAGTTACGCTAGCTTCATCCCAGACACTTAGCCAGGGACGGTGCCCTTGCAAAATATTTGCCATTTTAAAGCCCTGGCTTTAAAATGGCATACCGACAACCTACATACGGTGAGGCAGACTAGACTCAAAATGACTCTGCTCAAAGTGAGGTTGAGAACAATCACGGCCCACAATCAAAATTGGAGTAGTGACAAACAAATACAAAATGAAACGTGTTGCACACACAGAGTATAGAACAGTGATAGGAATCACAACACAAGATCTGTTTGTGTTGTTTGAGATGACAGTGACACTAAACATCATGATACGAAATAAACACATTGGGGCCAAAAACATGATCATTTATTTATCATGTCCGTGGTATCTTCACCACTCTAGGACATTGTCGGCATATGGTGCATTTTTTAATTACAGAGGAAATAGCCAATTTAATGGCACTCTGTCATGGCTTTCATCGCTGCCCCTGAAACAAAACAGATTTGAGATTAGTTGTTTCAGAGTGGGAAAACGCGAATTGTGCAATTATTTCAGGCACAAGTGACTCAGGATAGTGTCGAGGTTAGGGTGTTCGACCCCAGAGCCGGAAAGTTGTGGGTTTGAGCCCCTATGTCTGCAGTCTACCTGTAGGCATCCTTGAGCAAAACCCTCTACCTGCTCCTTAATGACGTGTATCTAAAACTTTGCTCTCACTTTAAGTTGCTCTGTGTGTGAATGACTAAATAGTAAACAGTTTCAGAGCCATCTAAGGAGCTGGCACAGCTGTGAGGGTTTGCCGCGGTGCCTTGCTCGTGATTATGGCGGCGCTTATCGCGCTTGATGACTTTGACCCAAATCTTCTACATCGCCACATACATTTTCCCAAGTGAGTATTTCCCAAGAGTTTGTAAGATGCTAATTCAAGTTAAGGTTGTTTCCCACACTTGGCTGTAAATTAACATTTCCTCTGCGTTCTTGAGTGTAGAACACAAATAAATACATGTAAATGTTGGTCCTTTTCTGCCCTATTTCAATAAAGGGACAGATTTCTTTTTTTTTGCTTTGTTGGTGTAGCTCTTCAATAAATTGTCGATTTAATACTCATTCCAAACTACATTCGCAAATTTAAGTATTGACTGTTTCATGTACATGTGTACAAATTATAATTACAGTTGGAAAATGGGGAGATAAACAAACAAGAGGACTAAGAGACAATGAAAAGCATACATTTTAAGTTGTTGAAATAAGCCGAGTTAGGTAGTGCGCTCTCATTATATCCACCAACCATAGCCATACTTCTGGCAGATACTGAATTGATATTTGTACAGCTCTAAACTGTTTTTCTTTCATTACGGTTACGTGTGCCTTTTAGCTGGACTGCCCCCTCACACACACACACACACACACACTCTATCATGCATCAGAATTCACACACAAATCACTTCTCTTTTTTTTTGGGGGGGGGAGGGCGGGGGGGCTAATTTAATTTTCAAATTGAATTGAGATATTGACACTGAAGCCAAATGCAATTTGCAATGTGGATTGCCAGCTCGCAGACTAAGAGAATCTCAACAGTGAAATGTGCTTGTGTGAAGAACTTGTTAATGCTAGTAGATATAAAGACATGTCTGGGTTCATCCCTAGTCTTGGATAGCTAGGTAGTAAAACACATTTATGAATTACTACATGAATAATATATTCATGTATTTAAAAAGATAATAAAAAAATAGGTGTATCATTTCAACATTATTGAAATAGGCAGGCAATGACATTTAGGCTTCTGTCTGTCTGTCTGTCTGTCTGTCTGTCTTCCACCATTAAGCTTCTCCTGATATTAAAATGAGTCCGGAGTTGCATCTTAAATTGTGTGCTTTTATACGAAAAACACACGTGTGTGCGCTTGACGTATCAGGTGAATTACACGCGGGGGGGTGTTCCCAGCGTTCGTTTTTCTCCCAACAGATGAAACACGCAGGACCTGCTAGCTCGCTTGCATCACAGCCTCTCTGCGAGAAGACGTTTCTCCTGATCTAACCGAAGGTTTTATTGAACCTCAGGCAGCTCCACTGTGTCCATTACAGGCCTGATTGTGGGGGCGGGGAAGCCCGTAAAAGTTTGTTGAATTCGGGCCGTAATCGGGCCGAGAATGCTGCCTCAGCACCCTGTCGCGGCTGGGGCATATTTAGAGGTAATGGAGGAGAAGCCGGGGAGAGGTACAGTGTACAGCCAGAGCACCACCAACAACACAAAACATTTATCTTTTTTTTTTTTCCAATGTGTATATTGTGAAATACTAAGATTTATTCCTCTCTCTCTCTCTCTCTCTCTCGGGCGCGCGGTAGCACACACACGTGAGCCCACTCGCCAATACACACATTATTACTTATTACTACATTTGTTTCTTAAGGAAAGTGAATGGCGCGCTGTAGTGCTGTTTGTATGACAGCTCCCCTCCAGGCTACCGCTAGCTGCTGCTATTGCAGTTACATCCATCCTCACACACTCACTGAGCATGCCCACGCAGGCGACCTAATGCTGTGTGTGTGTGTGTGTGTGTGTGTGTGTGTTTGTGTGTGTGTGTGCATCGTAGCATGAGATGTATCCCCTTACTCCAGTGGCTGGAGGAGGGGAGGGCAGGTGCTGGATAGAGAAGGGAGGGAGGGAGCGAAGGTGGGATGGATGGACGGGAGGAGGGAGCGAGGGAGAGACGGATAGACGAACGGGGGGA
Organism: Merluccius polli; assembly: GCA_030340625.1. Taxonomy (NCBI): domain Eukaryota; kingdom Metazoa; phylum Chordata; class Actinopteri; order Gadiformes; family Merlucciidae; genus Merluccius; species Merluccius polli. Next base: position 304,049 of record JAOPHQ010002283.1, read on the forward strand.
GGGAGGGAGGTAGGGATAGATGGCTAGACGGACCGGAGAGGAAGGGAGGGAGAGATGGATGGTTGGGGGGGGGGGGGGGGAGAGATGGTTGGACGGGAGAGGTAGGGAGAGAAGGATGGAGGGAGGCAGGGATGAGATGGATGGATGGGATGGAGGGAGAGAGGGAGGGAAAGATAGCTGGATAGGGGAGGGATGGAGGTAGAGATGTAGGGACGGGGGGGAGGGAGGGAGACATGGAGGGATGGGGTGAGGGAAGGAGGGAGAGATAGATAGACGGGGGAAGGGAGGGAGAGATGGATGTGTTGATGGAGGGATGTTTGGAAGAATGTGTGAATGGACAGATCGATGAAGGGATGGATGGAGGGATAGATAGATGGAGGGATAGATATATGGGATAGATGTTCTGATGGGATGCTATAGAACAGGCAGGGTAGGAGTGGGAGTGGCTTACGGGGCAGAAGCCCGTCCTTGCAGTTATGAAGGAGAAAGAAACGGATCTGACAGTGACAAATGAACCGCATCCTCTCCCCCCAACTGGCGGCGTTATCCCTCAACCCCCCCACCTCCCCCCAGCCTCACCCCTGATCACTCCCCTTCTCCATCCCCTCCTCTCTCCTCCCTCCTCTCTCTCCTTCCTCCCTCAACTTTAATTTCCCCCAATCTCCTCCTCAGCGTCCCCCTCCCTCCTCTTAATTTTCTCTCTCTCTGCGTCCACCTCCTCCTCTCCACTCAGCTTTGATCATCCGTCTTCACTGGCACATTTTCTTTGTGTTTCCCGTCCCCCTCCTTTTGTCTTCGCTCCGTGGTTCTTCGTTGGCGTCAACACGGAAAGACGTTTCCCCTGCCAGCTTTAATTCATTGAGACAGTTATTTCTTTCTGACGCAATAACTCTGGATCCACATCCAAGCCTGATGTCACTGATTGCACTAATTCAGTGTCAAAACAGGGGGGGGGGGGGGGGGGGGGGGGGAGTGATACAAGTCAGGCCGGATTAATCAAAATGTTATTGCTTTTTGAGCAGAATCAGCTGAACCTCGGGTTGCTATTACGCTCGAGCCAGTGAGCTGGTTTGAGAGAGCGAGAGAGAGAGAGAGAGATGATATCTCATCTGTGATTATTGTTGAGGTTTAATGACTGCCGTGCTCGTGGAATAGACCTTCTGGGGTGTCCAAATGAGATGCCAAGCAGAGAAGACAATTAATTGCTTGGTTTCCTTTTGTCCCCGCACCCCACTCTCGTGTGTATCCGAGTACAGACTGACGAGATTAAAAGCTTTGGGGCCACTGTCGGGTTGCCCTGGGAGTCATGGCTATCAGCGGCGTCTCCGCTGAGTGAAAACATGAGTTTGGTTGTTAAAGCACTTCCGTCGAATGGTGGTTCATCATTAAACATACACGCGCATAGGCACATCCTGTGTGTTTTATTTTGAAGTTGTAAAATCCCTCGGTGGCCACAGAATAAAATGCCCGCTTGGACTTTGTTATTTTTATGGTCTCTTTAATGAGATATAAACACTCACACCCTGAATGAACAAGAACAGACAACAGATTTCTGGTAAACATATTAAATGCATGCATCCATAGCCCCCCGAACCATAGTTTATGATGTTTAGAAATTAAAATTCCTGCATCTGTAACAAAAACACGACTGCAATAGACAGCTATGAACTATGAAACTAATATGAAACAGGAAATGAAAAGCACACCAAAGCAATGTTAAAGCTGCATTGTGCAAAATCCGTCATCTAGATAGTGGAGTATTACAACATTTCACAAGTGTTTTGCTCCTGATTCAACTTTCAAATAAATCCTGATATTTCCACAGAATCCTCCACATTCTGCCTGTAGCTCTCGTTCTGTGTTGCTCCTGCAGAAGGTCCCTCAAGTCCTCGCCGTTAAAGCCTTTAGTCAGTTGTGGGTATGCATGAGACCCGGGATCACAGAGTAGACATGGCCCGTTTCGCCACAAGGTTTGGAAACGACGGAATACAAATTAAGGTTTTTATTCAAATAGCACAGCCGGTTTTCATGCTTCCACGAAGAAACAAACAATAAGCTGATATAATATATCAGCAACCCTGTTTTTCATCCTTCCATCCATCCGTTTACTTTCTTCTCGCTTCTCATCCTAATGTGGACCCTCAGATGGATTTCGCATGACATCACCATTTTACATGATTTTGAGGAGCTAAATTAAGGAATCATTACCAGCTAAATGCCAATTTAGCCGCTAGTCAGAAGGGTGAAATTAATGAGTGGAAAAATGCATGGCGTAATATTTTACTTCAAATCACAAATGCACTTAATTTTCTGTGCCTATGGACTAGTTTTAATCATATAGCAAATAACAATAACATCACATAAAATAAAATAAGTAGAAATCATTTTATCAAAATAATCTTGTGTTTATAAGCTCCAATATTTTCCGGGAAAAAATTGAGTTTTCTTTCATTTGTGTTAAAGGTTAATTGGGAATATGAAAACATTTTGCCACGTTTAGCTTGAAGTTAACAGCATAAAGCACCAATTAAATAAAAGTGCAGTGTTTCACCTTGTTAGCTCATTGCCACGGTCACAGAAAACAATAACAACAAACATTTTAACCAATATCATAGTAATACAGTAGCACTTCTGCATGAACCTAATCCTAATCGCATTGAGGGAATACGTTAAATTAATACTTTAATGTAATGTACTTAACGTGAAGCATGCAGCCAATGTTTACGTCTATCGTTTTTATGTCAATACGGTATGCAGCAAACATCCGTTAATGAATAGACTTGTCAATAAAACAGTTCATAGTACATACTCAGCGAGACAACAGATGGATATATTCAAATGCAATTTACATACAGATTAACGAGGAGAAAAACAAACGTGCTTACATTTCTTAATACACTCCTACAGGATCAATAGCTTGACCTTAACCCGAGCATAACAGTTTGCAGCCGTCATGTTACACGAGGATCATTTTACCAAATGTCAATTTGAAAAATAAAATCCTAGTCCTCTCTGCTGCCCCCCCCCCCCCCCCCCTATTTCCAGTGCATAAACAAGGCAGTCAAAGTGAAGACAAGCTACAGGCGAGAGAGGGAGAGTTTCGACTTTTAACATAATGATCTGCTGAAGCTTGGTGGTGGGGCGGGGGGCGGGGTTCACCGGGGGGAGACTTTCCTCTGATTTGCAGTCATATTAAATGTCATCTACAATTTGACACGATGTGATGCTGGGAGGCCCTACGTGAGCTTATCTCTCTCTCTCTCTCTCTCTCTCTCTCTCTCTCTCGCACCCACGCCCTGTGTTCTTGTTCTTCATGCGATGAGGCTGTTTCGAGTGACCCATGTGTGCTTAAATAATCATCAGTCACGTAAATGATTTTGAGCCTCAGCATCTTGAGGTTTTATTAGATGCCTGAGGCATTATTGGACTGAATAACAATTTCATACCAATTAGGTTCGTTGAGACTTCGCCTTTATACACGGAATATACATTTAAACCACATGTTTTATAATCTTGGAATCTCTTGTAGAGATAAATTGACCTGGAAACCTTCATTTTGTGTTTTGAAAAGACTAGAGCAGCATTTGGTACCTTGTACTGTACCTTGTATGTTTGATTTATTTGATGTTGTATCTATCTCTTCTATTCTCTTCTGTCATGTGAATTTGGGTGCTACTTAAAATGTCCCTCAGGATCATCAATGAAGTCTGTATCATACCTGTCAACCCTCCCGTTTTTCCCGGGATTCTCCAGTATTTTATCCTTCTCTCCCACTGTCCTCCCATTTAAATATGTTCCCGTATATCTCCCGTATTTTTGCCCCTTTTTGTTTTAATTTATATAATGCAGGGATGTTCACAGCATTTCAGTTTCAACCAGTTATCTGATTCTGACCACCTAAGTGTAGTCACTTACTTGGTGTAGAAATTAGTTTACCCCATTTCCTGATATTGTAAAGTAAGTGGTTGCCAGGTGGTGATTTTAGAATTCACTGTGTGTACCCTTGTCTACATTTAATAGGTATGTAGATAGTGGTAGGGGCGGTGGGACGGCCCGGGGCGGGGCACTGGAAAATGTCCCTTATTTTCAAATCCCAATGTTGACAGCTATGGTCTGTCTGTCTGTGTTCAATAATAATAATTCATTAGTTCATTGCATTTGTATAGCGCTTTTCAAGATGCCCAAACGCTTTACAGAGTGTGTGTGTCTGTGTGTTTCTGTGTAGGGGGGGGATTATGACACCTCAGTGTTTTTTTTTATGCATATGTACCGTCTATCTAGCATAACAAAGAGAAAGTAAAAACCCAGTACTTGCGGGTGAGAGTGTTGTCTCGTGTCCGTGCTACAAGGCTGGTTCATGATAGCTAGGAGAAGGATGAAGGATGATGTTGTGGAAGGATATGTGCGTCACCCTCGCCCTCTGAGCTCTCTGGGGTGGGGTGGGAGGGTGGTGGTGGTGACCCATGCCCCGAGCGGTCAGCAATACTCAACTAGAGTTCAGTCACTCACTGGAACCAGCACACAGTCTCTTAAATCCTCACTGCAGACCCCGTAGTTATCCCTCGCTTTTAGAATGTGGCCTTTCTTCCTTTATTTCAGTATTTGGAGGAGAAATCGATATTTTAACCAGAATCATATTGTTCTTCACAAAACACAATTACAAGTGCAAGTTCTAGTGGGGTAGGGTGTTTGATTCCCAGCCCAAAGGATTGTGGATTTTGAGTCCCAATGTTCTCAGTCTAACCTGTAGGCATCCTAGAGCAAGGTGCCCCCTAACTCCTTGCCTGCTCCTTAATGGCACATCTCTCAAAATAATCCATTGTAAATCACTTCGGATTAAAAGTGTCTGTTGAATGACTAGTGAATAGGAGAAGTCGACATTGTCAGAAAGGTTGCAGAAAAGGTTCTGGGTTCGAACCCCAATGTCCGCAGTGTGAAGACACACTTGAGCAAGATGCCTCCCTACATGCTGATTTATGACCCCGCATACATTCACGTGAGTTGGTTAAAAGCGCCTGCTGCATGACAAATAAATAGTAGAAGTAACCATTTTCAGACCAGTGTCAGACAGAGAGGTGCTGCAGTGTTGGGGTGCAGCTGGCCGAATGGGTGGTGGTGTCACAATTGGAGGCAGGGTTGCGTCTATCGCGCGTTCCACTGCACACATCGGCATTTCCATGGCTGCACCACTGACACCCAGGTGTTTAGCATGCAGCTGCATGCACCCGCGCAACAATGGCCGCATGCGGTGTTCACACATTAGAATAAATAAATACATTAATAATAATGATGATGATGGTCGCAATGAATAATGCAGTGTTCACGTGGCCTATTTAACATGGGATCGAGGCGCGTGAACGTGTGAATAGTAGTCTCTGTGTCTAGTTTCCAAACATAGTTTCAGACCGGTGCAGCGGGTTTTAAATACTGTTGTGAATGTTGGGTAGCTGTTTTGTCTTACATGTACACCATCAAACCACTTGTGTCAATGTTCTGCAGATGTATTTTTTAACATGCCATGACTTAATAAATAAATAAATACATCAATCAACAAATAAACAACAGTCAGTCCTAATGAGAGAAAATGTGTTGGCGGACTGAAGAAACACACGCTGCAACCATGACGACCTACATACCGATATCAGATAATGGGGTGTTTATCCAGCAATGGGTGAATCGCCTTAATTGCGTTTATTTGATGTGATTCGGTTTAAGCGTCACCATTAGTTCTCCTCTGGTGACCTGAGTGTTGCAGTGCTTCGGTTGTCACGCACCACTTCCCCTCTGAGGTGGGCGGGACAGCCAGCTCTCTACGCTGGCCGTGCGTGGGTGTGGTCTCGGGGGGGGGGGGGGGGGGGGGAGACTTGGCTGAGGCTGGCTAGAGTTATACTGGAGCCCTGCTGGGAGGGGAGGCTTTAAGTTCTGGAAGAACGCCTGTTTGACAGTAAATTATATGGCTTATTGCTTTAGGGGAAGTGCTAGGCGGCGATAAGATGATATTGTGTGTGTGTGTGTGTGTGTGTGTGTGAGTGAGTGAATTGAGGAAACCCATAGCTAAAAATCAATACTACGTAACCCCCCCCCTATAACATCCCATAATACGTGGAATAAATATGAAAAAAAACGCACCGCGGCCTCACCTCTGTCGGGGAGCGCAGACGGTTGAGTTGCAGACCACGCCATGATGAGCATGTTATACTGCAGTTTTCTAATCACTGATAATGCATCTCAATGATGATGGGAAACAATTATGGTATTTAGCAGGGGAGCTCTGCGTTTCATCTGGATATTATCAGCACTCCCATATGGCGGACGGCGCAGGGGGGTATTTCTATGATGGATCAAAAAATACAAAAAATAACAAATGAATGTTAGATTTTCGAAGATGCCACCATCCGCGCCTATGTTGATAAGTAAAATGCATGGATATAAATGCAAGTGCAAAACATATGCACACAGCTGATTAATAACGCCGCTGTATTTCAAAGGCGTTAACTCCACGCTTATGAGTGCTGTGTGATGAGACTGCCTGCCTCTTTAAAAAATATATTTCATGTTGTGCGTTCAAAGTTTCGTACAGATTGTCGAAGGGCTCGTGGAGAATCTGATATAATTGGTATAACCCCAGTAATGAATTATAAATCTTAACGGAACTTCAGGCTCTGTTTGAAAAATCCAGAGAACAAGACATTTTTAGATGTTTCTACACATTTGATGCCGTCGCTGTATAAGCTCGATAACTTAACGTCTTAAATAAATGCGCTCGGAGAGTGAGATAAGCTGTGCGTTTAATACGGTCTCCATAAAGCGAACGCCTTTGATCGGGTTTCTGTGAATTCGTTTCACACTGCATTCTACTCTACCACTGTGTACGTAACTTTAAGCTTGTGGATTACGGTCTGCAGAAGAGTGTGTGTGTCTCATCACAGTTTGTGTGTGTGCGAAAGGGTGATTGCTTTGTTTTCTTACACGTCGTAGTCAATACATCTCACGCGAAAAACCCTATTGTTAATCTCACAGTCAGACTTCCCACATGTATAAACAGCATTACAACTACACTGATAAGTGTTACTTACCCGTATTTATAGCTCTAATTCCCATAATGGGTACAGCACATTTTGGGGAGCGCAACAGGCACACAACACAACGCAATGTATTTGTGCTGCTCGTTTCTTGGAGCTTACAGTCAGACTGCCTGATAACTCCTCACAAGGACATACTGCCGAGGTTTACATCACCTGCAACACAAATCCCTGGAGAGACTGAGGTCATGTTCCTCTCTATGAGGTCTTATTCTGGAGACGTTTTCATTTAGCAAAGTCCAAATGTCAACTGACTACTTGGGCGTCAGCAAGATGTCTGGGCTTGATAACGCCGCCTGGTGTGTTGGACCAGGTCAATGTTTTAATGGTACCATTCGGATACCAGACTAAAGGTGGATTTCTGCAATTGAGCCCAACATTTGTTTTGGCTGGATGGGTTGTGGATGGATGGATGAATGGGTGGATAGATAGATTATGGATGGATAGATACACAGATAAATGGATGGACCAAAGGAATATATATATATATATATATATATATATATATATATATATATATATATATATATATATATATATATATTCCTTTGGTCCATCCATCCAGGAATATATATATATATATATATATATATATATATATATATATATATATATATATATATATATATTCCTTTGGTCCATCCATTTCCAGGGCCGGGACTCGATAAAAAAAAAAAAATCTAATTAATTAGAGGCTTTGTAATTAATTAATCTAAATTAATCGCATTTTAATCGCATATAAATATTCGACCTGAGAACAGTGAGAAGTAATTTTTTTTTTTTTTTTGGGGGGGGGGGATGCGTGGCCTAGGACCTACAGCCAACGCCGGGGGGCGCACGATAACAACACCCCGGACCTACGACCGGCGGGGGGGGGGGGGGGGGCACGCGAGATCGTAACACACCACGGACCTATGACCGGCGGGCGGACCTATGAGCGGCGGGGGGGGTCTCAAAAAGGAGGACAAATACACGTCCGAAATACGCCGGACAGGGCATTGAAAAACCGGACAGTCCGGCCTAAAGCCGGACGAATGTCCACCCTATACTTGAGGCTCGTGCTGCGGTGATATGCAAATTCCTTGTTGCATAGCTTGCACACAACCATGCTCTTATTGACGCTTCCATCCGTTCGTTTTTTGTAACAAAATTTCCCATCCACGGGGCCAACAAAAGCGGTCTCATCAGCTATTTCGTTCATGTTCACTGTGGTTTGTTGTTGTCTGAACTCATGAACGCTAGTTGGTGCTCCAGTATAATCGGTCCGCCTGAAACTCATCCAGTGAAAAACGTTCCGCGGTGCAAAAATAAGTGTGATTAAAATGCGTCAATTTTTTTAACGCGTTAATTATTGTGTAATTAATGAATCTTAATTAAGTTCCGTATATATATATATATATATATATATATATATATATATATATATATATATATATATATATACAAACACACATATGGATAAATAGATCAATAGACAGACAGACATATTTCATGAGAAATCATGCCCACTAAATACACTGTAGTAGCTTCCATCTTCATAACCCTTCCTCTTCTACGGTGATTTCTGAAAATACACACCCATTCACACGGAGAGTGGAGCTGTCCATCACAGCTCTGGGATATTGATCGCTCTTTCAGGTGGAGGGGCATTTCATCACTCTAATCACAGCGGCGGCGGGCGGGGGGGGGGGGGGGCTGGCGTTAATGTCTGGATTCTCTGAGCATTTCCAAATGAGCCGCGCAAGACACCTGATGTCTTTGATAAAATACTACACTTCTGGATCCATTTAGGTGGGATGTAAAAAAAAGGGCAAAACCGATTCCTTAGAAAAGACGCCATGCCATAATTACACAAGCTGCTGTTTGGAAGAGATGAGAAATGTCCCTTCGATGTTTGGTCAACACCACCGGTGTAGTGGTGGTTTTTGTGTTTTTATGTCATCACCTAACATCGGATCACATGTTTTGTGCACATCTAGGCTGCGGTATGATATGACGCCAAGGATTATGCATCTAAATATGGATATATGCTACATAGTTACAAATGCTGAGGCAACTCAAGCAGGGCTTGACAGTCAAAAATCAATCCAAAAAGAAAGCCAGAATAAATAGTCAATGAGTCCCATTAAATCCTTTATTATCCTTGATAAATCATATTGACATACTGACAATAATAATTAATTGACTGCCTACAAACACCACCACTGGTATATTTTGTTATTTCTTTCTTTATATATATATATATATATATATATATATATATATATATATATATATATATATATATATAATTTATTTTTTATTATTGTTTTTGCAAAGTTGTACAGGGATGGACATGTCTTACGACCACAACATAAATGGTCAACACCGTTTCAATCTATTTGGTTTTCAATGTGCTGAACTTTTTTTTTTTTTTTTCCTCTCTCTCATCCTCTCTCTTATGATCAATCATGGGCATGCCTGTATGAACAGTGTCCCCTCACGTGGAACAGCAATCAATATTGTTTGCATGATGGACTGATTTTCCAGCCATGTATTTAGCTTGTTGTAATACCGAATGCATCACATTGGTGTTGGTAAGTGCAGTCAATTAATACAATCAACTGCGCCTTAATGAGCAGAAATGTGCTGGCATTTGCTTTTTACCTCCATTGGCTCACCAAAACATGAAAATAGAAGAGATAATATAATTGTGTAGTGGTTAGGTTGTTTCACTCCAAGTCAAAAGGTTGTGGGTTTGAACTGCAACGTCCACAGTCTACCTATAGGGCAATATTGAGCACGATTCCTACCCCCTTTATAAACAAATAAATCACTGTAAGTCTCAGATAAAAGTGTCTCCTAAATGACTAAATTGCAAATACATTTTAAATGTCAAATTAATTGAATGGATAAGCCCTTGAGATGAGTCCTTTTGTTTTCAAGGGGGTAGCAAAACGAGATTGGATACTAGATAATTACCTTATGATTCCTACTGTGGCGCTAGCTGGCTTGTCTCCTCACACCTTTCACAAAGCTTTCGATGAGGGCTCACTGGACGCTGGGGTCCGGTGGCCAAGCTCTTCAACAAGCAGGAGTGATCACCGATAGAAGCATCTCTGAGTGACTGATACACTGAAGTGATCCAGGGCTCACAGGATAATTCACCTCGTCTCACTCTCTCAAGTAGTAGTGGCTGTCTGAGGGACAGTACATCCAGCAAGATGTGGTGCTATGGAACACAAGCCAGGTCAATCATCCCAAGACACAACAACTTTCTCTGGGCATGAGTCAAAACCAGAGTGGGCAGTGCTTTTGTTGTAGTTTTTGGCCAAACCACAATCCCGTTTTTTTCCTGAACAGGGTCCAAACGTGTTGCACCATGTTGCTTGGCAACAATTGGAGCGGCAGAAATTGTGGGTGGTGCCCACAGCAATACCACCGAGGGTTCATTGCCCAGGGCTGTGATCACTCTTCACCTTTTGTCGGTTTGATTTCCATTGTGGCAGTTGGGGGTCCATTGTCGCCCCCCACACCCTCCAAAAAAACACCTCTGCAATTATCTTGTTTGAAGCGGCTCCGTTGTGACAACTTGTTGGTATGCTGCCATCATGCCTACTGGCTACCTGGCTGTCCACGGCATCACTTGTTTTCCCGTCCCTTGTTTTGCTGTCACTCCCAGGGGTTTGTGATGGGGTTTTTGAGAGGCATGCTCGGAGCAGCGTGCAGCCACACACCACCACAACACCCAGGGTTGATTGACTCTGGCTGGGAGCACTCTATTTCCAATTTACAGTCAAGGTGAATGAGTTATAAGTTAGCGTGTTAGTGCGCATTCTTCCCGTTTCTCCGGATGTGGCCAAAGAAACATTCTGAATAGCGGTGGGTTGTCCTTCTTCGGTTTTGTAGTCCCGCATTGGCTTCCTGAGACCTTGTGTTTTAATGAAAGTGTGAAGGGGGAGCAAATGGCCAAAATGCAAAATGTCCTTTTTTATGTTCATAAATAGCTTCACGCAGGAATTTCCATAGGAAAAGACATTTTAAAGGTAAATTGTGATAAACTACTAACCATAGCTGGTTACTTACTGTCTTCGTTATTCTACTGCATTGAGACATGTATTTTAATGAGGTTATTATTTATTACACAAGCATGTAGTCATTTAGCATAATGCAGTTATTATTTTTTACATTAGCATGTAGTCATTTAGCATGCACTTGTATCCTAAGTGATTTACAAGCGGGAACGAACAAAGCACACAATCAAAGATTGACTACACACATGCCAAGTTCTGCACAACCTAGTTTCTAACAAAACAACTGGACAGAATGCAGGGTAGCTATAGGAGTCCTTTGTGTTAGTGGATAATAGTTACATCCCAAGATTGAAAGTGTAGTCTAAATTCACAGAAGAGCTGAAATAATAAGGTTTATTTATGGAGAAGCTACAGAGCCGATGCCTGCTAAGTCTCTAAGGCCACAGGATCAGAGTATGCTTAATTATTCGGCAAATGGCTTTTTCCCAGGACTTCCAGGTTTTCAAAAATCTACAAGTGCTTTCCCAGTGCCCTCCCCTCCTGGCAAAATCACCCTGGCCAATCAGCTTGGAGTTTGGCTCTGTGAGATTCAGTTGCCTTGTTGTTAGCCTGAAGAGCTAAATGAGATTTTACAATGACTGCTACTAGCTAGCAATGAATACCAATCCACGGATCAAATGAGGACTATGAGTTCAGCCAAGTCTTACTGACTGGAAGAAGGAAATGATGGCTATTTATTTGAGCCAGAATACACTGAAGAGGAAATCTAACAGCGGAGACAGCAGCAGGCAAATGTGCAACATGTTCAAAGTCATGCTGTTTCGCGTCTCTCATTCAAGTAATAAAGTATCACTGCATGGACGTTTGACAAATAGTTGACAAATAATATGGCTATGTTGTTAAATGCATTATTGCCATAGTTTACTTGTGCACTTTCAGCATCTCATTCAATGAATAAAGTAGCATTGCTTGTATATGCAGCACAGATGTTTGCAAATACGTTTATATAGGTTTCTGCCTCTCGAAACGCTCTCTCACCTGATGCAAACAAGTTCCCTTAATGTCCAGCTTTACTCACGCTTGTGGCACAATGCACCATGGACGTTGTAGTAAATTGACAATATTATACAACGCACATCTGTAGTTTATTCTGAGCGTATTTGTTTGTTTTTTGGGTACATTTCGACAGCTTGGGACACTATGATCACACTATGATGATGATACAATGAGTTAATAAAAATGTGGCTGTGCCGGTGGAATGTCCCTTTAGGTTTATAATTCGCTAGAACCAAAGAAGAGTGACGTCGATAATCACAAAGCAATGTAGATTATACGAAACACAAACTGTAACTGACAGTGTTCAATGCATTGATAAGTGGGTTTATTTTGCATTTGTTTTATTTATTTGTTGACAGAAGGTATTTTTAACCTTAGCTGTGTTAAGATAATGTTTGGCGCTCATCCAATCCATAGTGAAGTTTCTCTTGTAAATGAATAACTGAATGTCACTTTTTATCTCGTGGAAAGAGCTGATACCATTTATTTGAATGATGATATTCAAATTAGCTGGAGATCGTATTTTTAGAGAGGGTGCTGTCTCAATTCAATTGTGTGTGTGTGTGTGGGGGGGGGGGGGGAGTTGGAGCCAGTGGTGATATAAATAATGATTAAAAAAATGTACTAAAGAGCACAAATAGCAAAAGGGTAAAAGGGTATCCGAGTTGTTTATGGGAAATCAATCAAACGGGTTCCGCTTTGCATTTCTGCAATTCCATAAATTAGCATTGCTAAAATATGCGGAGGAGGAGAACAGTGGCAGAGTGAGTGGGTGACGAGAGTGGAAGAGAGAGGCTGGAAGTCTGGTTGGAGATGGGAGGTGATGTTTCTCACTCTGGGACCGGAGGTCAGGAGCGGCAGCATTGGAGGGCAGGGGAAGAGCTGCCCAGGACTGTGGAGGAGGCGGCGGCGGAGGATTTTCTTGTCATCTGAAATGCCGGGAGTTGCTAGGATACGGCAGAACAAGAGGGTTGGTATGGAGATGATACACACGCGCACACTGCAGTGGGGCGCCACCAGAGTTCCCAGGATTAGCCATAATGACACCATGACCAGTGAGGACTCTGCATCTGCATTTGCACATGAAGCTTGATAAAGATATGATCTGTCCTCAGTACTACTGACTTTACGATACCTAAGCAGAGTAGAGGGAGTTAAATATGAGGGGAAACATTCAGAGGCTGGAGCCCAGCAGCGGGCCGGTGAACTGCAAGTGTGAAATGGATACCCCAGAGCTGCCCCCCCCCCCCCCCCCCACCACCACCACCACCACCAGGAGGTTCACCTGACGCAGCAGAGAGCTCCACCATGTCATCCAGTGGGGAAACGGTATGTCAGGGATGCTACTCCAGCCAGCCGGATGGAGCCGATGAGTGAGGAGAGAGCTGAAAGGGACAGGTTTTAGAACAGAGGAAGCTGTTGTTATTGGCCTGGATGTGGAGAGGATGCTGTGGCAGAGAGGAGTGAAATGGTCAGGTTGACCGTGTTTGAAAGGGTTCCTTCCCATTCCTTTTTACGATGTCGACTGCTGGCAGTCTGGTTCTAGTTGTTTTGACTTTGCTTCCTAACCTGCACTGGGGAGAAACATAGCTCTGAGATGGGTACTACACATTAAATATATTTAATCTGAATCATGCAGTTTGGTTAGAAATACTACTTAGAGGAACTTTTGGAGAAGTCAAATAATTTGTGAGGTAAGGCAAGTGACACACATGACATTATACAATAGATTACACTGACAATAGAGATTTATGAAGACACTGCATTTTTATAAGGACACTAGAGTGCGTAGTTAAGAGAGGGAAGTAAAAAGACCATATGGGTAAAATATGTGCAACTTAGAAAGCAACAGTTGTGCAGCAGTCCTTTGATAGCCATCATTTTAAATTACACATTCGCCCACAGTGGCAGTCTCCGCAGCTGGGTTTATTTTGATTTACTGATATTGTCATTTAGCAGCAGTTGTTTGAAAGGTTGCCATTTTTTAGACTTGTTTGTGTTGTTTTAGTTATTAAAAACTCCCTAGAAGTGATAACTGAATAACTGTAATAGCTACCTATGCAGACCTTTGGATGGGACTCATCTCAACATCTTTTGAAATAGATGAGGAGGCGATTGTTTGCAGAAGAAGCTATACTTTGTTTAATGCTGTTGGATATCATTGGTGTAGCAAACTAAACAGTTCATAGCATAATATCGTGACCAATCATAATTAACTGTCAGACAAGCAGGGTAGCGTGATTTTTCTCCCAGCTGAAAGGTTCTGGGTTCAATCCCCAATGTTCACAACCTTACCTGTAGGCATCCTTGAGCAAGATACCCCAGGCCCCCCGCCTTCTCTTGAGTGACTAGTATCTGGATTCACTGTAAGTCATTTTGAATAAAAGTGTTGACTAAATAGCAAACTATGCAATTGTATGGACCTGACTGAAACACCTGTCAACAGTAGCACGGCACCTCAATATATTGTGTTATTAGGTCTGTCTCAGTGCTTGGGTGAGGTAGTAACACTTAGGAGCAGACTGTGTTTCGACAGAGGCAGAATATCATCTGATAATACAGAACATTTAAAACGTCGACTTTCACAGCAAAGGCACGTTGAAAGCATGCTAGCGGTGTGGTAAAAAGACAACAAACAGGCACTTCATCTGTGCCTCGTCTGGGGATGGAGACACGGGGGAGAAAACTCTTCTGTCGGGAGGGAAGACACGGCTCACCACAACTTTTTCAAACTTTATCCGCCACGATTCAGACACGAAAACAGACAGAAATGTCACGGTTGTGGTCCTGCGCTAGGGTAGGTCTACGTGATTATTGCGTTTTTTGTCGCGCCAGTCACTATTAAAAAAAACACGCGTGGCGAAATGGATCTGCCAGAATTAATCATCACGGCACCACACACAAACACACACACACCACAGGAATGAGATCAAGGCCACCTTTGTAAGAGATTGTTGCAGACACCACAGGCCTCTTCCTATGTTCAGAGTAACACGTTATTTTTAACTCACCTGTGCTGGCATTTAGCGCAGCATCGTAAACATGTCAACGCATCAAAGGGCGTGTATTCTTTTTTTTTTTTTTTTAACTCACTGCTTGGAAATACACAGCGTTGTCTTCGAGTAGCAGGGAGTGAGCTCAGACACTCACTGCTGAAGGTGAAATTGAGCTATGCTGCACCACAGCCATAATTCAGCCTTCGATTTTCTTACTATGCTGAACCTGCTGGGAAATAGCGTCCACTCTCAGAGCCCAGCACATTGAAACATGTGATGGACTCATGGATGGGTAAACACTAACGCTAAAATAGGTTTTCTTCTAGTTTTACAAAATATTAAAAAACACAATATTGTGAATATTATACGCTATTCCATACAATCCCACAATTTTCCAGAGTCGGAAGTAATATCCAGACAACAAGACGAATAATTGGGTTTTAAATTCTCTAACAACGGAAGAAAGAACAAAACAAAAAAAACACAAAAAACCCCAAACTAATCCTCGACATTCACCGTTTCCAACACACCAACGTGGCAACAACAGCCAGCAGCTCAGTGCTGTCTTGTCCATTCATGTATCAGCAGACCTGCGAGACGTTCATAAGAAACCCACCAGCGCTCATAAATAAAGCAGGAAGCTCTGAGCATCTGCCACAGAGTCATGGCACTCCAACTGTTGTGGATCCAGTTTTTGGGGAAAGAGGGGGGGCCTGACAAAGCTCCCACCGAGACCACTCCACGGCTGGGGCGTTAGCACTCCACCTTAAGGTTAACCTCTCTCCCGCTGTTCTTCTCCATCCAGGAGATCATTATCCACCTTGCAAATCCGCGGTACCACGAGACACACTAGTAATAAATATAATCATGTTGATTATGGGCTCTATTCTGTTAAGGCCAGTTCAGATCAATGATTTGCAATGGTTTTAGAATGTTGCAGAGAAAGTTGCACGGTGTGAACTGGTTGCTGCAGAGCGTCTGAAGCTGTTGCCTGGGGTTTCTACAGACCTCCCACGTCAAATCACCAAGTACAGTTTTAGAACGGAAGGACATAGCTATTTCTCTTTAGCCAATCAGCAAACAGCACAAATACACTTTCTTTCAAAGAAAGGACCATGATGGACCACAACATTAAAATGACTTGTTTGTGGAAAAACAAAAGTCAGTGCAGTGCAGTGTTATCATTAATTTTGTCTTTCTCCAGGTGAAATATAGTCCCTGGAGTAGGTGTTTTGTTTTTGGATGAGTGAGCCGGTGCATCGCCAGCTTTCAACTCCTGGCATAACGTTATTAGCACCCGGTCTTTACCGCTGAAATAGCCACGTACGGCTTTACGCTACTCGTGCTGCTCATTGCAGCGATGTGAACGGTCCAGTTTCAGAACGTTATCTTGTCATTCTTTTGTAAGTAGTTGCCAGTTGCATCCAGTCTCGTTGCGAATCATTGATCTGTACAGGCCTTTAGATGCCTTTGTCCAAAGCACATTGCAACGCTGT
The DNA here is from genome assembly GCA_030340625.1 of Merluccius polli. NCBI lineage: Eukaryota > Metazoa > Chordata > Actinopteri > Gadiformes > Merlucciidae > Merluccius > Merluccius polli. The sequence goes on from JAOPHQ010002283.1 coordinate 320,692, forward strand.
GTGTACTGTGTAGCCTATACATTCCACCGCATGGGTATAGAGACCTACACCTAGGGGCCATATAGGCCTTGTTTGCCTAGCGGTGATTTGGGATTAGGGTCTCTGCAGACCCAAATCACCGGGCGGAAACCTTCTACACTTTTTGGGGAAACCATGACAACTTGATGGAAATGCATTCTAAGTGCTGCCCGGGTGGGGAAATGTAATGCAGAACTACAGCGTTTTCAAGGTCTCCAAAGATATATAGAGTTTTCCCCACCCAAGTAACCAATATGGCTGTCCGGTGACTAGGGTCTGTAGAGGACAGTCTTTTGGTGTTTTGGGTGTTTGTTTCCCAGCCAAAAGGTTCTGGATTTGAACCCCATTGTCCTCAGTCTGCCTGGAGGCATCCTTGAGCAAGAACAACCGCTCTACCTGCTCCATAATTACATGTATCTAAAATTCACTGTGAGCCAGTTTGGATACAAAAGCATCTCCTAAATGACTAAATAGTAAAATAGCATCCATGGCAGTGTAAATGTTGTCAAGGGACCTACACATGAACCAAGTTGGTGAACGCACCTCTCTTTGGGTTGCTAATCAAACATGGGATAAATATAGCACACCTTTCATTTCCTGCTGGTATTGATTTAAGGTTGTCACCTAGGTATGGTTTTATCTATTGATCGCAGATCATATATAGTGACCATATAGTTGAGCTTCAGGATTTTTATAGGAGTGTGTTTAATGGATTTTCCTTCACACCCGCCGGGACACTTCACATCAAAATGTCAGTAAAATGCCACCTGGGGAAGCCAGCCATTTTTCTTACATTCTCCCAATGTTTGAAGGATAAAACAACAATAGCCCTTTCTGGAATTCCTTGGGCGTGACTCGGCGGTCCTGCCGTTGGTCGCCGCGGGAAGACACGCTGGTGACTATATTTTTTTTCTGTGACTTTTAGTGGATGTGTTTTGGACATTTAAAGAGCTGTCCACACGTGTGCTCTTAAAAACACTTTGCAAAAGTATGCTGCGCTTTACTTCTGTGAGTGATCGAGTGTGTGTCTTCACATTTGTGTTTGTATGTGGGAGTATGCAAGTGCTTTGTGTATGCATGTGTGTTTGTGTATATGTGTGCTCATGTTGTGGCTTTGGTGCCTGCGTGTGTGTTTGTGGTAGTAATGAGGTTAGGATTCTCCATAGGTTAACATTGGCTCACAATGTTGAAACGCTGTAATAATTCTGTATTAGGGACCACCTGCACCAAACAAATGTTTGTTTTTTTATTAGTCATGCTTAATTCCTTCTAGAAGCGTGGCCGTGACCATACTGATTATTTCATATATCTCGTCACCGGAAGACAGTTTTTATCTGCCTGCTAAGAGAGAGAGGTTGTATTAACCTTTAAATCTGAGCTGGAGCTTTCCACATGGGGCCACCATTTATGACATCACATGCAGATTGATTCCTTTATGCAAATGCAGGTCCTTTATGCAAATACATGCAAATTGTACCTCAGGATGAAATGTGAATGGGCATGTGATTTTTTTTAATCTATAATTCCTATAATTATGATGACAATGGTGTTATAGAGATACTGCAGAACTGTTTTGGTTTATAAGTTGTGGAGTGTAGGTGGAGTGTGTGTGGTTGATAGCTGGTTTACAGCCTCACCTGGCCTGAGTCAGATTGATTAGACTCTGGGGCTGGGTGGGGCTGCACACCTGTGGTGCAGAGCAATCATGGCACCCAGGATAAACCACACACAGTTCACCTACGCTCCACATAAGTGTATAGAAAAAAAACCCTGTTGTGAACAAACAATATTAAACTACCCATTGCTCCATATAAAATACCTGAATGGTTTGAAATGCATGTGTAGGGTGCCTTTGAAAACCTATTATATTTATATGTTTAATGTGTTTCTACATGAACCAAGAAAGCCCCCTGCAGATGAAAAGAGGGAAAAGAAGAAAAAAAAACTATATCCACGGTTATATAACAATCAACCAGGCCACAGAGTCACAAATACACGACTTACAGCCTATGTTCGCTCAGAAACGTTGTCTTTCATCTGCTCTCACAGGCATGTGGATCTGTACACATTCCTATGTGCACTTTTTTCCAGCTCTGGGGTAAAACTACAGCAGCCGGTCCTTTCACCGCGTTGATGGAAAGGGTCAAATACCATGATCTGTATTTATCAGCGGGATGCTACTCCAGTGCTGTAAATGTGATTTTAAAGCCCCCTTTATCCTCTTTCGGAGGATTTAGACTATAGCAGATCACGTGTGAGTCTTCCAGCCTTTAAGCTACAGTATCAACTCCCGCAGTGGGCTATCCATTACGCTAAGGGGTCTCCTCGTCCCTCTTCCAGGGGTTATCGCATCAAACACCACCATTCATACGCACAGGCTCTGCAGTTCCCTATCTGTAGGATATCCTACAGATCTGAAGATCTGCAGATATTAATCGAGCCCATTATGCACTATAACACCACCTTGGGTGCCTGTACAAGTCTTCACAGTGTACTCTGATTCTTTTGATAAAAACATGTTGGTCATTTCAAGGGAGCGCAGAAACACATTTGAGAATATGTGCACACTATGAATGAGTATGGGAGTAATACTTTGCACTTTGTTTGTTTGATCTGCCTTCCAGTCCACAGGGCCTTGCAGTCTTCCTGTTCACTAATTCATGTAACCATAGTAAGTGCACAGTTAGGAGTCTGAACTCGGGGCCTCAAGAAATCGATAGTTTGGCTGAAAAACATTGTAATATTGAGCAGAGGAGCTACTCAGTCATGCATTGTGCTGCGCCAGTCCTTGAAACACTTGGCAGTAATTACGGCGCGCATACCTTGCTGTGGATGAACACAAACACGGGCCGACTGTCCGCTTCATTACAACACAATTAGACCGGCCACCTGCCCCTCGTTCTGCCACCTTATTCACCACGCTTTTGGTCGGCGCTGAGACAGAAAGGGGTAAGTGACACGGTATTTGAATGAGAAATGTTGGATTAGAATGCAATCGGTGGCCTGAGTTTCCTTTGATGGTGAGTTGGGATTTCCTTTCATTTGCATGATTACGATGCTGCGAAGACACTTCTGTGCACCTGTCTGGCTATGAACAGCATCTCATCATCTTGTCCCTGAGAGACATCCACCTGAGACAAATGACCAGTGATCAGTGCTCACCGGTGCTGCTATTTGCTCCTGTGTGCATCTCAACGGGTTCCATTTTATTCAGTGTCACAGGGTTCAATTCCCACTGGGACCGCCCATGCTAAGTACGCTCACACCCATGGGTATTGCCATAAGACGCTTTGGATAAGAACGTCCACAAAATATAATATAGTATATATTTGTATTTCTCCCCCAAGCCTCCCAATATGTTCCCACATAAAGCCCCTTTCGACAATGTCCCCTCATTGTAGCCATGAATTTCCGACATGACACGATACAAGCTCACTGAATACCGACCAGGAAGTGATGTGGGAGGGACTCTCTTGGATCGTCCTCTAACCACCCAAACAGACTTCAGAAGGGAGGAGGAAGAAAGGAGGAGAGAGATTTAGAGAGAGAAAGAGAGAGGGAGAGGGAGAGGGAGGGAGAGAGGCAGCCAGGGAGGAAGTAGATTCTGTCAGAACTGCGTCTGTCTAAGCTTCAGGACTCCGGGAAGCTAATGCTGTTTGATGTATTAACCATGAAAGAGGGGGCAGTGTGTGTGTGTGTGTGTGCCCTTGTTCACGCTCAATTCTGCAAGGATTTTTGTACCCAGTCCTGTGTTTTGGTTTTCGGGGGTTTAGGGATATGCAAAAATGTGCATGTGTGTGTGTGTGTGTGTGTGTGTGTGTGTGTGTGTGTTGGCGTGCGCGCTGGCTGACTAAGGGTGGGGTGGGGTGGGGAGGGGTGGGGGGGTGGGAGCTGATGTCTTTTGATGTATTAATCAGGCGTGTGTAGAATGAAGGGACTGTGATGTGTGTGAGGCGATGTCTCTATCCTCAGTCAGGTCTCTCGTCTGTCTCCCAGTAAATGCCTTATAGTTTGGTACAAAAAGCAGCACTATAGCGTCTGTATGTTTGTGTTTGTCTGTGTGTGTGTGTCTGTTTCTGTGTGTGTAGTTGTGTGTGTGTGTGTATCTGTGCTTGCATGTGTGTGTGTGTAATATATTGTTTCCACAACACACAGTCTCTGCCCTTGCCAAGAAGTTATTAGAGCCGGCATTGAAGAGGAAATGTGTTTCCACCCAAGAGTTCCATGTATTAGCTGATCAATAATTCACAGTAGAATAAGTACAACAGTGATCTATATACTATCACAATCCACCCGCTTTATGTCCGCCCCTCGTGATAGATCATCAATCGCCTTTTGAAATGAATGAATCGCCGCTTCGGTTAGCGGTGCGTACGCTTAAAACTCCCATAATCCATATGCTTACTTCTCTCTCAATGAAATCCTCCACATCGGACAGAAGGACCCAACAAATGGTCACCGTGCCGGAATAAGAATTAACCTTTTTTAAAACCTCTTCGTCCGACGTTAATTGTTTGAAATCACGTCCAAAAAGGGTAGGACTGTGCTCTGTGTTGCCGTTGGATTACAAATGTCTTTAGTGTGAGCCTCCAACACATTGCCAGCCTCTGCCTCTGTTGCCAAGCAACTCTGTTAAGGCGCACACAAAGCATCTTTATAGATTTCTTTTAGGATGGAGGAAAGGGTGGTGGTGGTGGGGTGGGGGGAGGCACCCTAGTTCCACTTCTCCCGCTCTTTAAGAGCACACAGCACCACATCAGGATAAGGATTCTGCTTGTCGCGACGTCCATGGAGAGCGGATTTCCTTACACTAGCATCTAGTAGTAGTATATAATTTGCTTCCTTTTTTCTCTGCAAAGTACATGTTAAACACGTATTTAAGAGGGCGAGGGAGTGGAGAGTGGAGGGAGAGCAAGAGTGAAAGCGAACGTGTGTCTTCTCTCCGTACCTCCCAGACGTATGTTTTCTAACCAGAGTCGACAGCGTTGCCCGCAGTATATAAACGGTGCTCGCTGCTCCTTCTCTGATGGCTGTGGCTTGACAAGATGAGGACATAGATCTGTCACATGTGACTCATATGAGCTCAGATGAAAAAGAGACAAAAAGAGAGAGTTCTTCCCAGCCGGAGAATTGTGCTTCAGGGTGGTGGGACTTGCTCTCTCCGTATGCAGGCCTTGTTGTTGAGAGCTGCAAGAAGCATTCAACAGCAGATTAATCAAATCTGTCACTGATATCACACTGTATCTATATCAACAGTCACCACTGAATGAAAACCGTATTGGATAAGCTTCTGAGATATCGTGACAAAATCCAGCCCTTGTTTACATACTGCACATAATAACATTCAGGGCAATCTGTTGTCCTTTCATATGTATAGTTCATTTTTTGACACTAGGCTGATATAATATCGACAGTGGGCCACCCTGTTTCTCTTTGTCACTTTGTACTTGGACCGTAAAACACACATTGGGTGGGTGAAAATTGACGGTGGCACATTTCCACTTAATTGGAAATGCCCATGCAGTCTTTTCGAGATCCTTCCAGATCGTCCCGTGAAGCATCTGTCTCCGCAGACCTGTTATCCCTCTTTAGACGAACACGGCGCGAAGGTGCGACGGTGCTATCAATCCAAACACTTTCCCAGTGTACAGCCTGGAATCCGTGTCCATATGGTGTTCCCGCCCAGCGCCTCCACACCTTATTAAACTGAGCTAAGAGGCGAGCGTAAGACGCTAGCGGTGCTCACTGAGGCCCTCGCGGCTGGGAGGTAATGTGATTGTCGAGACGAGGAACTGAGGGCTGGGGGGGGGGGGGGGGGGGGGATCGAATTTGCCTTGTCTCGAAAATGGACGAGCAGGAGCGGAAGGCTGGAGGGTGTAGAGTTAGCTCCTGGTGCCCCCGGGGTCATGGGGAGCGAAGCCTGTACCGGCTGGTGATGTGTACACAGGCGGGATTGTGGGATTAACCAACGTCCTCTCTTCCTTCTCCTTGCAAATGCACTAATTCCTGGAGGCCACACACATGGGCCGACTCAATCAAATAGAATAATCTTTTGATCTGGTGATATGTGGGCTGCTTTTCTGGTCCGTTGCGCTGCACTAAACCTTTCTTTTTTTCTTTTTTTTCCTCCGGATCGACAAAGACGAGACTTAAGCCAGGTCTTGAAATTCACCGCGGCTTCATGTCAGATGCTTGTTACGAGAAAAAAGGGTCCATCTGAATGTAAATAAAGGTGATTTATTTTAGTGATTTATTTTAGTGAGACATGGCAGATTGTCATCCATTTTGAAGGGGACGGTTGGTTTGACCACAGAGAGACATGAGATGCACTTTTCTAGAGAAAAATCCATCAACACTCGCAATGAGACACCAATTGGGACATCGTAGACAGCAGGGTAACAAATGAAGACAAGCGAGACAAGGCCCATCAGATATACTAATAATAGTCTCTCTCTCTCCCTCTCCCTCCCTCACACACACACAGACACACACACACACACATGGCATGAGGACAATACCAGAGGATTTTAGAAAAGTACGGTCGAGAGCTTTGTCAACTGCACTTTTTCAATCCCATTACGCCTCGCCTCAAACACCCAGGGTAGTTTATGTACGCCCATATTTGGACGAGAATCGAGATATTAACTCCGATGGCGAAGGAGAGATGCGCAGCCAATAAAGCACTCGGCAGGGGGGCGCAAATCGAGAATTAATTTCTGTCATGTATGGCTGTTCCCTCCCACCCCCTCCCCCTACAGCCTCCCCCATCCATTAGCTCCTCTCCTCTTTCATCTCCCTTCCTGTGTCTGTGTTGGAAACTCTTGAGATGTTCCGAGATGTGATGCACACACACACACACACACACAGATGCATACACACACAGACTCACACGTCACGGTACATTTTTTGGAAAGATGGAGATGCAGAGAAGTGGGTTGTGGGGTTGGGGCCTGTGGGGTGGGGTATTCTAGGTCTGTAATTGGCAAAGGGAGTGGAGTTGAGTTTATCTTCCCTACCGTATGGGAGGGATGTCTTGACAAAATGTGCTCTTCCTCTTCGAGGGGCCACTTCTGCTTTCTGGAGCTGAAAAAAACCCACGGAAACACTCTCTGGGCTCCACACCAGAGGAGCCTGGAAGGAAGGAGCTGGGGAAGTTGGCCTGGATGCGTTGGTGGATTTTTAATTTTCCACTGACAAAAGCATGTGATGAAGAGGATGTGTTGTTGTTGCTGGTGAGTGTTTTGGTTACTCCTGGTTATTGCCATGTGGTTGTTACAACAACAACAACAAAAAAAGATGTTTGAAATATTCGTATTTACTGGCGGGCGGATGAAAACTACATACATGTTGACAACTCTGGTGAAATTGTTCGGGGGAATACACTTGAATAAGGAATTGGCTCTTTTATGTCGGGGCGCTCTCAATACAGTGGTACTTAGGGTGGAGCCAAAGACTATTTCAATTGTATTCAAGTATATGTTTTGTATCTTAAGCAGTGTGCGTGGGAGTAAATTGGGCTTGCTTCTGCAGTGGCTTGAACCAGGTTAAACCGGTTCTAAGGCGAGGCGAGGGGACATTAAACATGGGAGATGTGGCGCTGGGGGTGGGTGGGTGGGTGTAGCTCTGGCTCCACGACACAGTTCATTGTGAAGGATGCCCCGGGGCCTGGGCGGCTACAGCGGCAGCGGTACAGCGGCCACGGCCGCGGCGAGCCAAACCAGAATCAGTATCACGTCGAAGTCCCCCACTGAAGTATGTTCTATAGAGGAGAAGTGCCCTCCTAATGGAAAAAAAAGACAGCCATAGCTCATGGCAGGACAGCGGGGGCTGACGGGGAGGTTTTTCTGTGTGCGGACGGGTGATGCATTCGCACACAAACTCCCACTTCCTGTCTGCGCTGTGCGGCGTGAACACTCAGATTCATCATTAGATGTGGCAGCTACATTCACACTCCACAGCCTCCCTATACTCTAGGATTACTTGGTTTTTATCCTGTGACAACATTATGGTGTACCAAGGCCACTGCGCCCATTCAAGCTGAAATTTCATTGCCGCGAAGAAGAAGAAGAGGAAGACGAAGAAAGTGTAAAATAAATAAATAAAGGAGTAAAGTGGCTCTGAGAGGATGGCCACCGCAGACGCCTGTTGAGTCTGGCCTATCAGGACTATTAGTCCTCATGTGATTGTTTTTTAATGTATTCACTGCAGCCACGCTCTCGCTCCGCTTACAGTAGGAGAATAAAGAGCCCCCCTTTATCCAGCTCTCTCTCTCTCTGGCTCTGTCTCTCTCTCTCTCTCTCTCTCTCTCTCTCTCTCTCTCTCTCTCTCTCTCTTTCTCTCTCTCTCTCTCTCTCTCTCTCTCTCTCTCTCTCTCTCTCTCTCTCTCTCTCTCTCTCTCCCCCTCCATGCTCTGATCACTTCATCCTCCACCCAAACCCGCTCTGACTGCTCTCCTCTCTCTCCCCCGCCCCCCCCCCCTCGCCGCCCCCCCCCCGCTGCTCCACCCCCACCTCCCGCCTATGTTCTTCCCTCCCCCTTTTCCATGGCGTCCCCTCGTTTTCTGGTAGCTGTGTCTGTTTGATAATCCAAGACTCTTTGAAGACTCCAATTCCGCGCTGCTTGCCTCGGGGCTATTGCACCTACAAAAACAACTGTGTGTGCGTGTGCGTGCGTGTGTGTGTGTGTGTGTGTGTGCGTGCGTGCGCACGTTGGTTCACAAGTAGTTGTGTGTGTGTAGTGTGTTTGTGCATCTATGCGTGTGTGTTTGTGGATGTGTGCGTGAATGCGTGTTCACTCGCTCGCTGTGTGTGTGTGTGTGTGTGTGTGTGTGGGAGTGTGTGCTTGTGAATATATGTGAGAATGCATCTGTAAATGTGTGTGTGGGCATATGTGTGTAGTAGTACATGGGGGGGGAGAGAGAGAGGCAGAGACAGAGAGGGAGAGAGCTCATCAAGACAGAGAGAGAGAGAGGCAGACACACACACACAGTGAGAGAGAGAGAGAGAGAGAGAGAGAGGCAGATCACAGAGAGAGAGAGAGAAAGAGAGAGAGAGGCAGACCACAGAGAGAGAGGGAGAGAGAGAGACAGAGCACAGAGAGAGAGAGGGAGGGAGAGAGCAGGGAGGAGGGAACAATAGATGGGATGAGAAGAACAGGGGAGGGAAGTCGTGGTGAAATGGAAAATAATACTTCCATATGCATCTCTCCCGTGCCTCCGCTTCGCTCTCTGTGATTTTATGCTAGCTGCGTCCACTGAGAGCTGCACTCCTTCATTGTCATATTTGGTGGTGCAGCTCATTTTTTCCACGCCTTTGGGGGGAGGCACTCCATCGATTCCTGCGCACACGCCCAGACGGCGACAGGCCAAGCGTGCGCACACACGCTGCCGCTAAATGAAAGCGCGGCCGCTCACCACCGCCGCCAAAGACTTCACATTAAGCAGCGTTTTGCATCATTTTTAAACCATTTTCTCACTACATTTTTAACTGTCTGTTTCTGTTTAACTTTGTTTCTCTTTATTTGCCGTAAGTCGGCGATCTATTAGGGCACACCGGCTCTGGAATGAGATTCTGGGTTTTTTGGGGGGAAGTGTTTGATATGGTTTGCATCAATCATTCTCTGGCATCAATTAGTTTCCCCTTTCTGTGATCAAGTGCCTCTCTGTCCTGTGTTTCTTTACCTTTGTCTGCTCATTTGTGTATTTGAGATTTTTTTCCCCACCTCCCAGTGTTGCCTTCAGCTGCTCCGTTTTGTGACACCATCCCACCGTCCTACCGTCCCCCTTGGCTCGGCCAAGCGGGGGAGCAGGTCCATTTGGGATTTTGTGAAATTGAATTGAATTATGAAGGAATTTCTCTGCAGTACGATTGGCATCATTTCCTCCACAGCGTGCTGCTATCTCTCAGTGTGTGGTGATGAAAATGGAGCGCGCGCCATTCTCCCTCTCATCCCTCTAAATTGAATTTTTCATATCGCCGGGCCACTGAGACAGCAGTGGCCCCTTTTCCTTTAACACGAGCAGAAAACCAATTTTATAATATCCAAGATGCAGAAACGTGTGCTGCAGTCGGGACGTATCTCTTGTGTACAACTCAGAGTGTTAAATAGGGTCACTGTGTTTCCCACCCAGCACTATTCAAATAAAAGGGGTGGTTCCCATTGAATACACAATGTGTGTGTGTGTGTGTTTGTTTGTGTACATGCATGTGTGTGACTGTGAGTGATTGTGTGTCTGAGATTTGTGTGTGTGTACATGCATGTGTGTGACTGTGAGTGATTGTGTGTCTTTGTGGGTGTGGGTGTACATACATGTGTGTGACTGTGAGTGTGTGCGTGCATGATTGCGTGTCTGTGAATGTGAGTATGTGCTTGTGAGTATGTGTGCGTGTGCGTGCATGTAAATGCATAGATTCATAAATGATATGCATTCATGCTGGACTACTGTGTGCGTGTGTATGTACATGTCTGACTACGTGCGTGTGTGAGTGTGTGTGTGTGTGTGTGCGTGCGTGTGTGTTTGAAGTGTTTCACAGCGTGCCCCAGACATCCAGTGTAACCTAAATAAAACCTCCCGTCTTCCCAGCGGTGACCTCCACCCTCCCCTGCCCTCCTGATGGTCTTCACTACTCATTTGTTTGCACGTCTAATGGGAAGAAAAAGCCATCGACGGCCGGCGCTGGGCAGACGCTCCTCGCTGTGTTCTAAATCAATACGTGTATGTCACGGCGCTGCGATGAATCAACGTTTGCTTCACACATTTGACAAATACACGTCGAGTCGAAAGCTGCCACGTGCTTCATCTTAACTGAAGTGAGCGCCATACAAGGATTGCAGCTGGACGCGGGCGCACGCTTCTCTTTGGGTGTTTTCATTTGACGCGAGAGAGAATCGCACCGCCGGAGAAGCAAACAGGAAGTATCTGTGGGTTTGGTAACACTTTCTACTAACGTTCAGTCGTAAGTCATTTATAAGCCTTTAGTTAACGATTAACTAATCATTAACAAAACATTAATATACATTTGTAGATGATTAATAAGTGTATGTATGTATGGCCCCTATTTTACCACCAGGTGTGATGTTGATTCGCCGTTACAAGCCATGTCAAAATCTACCCTCCATCATTTCCAGTGGACTGTACCAACTGGTAGGCTGATCTATCCATCATATATCTGGGTGGACACTCTCACTTGTGATGTCACTCGAGGGTAGACTTTGACATGGCTTGTAATGGCTAATAAACATCGCACCTGGTGGTAAAATAGGGGCCCTTTAACATAGCACTTATAAATAAGCTACACATGTATGTTTTGTTAATGATTAGTTAATCTTTAACTAAATGCTTATATTGATTTAATGTTATTGTAAAGTGTTGTAAGGTGAGTTTATATCATCCAGAGGCACGCTAGGGGCGAGCGGGAGCTGGTTCACTGGGGTACTACTTATAAAGATTGCTTTTGTTCAATATTATATATGTTGATGGTTGCTGATCGATAAAGTTAAGACCAGAGATAGAAGTAGATAGATAGAAGTATACCCCTAGCTCACTACAATATTAATGATCATATTAGTATTATTAGTCATTATTAATGATGTGATGTTAGTTCGAAGCCGAGTTTATGTTCGCTGTTGGCCAAGGAGGGATACTGACAACGGGAAGACGATGCTACCATTTTAGTTAACAGTCCTCTTCTGGATCCGAGATGAATGGTCAGCCATCACGTCTGTTGTGGTTCTGCCAGTCAGGTTGTTTCCAGTAGAAACCCATTCCATATAACAGAGCCCGCCCCCAGCATGATGATTGGTCGAAATAAATGTGAAGTGAAAGAAAATTAAATGCCCCGTTCACCCAGATTTGAGCTTGTCTGCTATTAGTCTCACAAATCAGACTTCATCTAAAATCTGATTGGTGGGACTAATACACGTGTGTGTGTGTGTATTTTTTACTTTCCCAGCAAAGACAATTATGAGTGTAGCTCTGAGGGGGGGGGGGGGGGGGGGGGGGTGCGCCCCCTACCTGGGGGTGCGCCCCCTACCTTCTTCAGCTTAAATGGCTCCTGTCGCCGTTCAATTAACAGTAAGTGTTGCTGTTGTAGTAACTTACTGAGCAAACAAACACAGCGTAGCCATCGGACAACAACAGGCTGGCTTCTAGTGGAGTCGCCAGGAGTGGAAGTGCACTTCAGCGGTTGAAGTGGCTGGTTTTTAATCCCGTATAGCGGGGGTATCTGTAAGCCCCTGAGTGAGTCTGTTGTCGGTCAGGAAGGCTGTAGTAATCTGGTTGGGGAGAACAAATCGTAAGCCAGGGCGAGCTCGGTTCACAGCAGACGTTTTTTTTTTTTTTTTTTTCTCATAAACCACCGCTACGCTAATTACTAATCAAAAGACCCGAGTTGCGTAACAATCTTGAATACAAGTGCATCCCCATTTGGCAAATTGTCATAGACTAATAATCCCTTTCTAATTGGACGGCAGAAGAGTGGGTGGATCTGCTAAGCCCTCCAGGCTATTGGATTGTACATGTGCACAAGACCACAAGTGAGATCAAGGTAGGGATTTTTCATTAAAGGCGCATTATGTCCATAATGAGATTTAACAAAAAAAAGAAAAGTTTTTCAGTTCTCATGAAATAGAGCTCCCCCAATTTTCCAAATGTCAGTGCAATGCCCGGATAGCGCCGGTGCCGGCGGACACATCGATTCGGGTCCTCCGAGGTGAGCCGCGCGTGTGCCAGGTGGTGATGCAGCTGAATTTATCCCAGGAATGGCGTTATTAGGAGCTGGCCACGCGGCGCTTCTTCAACAGGAAAAAGGGGGCATTCATGTCCTGGGTGTGTAGGTGGAGTCACTGTGGAATATGTTGATGCAAACGCAATTCGTAAGGCTGATGAGAGAAAATGAGAGACCATGCTTTGTCAAAACTGTCTCACTCTCCACAGAGAGCACAGAGAGAGGCATTGTGTGTGTCTGTGTGTGGGTGTGTGTGTGTGTCGGTTTCTATTTGTGTGTTTCTGCCTCTGTTTCTCGGTGCGTTTGTGTCTGTCTCTGTTAGTGTATGTGTCTGTCTGTCTCAATTTGTTGGCGTTTGTGTGTGTGTATGTCTCTCTGTTAGTTTGTGTGTCTCTGTTGTTACTGTCTGTGTGTGTATGTTAATGTGTTAGTGTGTTGTAAGTGTGTGTGTGTCCTCTGTTAATGTGTTAGTGTGTCTCTGTTAGTCTGCCTGCGTGTATGTGTGTCTCTGTAATTGTGTGTGTGTGTGTGTCTTTGTCTGAAGGTCCTCCATGTAATATATTAAATGTAAAACCATTAATTAACGCAGCATCTTGTCCGAGAGGGCGGGATGTATTCAGCGAGTGGACCGGTTCTGGGGAGATCTATAGCCGTGAATAATTTAGATTGGCTAATTAGATGGAGGAGAAGGAGGAGGAGGTGGTGGTACTGGCAGTGGTGCTGGTGGTGGCCATTTGCATTTTCTTTTTCTTTTTTCCCCCGTTCCGGGCTATTAGCTTAATATAATGAAAACGCACCTGTCATCAGAACAATGCAACCTGCGGCGCCCTGAACGAGCACCGTAGGGATACAGGTGCTTAGCATGGGGGGAGGAGGATCAGCGGAGGGTGGGTGGTGGTGGTGGTGGTGGTGGTGGTGGTGGTTTTGGAGATGGTGGGGGTGGAGGGTATAGTACTGGAGATTCTCCATGGAAGTGTGGTGGAGCATGGGGTCCCATTAATAAAAATCTACTTGGTTTTCATCTCCGCTGCCGCCGATCAAGTGATCATTCCTCCTCCGGAGCTCGATGACACATTATTCAAATGTAAGTCGGCAAGATTGAATGAAGCTGTGCTCATATCGTCTTTTGCGGGGCCTGTCAACGTGAATACACTCTTGGCTTTTAACTTCCTTCCGCGGCAAAGTAATTGATTTGAATTCCATTAACATTGATTAGTGCATTTTAACGTTGCGTCCTGTGAAAATTCAGCTTAAAAAAATGATCGTAACACTTAACACATAGATGCACAGATTTGTTTGACTTCTTATGTACTTTCATGTCTCGGCTCACATGACTGGCTGATGAATATGATGAAGGAATCATCTTTATTGATTTTGTGTGCGCGCGTGTGTACTACCACGATTACTATGAATAGAATTAGTTATTGGACACATGGTGAATTGCAGGATTATGTTTCTAACGGGTTATAAAACCGAGCTTGGCTTGAATAAGCTAAAAAGAGATGCACTGACAATGCCTATCTTAGAAGCAAAGGACAAGAACTGAAAAAAGACATGAATACGTAAGTTACATATTCATGCCATCATTACTTAATTGGTCTCACTCACTCAATAATTGCTTTGACTAATGCCAGGCGGTAAAGCCTCCGCCAGGTTCTAGGAAGGTTTGTAATGTTTCTTCGATCTGCCTTTGGAAAAAGACACTTGAATTGAGTGTGCTTTTAGATGTTATTAGACGTGAGATACGTTTCACTGTGCTTGATGCTAATTGTCTGCAGGTCGTGCAGCGTTATCAGGTTCAGAGCAAGTTCAAACCTTCACTCACTGCATAATAATGTACAAGTTGTCACATGTGGTGCTAGCTCAACGTCTAATGACTATTTAGTCATTTAGCAGACGTTTTTAAGTGACTTGCAGTGATTTCAGATACATGTCATTAGGGAGCAGGGAGGGGGGGTTAGGGGCGTCATGCTCTAGGATGCTGATTGGTAGTGGTGTGGACATTTGGTCGGGTGACAAGACGGCCCCCGTTTTCCAGTGATAGTCCCCGTTTCTAGTGGCCTGTCCCCCGGCTTGAGCTGTCCCTAGAAATGCCCCCGTTTAAGGTTGTAGCTTGCTGCTGAATATTAATTTCCAGACAGTTGGTAATTAGTCTCATGTCTATCTGATAAGCTGTGACGGGACCTCGCTACGCGGGGGTCTATCGACTTTATACCATAAGCGGGCATGACCGATCACAAACAATGGGCTTTCAATACAATATAAAACGGTTCCCTATTGGAGTAGCCTACTTTGGCTTTTTTTCTACTTTGGATTGCTTAGCAACGCTTTAAACATATCGTAGTAAACCATACTGCCCAATATTTTACTAGGCCTACTACTTTTACCATGATAAGAACAGGCAAAACATAAATAATTTAATTTGAGAAATAATAACCTCAGATATTTTGGCGGTACTTGGACAGCAACACTACAAACGTCCCCGTTTCTCATTTCAGAAACCTGTTCACACTAACATCGGGGTTCAAAACCAGAACCTTTTACACTGGGAGTGGATCACCCCAACCACTAGACTGTCCTGTCTTTCAAATCAGTTGTTGTAAAATGTTTGCCTACAACAACAGATTTGGAGGCAGGAAAGATTCATGGTGTGGAAGGTTTGTGGTAGACTCTGCCAGAACGCCTCGCCGCGGTCTGACGCCCGCGTGACCGAAGAAGCAGGATGATGTTGTTCCCCCCGAAGCCCTCGGCGGCTCGGCCCTCTAAACGACTCCGCCGCTGTTGTACGCAGATCTCATCGCCGCCATGCTCCCCTCCCCGCCTCCTGGCCGGCTGCAGTCAGCCAACAAACTCACTCTGCAGAAGCCCGCAGTCTCTCACACAACTAATCCTTCTGCATGTCCCCCCCGGCCTCAGGAGCTTTGTCCCTGTCTGCCTGACCAACTCCTGTCCTCCCCCCCCGCCCCCTACCTGCATTTCTCCACTGGCTCCTCCTCAGCCTCCCCTTTGCCTGGCGAAAAAGGATTTGTGTCCTGCCTAAAACGGAGCATCTATCTCCCCCATCTGCACCGCTTGAGCCGCCCTGGTCCGCCCCGGTCCGCCCGGTTCACCCAGGAGAAGAAAAACATGCTGACTCCCCCGACCAGCGGGTTTAAGTGAGAATCCATATTGAAAAGAGGAAATGCCCCGTCACTTTTGAATAGCCTTGCATGCCTTTTTAAAAAAAAAAAACTCCTCCTCCTCTAACCATAGGTTGGGCAGCTCAGTAATGGCATCCTGAACAAAGCTTTGCAAAGCAATAGCATGATTTAATTGAAATGGCACCGCTATGCTCGCAACAATCTGATAACAAAATAAAAAAATAGAAGAACTACAGTACCCATGCCTCAGTGATCCACGCGAATGAGGCGACCCATTATGCGTGAAAAAAAACAAAACACCAACGCTGTTTTGTGTCGTCTGTGCGATCGCTCTATCGAGTGTGCAGGGACCCAAACGATACCAATCAGGGCGATTTGTATTCCTCTTGGAGGAACGACGGACCGAACGCTGGCCTCTGTGGGTGACCGCGTATTACAAGATGGAAGCAAGCAAACAGTCGATAAGCGACACGCGATAAGGCCGCGTCACCCCACCTAGCCTCACTATAAATCAAAGGCCATAATTAAAGCCGGTGAAAAAAAAATAGATTTTTCTTCAAAAATTCTTGCTTCGCTGGTTTGTTTTTTGTTTTTTGGGGGGAGAGGGGGTACCAATATCTAGCACAAAAAATATAAATAGAGTGAGATTGACATAAAAAAGACACGAAAGCAGAAGAAGCGGTCTGCTTTGATTTTGCATTAATAAATAATGCTAGTGCTGTTTAATATTTGAAGATTTGCTTCAAGGACTTAATTGTCTCATGTATATATATATATATATATATATATATATATATATATATATATATATATTTGTTCCTCCGTCCGCGAATTGGGGGAAACCCCTGATGAAATGAGGAAGTTAGGGTTGAATAAAACAACATCAAAAAACACACAAATACTAAAAATAAATGAGCGTTAACTGTCCTTCAAAGGAATATGTGATCCACCCCAGCGGCCATCAGTGCAAGCTAAAAAGATGCAAGATGAAATGCCCTCTTTTGTAACCCGTCAAACAAAAAAACCCTACAGCTGTTCTGTCTGGGGCATAATATCTGCTAAACATGGTAGGCCTCAGTTGCTACATTGCGTGACTTATATTTCTGATCGTAACTTATCTGTGACTTGATAAATACATAGATACATCTTCCAAAATGCGAGACAGCTTGATATTAAACAACATGTCTGTCAGTCTAATGTCTAAAGTTTGCCGTGTATTCTCAAAATAAAACTAGGTGAAAACCTGTGTGACAACAACAACCACGTCTTCACTCACTCCGAGCAATGGTGTAACTCTATAACTCACTCACTCACTCAGTGACAGAGCGCCACAGATATAGGGCTGTCCTGCCGGTCCAGCCAAAAAATGAACCACACAAATAGAGAGCACATCAAAAAAATTGAAGCAATATTTCAGCACACCTCTCGCACACCCCACCATGTCTGCTGTCATGGTCCGACGTGGATATAGGCGGATGTGGGGCGGGGCGGGGGGGTGTCCTCGCGGGGTCAGCCCTCGCTGCGCGTACCATCGACAGAGGTGGATGAAGTAATACCACACTGTAGAAATACTCTGTTATGAGTAAAATTCCTGCATTGAAAATGTTACTTAAGTAAAAGTACAAAAGTATTAGCATCAAAATATACTTAAGTACTCATTATGCAAAATGGACGATTTCAGAATAATATGTATTATATTATTGGAGTAGCCTATATTTATTGATGCATTAATGTGTTCGCTTTAATGTGGAGCTCATTTTAATGTATTATTATATTTTGTATTGTTAATCTGAATCTGCAAAGTAACTAGAAACTAAAGCTGTCAGATCAATAGCAGTGGAGTAAAACAAACTACAATAGTTGCCTCTGAGTGGAGTAGAAGTATAAGGTAGCAACAAAAAAAAAAGGCCTCCTCAAGGCAAGTACAAGCATCTCCAAGTAACCACTTTGTACTTAAATACAGTACTTGAGTTGAACGCGCCTGGTTACCCTTCCACCACTGACCGTTGAAGCACCGGTAGCTGCTCTCTTGAACGTTTTAGCCCTTTTGCGCGGATGGGAGACAGCGATACCTGTGCGGTATTAGCCCACCGGCTAACGCACGGCGCCGCCGCCGTGGTGTGGAGTGGAATGGATATGTTTTCCACGGGAGTCGAGAGAGAGGCGATCTCAGGTTCCTTCTTCATCGATCTGAGGGTCGAACCTCGGCCAGGTCTGCTGTATCGGTGGTTTTTACCGCTCTTTTTTTTACGAGACGCGCCGGTTGTGTGTGTGTGTGTGTGTGTGCGGGGGGGGGAGAGGGGAATGCGATTATGTGTGGACCATCAGGGGTCGTATTTCTGTTGTCGATTGGTGGTAAGTAGCCATTAGTAAAGTGATCTGGCGGAGGAGGAATGCTTCTCGACTCGTAGTGCTGCAGCCCCGGCTACCTGATGAGGACTTAGCTCTGGTGTTTCTCTCCTAAAGCGTGACCTGCTCACACACACTTATAGACATGCTATCACACACACACACACACACACACACACACACACACACACACACATATAGGCATGCTCTCTCTTACACACACACACACACACACACACACACACACACATAGACATGCTATCACACACACACACACTTATAGGCATGCTCTCTCACACACACACACACACACACACTTATAGACATTCTCTCTCTCTCTCTCTCTCTCTCTCTCTCTCACACACACACACACCCTTATAGACATGCTCTCTCTATCTCTCTCTCTCTCTCTCTCTCTCTCTCTCTCTCTCTCTCTCTCTCTCTCTCTCTCTCTCTCTCTCTCACACACACACACACACACACGTATAGACATGCTTTCTCTTACACACACACACACACAGTCTTATAGACATGCTTTCTCTCACCCATACACACATATAGACATGCACACTCACACACAAATCTAGACATGCTCTCACACACACACACACACACACACATGCTCTCTTTATCTCTCTCACAGACAGACAGACAGACTCACACACACACAATACATGTATTATTATTATATGTAAATATAAACTTCTAAATCCTCCTTTTTTCCGATATGGGACATAAAACCCCAATTATGGTTTAATCTCTCTCTGTATGACTCTCTCTCTCTCTCTCTCTTGCTCTCTCTCGCTCTCTCTCAAATTGACAGGGTTTTATTAACATGGGAAACGGACATTGACATTTACATGTATACAAATGAATGTGAAAAGTACTCAAGTAAGACTGTATGGCGTTAAAGGAGAGTAAATACTCCCACTCTGTGTTGCTCTCTCCCCCTTTGAACATTGCAGTACATTAATAATTACTAATCCATATTAACAATGATATCTCTACACCGCCCTCCCTCCCTCTCTCAATTCAATCGGCATGGGAAACAATCAACAATATAATAATAATCTCTCTCCCTCTCCCTCTGTCTCTCTCTGTCTCTGTCTCTGTCTCTCTCTCTCTCTCTCTCTCTCTCTCTCTCTCTCTCTCTCTCGCTATCAGTTCAATTCAATTATACTTCTCTCTCTGTCTCTATCTCTAACCTCCTCCGCACCAAAACATGTTGCTAAAGCAGTTGAACATTGCAGTACATTCATTCATAAGCGATACTAACCATAACCCCCCCTTCCACCCCCAGCAGCTTTCTCTCTCTTTTTCTCTCTCTCTCTCTCTTTCTCCCCCCCCCCCCCCCCCCCCCCCCCGAGCACCAATATATGTTGCTAAAGTTAAACGGATAAACATCTAACCATAACCCCCCCCCCCCTCTCTTCCACCCCCAGCACCCCCACCGGCGGGTCACCTTCTCCACCCCGCAGCCGATGCAGCAGCCGGACCTCCAGGACGCGTCTCACAGCTTCTATGACAGCGGCCTGGACGAGTCGGAGACGCCCAGCAGCAAGTCGTCGTCGGGGCCGCGCCTCGGGCCCCTGGCCCTGCCCGAGGAGCACTACGAACGCACCACCCCCGACGGCAGCATCGGCGAGACCGAGCACCCCGAGAACGGTACGCCTTAAGACCCGCCCCACTCTATTGCCCCCCCCACACACACACACCCCACACACACCCCTTGCCAATTGCAGTGTTTATGTTTGGATGCTTTTCAGGGTCCAAAGTGAACACCTTTCACCAGCCAATTGCGGACAGATTTGACCATATGGCAGGTATAAAATGTCAGGGTGACATATGAAAACAATTGCTTGGCCAGTAGATCCTTCTGCTCTGGCATGTAAACAGACCAAATTATAAAAGTTATATTTGGACCCTGATGCTTACAGTTTGCTCATGGGGTACATTCAGGGTTCAAACCCAGAACTTTTCAGCTGGGAGTCAAACACTCTTACCTCTGACTATGAAACCGATCTAGTTCCTGTTTGCAGTCATTTAGCAGCCAGCCTCTTATTAGTCAGTCTGTTACGATTGTCATTGACCAGTTAGTCATTTAGCAGATGCTTTCATCCAAAGTGACTTGCAGTGATTTGGTCATGCAAAAATGTCTTTGCCATGCCAATAACGCATGACATTTAGGAGCAGGTACCCCTACCTGCATCGTGCTCTAGGACGCCTACAGGTTAGACCAGTGTTTCCCAAACTTTTCTTCTGGGGACCCACTTTTTGAAAATGACAAACCACCGCGACCCAATTCACGTTAAGGCATCGTGAGAAGAGTATAATTGCACATAAATGTACGTTCCTGAACCTTATCACTGCCATTTCCCCATCACTTTATGCTAGGACTATTGTATTATAGACCTATTGAATGGATGAACCACACATTTCAAAGAGACATTTCTTTAATAACTTCATGTTTTGCACTTATTATTGATTAATGCATTTAAGTGAGTTAACAGGCTCATCTTTTAATGAGTAAACCAATATTGGCCTACACATTTCAAATATAACTTTATAAATTACATCAAACAAATGCATTTAGTTTAACAGGCTCTCCTTTTTTTCATATCATTAGTACAACAACCATAATTTATTCTATAGCAGCCTTTTATATTAGATTCATCATATAATAATTATCCGAGCACATTTAATATCAAAAACAGGCTCATTTATTTTTATTGACTCGACAATTTTTGAAATTCGTTTGGTATGGATGTGAGCCCGCGAGATTTAGGCTGAACGTGAGAGGGCAGCTGCAGCTTAATGCCTATGGGTAGAAACGGCAAAACCCCCATGTGGACAATATGTACTGCAGATGAAAATAATCTTAAGATTTTGCAGAGGTATTTGGCGACCCAATTAAAATCCTGTGCGACCCACCTGTGGGTCCCGACCCAGGCTTTGGGAAACACTGGGTTAGACTGTAGACATTGGGGGATCGAACCCGGAACCTTTTGGCTGGGACACAAGCACACCCTGACCACTAGACTATCCTTGTCCCCCCGCGGTCACCCTGAATAGTTTAGTTCAGTGTTTCTCAAATTGGGGATATGTGTACCCCTAGGAGTACTTTGAAGGATTGCAGAGGCTCCTGGGAAATCTTCTAAAAACAAGGAGAAAGAATGAGAATTTGCAGTAATAGGATTTACATGCACAAGCTCCGACCCCCTCTGGCTTTGCGCTTCTTTTGGGGGAAACATTAGCTAACAGTTGCATGATACCAACAGTGTCACATGAGCACATTAGTAGAAAATAGTTTGAGAACCACTGGTGTAGTTCATTGAATATTGAACGTCAATTCCATAGTCGTATTTTTAATGCGAGTGTTGTTGTGGAGCCGGTGGGCGGGTTGTTTGTCCTCTGTGGTTCCATCACGAAGCCCCACTTTCCCCCCCCCCCCCCCCCCCTCATCTACCCCGTCGCCATGACACCCAGACCCCCCCCCCCCCCCCATTGCCATGACACCCAAACCGCCCTGCATGCGGACGGAGGGAGAATGGTGACATGTTAATGGTTGTGTGTGTGTGTGTTACTTCTGCGTGTGTGTGTATTTGTGAATTTCTGTGTGTGTGTGTGTGTGTATCTATGCATGTGTGTATCTATGCTTGTGTGTGTGTATGTGTGTGTGTGTGTGTGTGTGTGTGTGTGTGTTTTTGTACGGGTGTGTATATATGTGTGTGTATGTGTATGTGCATGTGCCAGACTGTGTGTGTGTTTGTGTGTATGTGCCAGAGAGAGTGTGTGTGTGTGTGTGTGTGTGTATGTATGTGTGTTTGTGCCAGAGTGTGTGTGTGTGTGTGTGTGTGTGTGTGTGTGTGTGTGTGTGTGTGTGTGTGTGTGTGTGTGTGTGTGTGTGCGCGCCCACGCGCGCATGTGTGCGTGGGCGGTTTGAGACATGTCTCCGTCCCCCTGTCAGACATCCTTTTAATGATCCACTCACACACATGTGTCCTAATTAACGGAGCCCACCTAATGGAGAGTTCGCCCTCCAAATAGATTTGAATCCTTTGACATCGGGCGCACGGAAACCACTGTTTACCATAAACACGGTCGACCTCGGCGCAACAAGAAAAGCCACGTGACGCCGTAGCTCAGAAACAACTCAGAAACCACTGTAATTACCGGCGCAAGCTTAACCATTCATGGTCACAGCTGAGGTGTGTGTGTGTGTGAGTGTGTGTGTGTGTGTGTGTGTGTGTGTGTGTGTGAAATAAATAAAGGAAGAAAGTAAAATGTGCAAAATAACATCGTAAAATCTGTAATGGCCAATTACGGCGCTGTCATACTGCTTTAAAATATGGTTAATGCCCTAATCGGCAAGACATAATCCTTCAGCAGTCTTTAAACACACGATGATAATGAATTCGCGCGGTGCGTGCTGAGTTGGTCCGTATCCATTACTGACGAGAGCGATGACTCCTTCAGAGGGAGCTTACCAGTGCATTAGCACGGCCTCCTTTCACTACGTTTACAAAGGTCAGCCGATTCATGGGTTTGCAAAGCCATATTTAGGTAATTGTATTTTTTTGTAATAATATGTGGATCTTTATTCATTCACTGCGTTGTATTCTCTCCCGTCCCGACGCCCTCCTTCTCTTCTCGCTCGCGCTCACATTGTTAAATATTGTTTCGCGCAAAGAACAAAGAAGCGAACCCATACATTGTTGTCAGACAGGCGGCGGGAAACAGGGCATCAACACTGTGAGTCAGAGGGAAGAGGGGGGGGTGGGGGAGAGGCGGAGGATGGGGGAGGAATAGTTAAAGAAAATCAAAAGATGCGAGCAGAAAGAGAAGGAAGTCTTGGAAGGCGACAGTGAAAGCTTCGCCGAGCCCACAGGATGAATTCACCGAGACCCCTACGCCATACCACCGACTGTAGGGAGACCTAATTAAAAAGTGATGGCTCGTAGGATGGGGAGAGAGAGAGAGAGAGAGAGAGAGAGAGAGAGAGAGAGAGAGAGAGAGAGAGGCGCTCTCCCTGGCGAACTCCACCTGAATAGTGCATGATGACGTTTCCAGGTTTTTGTTGTCTTCTGAAGACGTGAGTGGCACAGTGACAGGTATGGCTTTATGTTGCACACCTGAGGTGACTGACGGGCAAAACGGAGGGAGATGAACGTTTTTGTGTGTATGTGAGGGGGCGTGACGTGTGTGTCGGTAGCTAAGCTTTCAATGCGAGGGAAGCTGAGCTTCGTGTATTTCATGTGAAGCCAAGACTTCAGTCGTTGTCTCTATGGACTCTGAATACTTAAAGACGGTTGCTAGAACACAAATTATATTTTTAGCAGTAATATATATATATATATATATATATATATATATATGGTAAATGGACTGCATTTATATAGCGCTTTTTAGGACTTATGGCCACTCAAAGCACTTTACAATTATTGCCTCACATTCACCCATTCATACACACTACCGACTACATATATATACATATTTATTTTATTTTGTTTTATATGTGTCGTGACGCCACATAAAGTTTGCATGGTGTGAAGCCAAGAAGGCCAAACTTCTCTCAAATATGTACATGTATTATGCTATTTACTGCAAATACTATTTAGTCATTTAGCAGACACTTTTATCCAAAGGGACGTACGGTGAATTTGAATACATGTCATAAAGGGGCAGGTAGGGGCTAGGATGCCTACCGGTAGACTGAAGAGAATCGGGGAATCGAACCCAGTACCTTTCGACTGGGAGTCGAACACCTCAGCCCCGAGACTGTTCTACACTATCCTGGATAGTATGTGGATACTGTATTTGTCCATACTGTTTTCTACTCAACGATACTACGTGGGTTTCTTCCGAAGCCATACTTGATATTAACGGCACGCCGTGCTTTTATGACCACTCTAAGACCACAAGATTTACGGTCGACAAAAAATGTTGACAGTGAAAGTTTTTTTTTTTTTTACATTTCATGCCACAGTAATTTACTCCAGGGTTCGCGTTATTGATAGTGCGGGCTCAAGGACTGCATGAGTAAGCCGCTAGCATTGTCCTGGCGGTGTTGTGGCGTTGATACAAACACGTTAATGGAAAACGCGTCACCTTCGCAAACCATGCCATCCGCACAGGCCGGCCGAAGTACAAGTCATGTGGGAACCGTACACGTTCACAGATTATCCAGCTCCTGACACGTGATTGTGTTTTTTTCTCTCACAAATCACGGTTAAAGCGCCCGAATTGTTCAGCGAGTTTGGGGAGGGATTGGTAATTTATTCAATACAGAGTTGTACTGCGTGTAATTATCCAGTCCAGCGTTGCATCGTGATTTTAAATAACTCTTCACGTATCCACACCTCACAGCAGGAAGTACACAACAGTAAAAGGAATGTCAAAATGTACAATAATTAAAATGTATGCAATATGTCAACGTACATACCGTATTTACTTTATTATTCAACTAATTATCTTTTATTTTTGAATAAACTTTCACATTTGCGTGTGAATCAACTTGGAGAGCCATAGGTTCATAGTTATTCAGCAACCCACACACACACACACACGCACACCACAAACACACACACACACACACACACACACACACAGGCACACACACAGGCACACACACACACACCTTATTAAAACACACACTATAATTACGTGTTAGACGTCTACAGTGCAGCTGGTCTGTGGTGAGCCAGTGTGATGGATTACGATTGCACAACTCTAAATTGTGACCCTTTTAGCTTCCCAATTTCCTAGCGTTGCAAGCTGTGACAAGACTCTCAGTCTTCCTGTGTAATAACAATCCCTGGAGCCCACAACCAAGATGGCCGCCCCCATAGAGAGGGTTTTCGCGCATCACAGCACCACTGAAGTAAATGAGTACTTAAGCACTGTACTTAAGTACAACTTTGAGGTGCTTGTACTTTACTTGAGCATTTCTAATTTCTGCTACCTTATAATTCTACTCCACTACATCTCAGAGGAAAACATTGTAATTTTTACTTCACTTCATTTATCTGACAGATTTAGTTATTTGTTACTTTGCAGATTCAGATTAACAACGCAAAACATAATCATTAAATACAATTATATTATAATATCAATAAGGCTTTATTGGCCCCCAAGAGTAAAATTCACAAGCTACCCAGCAGTATGCAAAGTATCAAATACATAAATTAAAATGAGCTCCACCTTTACCAGCTGCAACATTAAAGCGATGAACACATTAATTCATCAATAAATATAATCCAATAATATAATATTATATATATATATATATATATATATATATATATATATATATATATATATATATATATTATTCTGAAATGCATTAAGTATATTTTGATGCTAATACGTGTGTGCTTTTACTTAACGAACATTTTCAATGCAGGACTTGTACTTGTAACAGAGTATTTCTACAGTGTGGTATTACTACTTGTAAAACATCGGAGTACTTCTTCCACCTCTACTTGTCTTGTCTGTATATATTATAGACTAGGCTAACTTTCCTTGCACTTGATTGGACAGCCCAGAGCTTTGCCTCTTTTAGATCCCTATACATTCATCAATTTAATTGATTAATCTGTTCATAAGGTTATGCTAGTGCCCACTGTGCTAACACCACCTTTAAGATGCTGTTTGAGCATATAGCATTGTGGGTAATTTGCGGAGCACTCTGACCTTTAATATAGTAGACCAGTGTACTTTCCTTCAGGGGGTAGACTGCTCACGTACCGTGGTACGAGATGAAGCATGGCTAATATTTTTCTTAATTGCGACCTACAAGAAGATAATTGCTTTGAGCCAATCAACAAACAATGGTTTTCCCGATGTTTCACCACCGGTGTCCATGGAAACAAGACCTTATCAAGGGAGGGCGTTAACACCGGAAGCTACTAGCACCAGATGCTAACAGCACCAGAAGCTAATGGTACAGATCCATTTGAACTAGTTTAATCTTAGGATTAAAACAAAATTATGATTTAGGTCATGTTTCATGTATGTCTGTGTGTAGCCTATTAAGTGTTTTTCGCATATTTGTTGCATATTCATGGACTTATTTCAAATGTGTTTTTTTCCTTTAATTATTAATTATTTTTCTGTCCTGTAATTCTGCTGTTGTGACAACCAAATTTCCCATCAAGGACCAATAAAGTTTATCTCATCTTATCATATCTTACTGCAAAACGCTGGCACATATTGCCATTCTAATGAAACCAAACATTTATTTTGTTTGTTTTGTGTGAGAAATAGCCTTGTTATATGTGTTTTATAACAGACGTGTGTTGTATTGGACCCATATTCAGCTGATTCTAAGTGATTGGATTGTGGAGATTATTTATTTTGGAGCATCTCCCTCTCCCACCCTCCCTCCTCTCCCTTCTGTCTCTCCTCTCTCCCTTCCCTCATCTCTCTCTCCCTTTTGTCTCTCCTCTTTCCTCTCCATCCTCTTCTCCTCTCCTCCCTCTCCTTTCCTCCCTCCCCTCTCATCTCTCCCCGCCCCCTCCCTCCCTCCCTCCTCTCTCCCCTTCCCCCTGCTCTCCTCTCCCTCTCCTCTTGTCTCTCCCACCCCTCTCCCTCCTCTCCCTCCTCTCTCTCCTCTTCATCCTCTCTCTCCTCCCTCTCTTCTCCTCCATCCCTCTCCTCTCCCCAGGCTGTGCTGGAGTGCTCTACATTACAG
This sequence comes from Merluccius polli, assembly GCA_030340625.1. Lineage (NCBI taxonomy): Eukaryota > Metazoa > Chordata > Actinopteri > Gadiformes > Merlucciidae > Merluccius > Merluccius polli. The sequence goes on from JAOPHQ010002283.1 coordinate 347,616, forward strand.
CACTCCCCTGTGTAATTCTCCTCTGTTGTTTTCAGCTACATAGAGCACACAGAGCTCAACTGTTGCTTCTTACAATATTTACCCTTTCCATTTCTATTTGTTTCTCTCTCTCTCTCTCTCTCTCTCTCTCTCTCTCTCTCTTCCCCTCTGTATATATATATCAGGCTCTCTCTATCACTCCCTCAGTCTTTCTCTATCCTGTATCCCTGTCTGTCTGTATCCATCTATCGATCTATCCGTCTGCCTGTCTCTCCATCCCTTTCTCCTACTCTCTCTCTCTCTCTCTCTGTCTTCCCCTCTCTTTATCTCCCTCTCTCTCCATCTCTCTCTCTCTCTCTCTCTCTCTCTCTCTCTCTCTCTCTCTCTCTCACTGTAGTTTATGGGTTTGTGTGTATCTCTGAGTGCAAATAGCTGCATTGGTGCTTGTATGCGCTTGTGTTGAAGGAAGGGGGGGGGGCAGCATCACTGGCTGAAGCGCTAAATCACTTTGATTACAGCAGTATATTACTTTAATAGACTCTTATCGTAATCACAGCGTGCGGGCTGACTCACTCCAGATTGACCACCTCAGACAGCGTTGAGCGGTGACCACCTCGCATGTAGCCGTGCTCAGACAGGGTGTTGCTGAGAGCTAAAGCACTCTGTTTCATTTTCACTTTAATTTTTCTTATATTAAAGGAGATCCAAGCCATTGATTAACATCTTTAAGATGAAAAGTGAGCCGTGGGTGGCATAATAGCACTGCTATGGATTTATCCTGGTTCAAATCTGTAATAAAAAGCAAAAAAAATGTGCAAACGCAGGATATGATGTAAATATCGACTCAAATTCCCCTCTATAGGTTCAACGTATGCTATTTCATGCATTAATTATTTTTCAACATTGTGGATACACCCCCCCTCCCACACACCCACACACACAAATCTTATTGTAGCAGGGAGAGATAGTGAAAGCCTGAACAGCAATATAAGCCTTCCCTAAATAAAAAACTACCGGACTTACCAGAAGTCGGTGACAAAGCATTTTTTTTATACTGGATGGGAACAAGCTCAAACAAGGCGTTTTATCTGCACAATTCAAATTCCCATTGAAAATCCTCTTTGATTGTACTTAGAGTTCTTATTTCATATTGTATTAATTCCCTCCCAGGATTGATATGAAACCAAATCAAATCAAACTTTATTCATGGGGGGCTTTTCGTGCAAAACATGAATACAAAGTGCTTAACAAGGTAAAAACAACAGGAACAAGGTAGGATTAAACAACGAACATTGCACATGACGTGAGGAAGCTAAACTAAAAAGTGTTATCTTAAAAGGTAACACTTTGAAAACCATTTAATGCTGCATTGGTCATTTCTCAACCAGTGTGCACAAAAGTCCAAAAGGCTGTGTGAATAAAAGCTCACAGGAGCACTGTTAGCTTAGCCCCGGCCTCATCCATTATCCTGACACTACAGCACTTGTCCTTATATTAAAACGCCGAGCGGAACACCTTTGTCCACATGCACTTTAAAGTCAGCACTTTCTCAAAATGTAAAGCACACAGAACAACAAGAAAGTGTATTTTAACCAAATTAAGAGGTGTAAGGAAAGTGCCAAGATGGACGAGTGTTGCCAACTGACAAAATAAAAACACACATTTTCATTGAAGAGGACACTTCAGAAATATCTGCGCAATTCCAAGTATCTGGTTTGTGTGAATAAGACACTGTTACACAGTGACACACATTTTGATAGCAAGTCTTTAAAAGGTTTTCTTTTAATTAAAATATACATTTGGAATAATGCAGGTTGAAAGCGCAAAAATAAGCGCCTTTGGACTTTGGCCAAAGTGTTTCAGTCTGTGTATTTTGGGCAACCACTGCTCAAAAATAATCTAAGTGGACAGCTATTGATATTCTACCTCAGATACTGTTTGCCTGTTTATAGAAATAACCGAGACCCATTTGAGGGAGAAATGATTTTTTCCAGCTCGAGAAACATATTTGTCTACATTGCCATTATTCAGCCGATGTCTCGATGTGGGCACACCATCATTATCAGACACAAAGACAGCTGCACAGCGGAGCCACAGAGTGAAAGAGACCATCACTATTTTCTCTCCTGCTCGACGTTTTCTTCAGTGTTTTCTTTTTCCAATTTAATTTAGAGCCCTTTTTTTTTCGAGTCAGACAGTTCTCGTCCACATCAGCCTCAGCAATGATACTTTAAGTTAACCGTTAATGGCTCCCACCACATCCTTGCACTAAAACTCGTATGTTTGGTATTTGATGGGAGTCTTGAAGCGTAGCGAGGTTCTTGTCTTCCTCTCCCGGCTGGGCTCACGCTCTGCTTCAGGTTTTAGCTGGAAGCTACCACAACAGCTCCTGTACCGGGTGTAGTTTGGCCATTCAGCCGTATTTTGGCACCGACGGATGGAGCGTGGTCGGTTGTAGACGAGTAAGTTGGTACACACTCAAATAAATCCAAAAAGTGTTTACACAATCTTGACTGTCAGCAAGAGGTTCTTGGCTATTTTCCTCTGTACTGGACTCAACATCCTCCCAAGCGAATGTGACCATTAAATATTCTATAAAATAGCATATATGTGAAACATATTTGTAAGTGCCTTCAGTGTCTCCAGACCATGATTCATATTCATATGATTCATCTGGATTTATTTTTAGAGATTATATAATATATATATATATATATATATATTTTCAAACTAATTTACAAGGACACATTTCATGTTCAGCGTCTTTGAAACACAATTCAAACATTATTAACTGCATACGCTTCACATATACAGAGGAAAAAAATAGGTTAGACTTGGATATTGGGGTTGGAACCCAGTAATCAACCTAGTCAGCGCTAGAATAATATCTTTGAGCTCATCATGTCAGCTCTGTTCAATGTGAGCAAACATGGAAGACACTGGGGAATTGCAGGGTAGCCACAGAAATACGCTGAATTGGCCAGCTTACAAAATAAAAGGCATTCATAGCATGCTGTAAACTTTACAGCATCAAGAATTGTCTGTAGGATGAGCTTCTGGCGGATGTCATTTGGGTGTCATTTGGCAAATCTCTCTCCCCGCCTCCCTCTGAAATATAACTGCAGGTCAACTCTTCCAGGGTGAAGAGGACACGGCCACCCTCTGAGCTCCTATCGATGGATTAAACCTACACTTTCACTTTCTGTTCAGGAAGTACTTAATCTGGTGGCAGAAATTCAACAGCATAAACCTCAACCGATCGTCACCGCCACTACTAAAAAAAAAAAAGGCAACCTGTGAGCTCTTTAAATATTCAGCTGGCGCATTTCAACGTGCTCGGATTTAAAATGCAAGGCAAGATTTACCATATTATGCGCATCGTAATCGCATGCGTAACTGTTGCCATTTCTCCTGATTAAACTCCTACACACAGGACACTCACTCTGCCGCTGATTAAAATTAATGCCAACTGTTTAAAATCAATTGGCTAAAATACAAGACAGCTTAAACTTTCCGCCTCAATGTTTTATTTCATTTGCGCCTTAACACACACTCACACATGCACACCGACACCCACACACACACCCCACACAATGAACATCGGATGGTCTTTTTCTGCGGCAGCCCCGCTGTGCATGGTAATTAGCATTGGAAGACAGCCCATGTGAGCATACAAAAATGTCTCGTTTGGGTTTCAATTGTGGACCCTGAGGCTATTAGCATGCTAGGCTAATAGCACGACCATAAACTTGAAACTAAAACTGAGGCTAATCACAGAGATGGAATGCCACTCTGGGCTGTATGAGGCCGCTAATACGCAACAGTATGAAGAAGTTTCATGTGTGTGGGTGTGTGTGGGTGTGTGGGTGGGTGGATGATTCCCCATGTATTTGTTTGTTTTCGCTGTTGTCTAAATGTGGGAACTAACTGACTGTGCTGTTAAATTAGGTGATGTGTGTATACAGGTTTGTTTAAAGCACAGTTCAAGGCAGCGTAGCATATTGGCTGGGGAGTGACATCCCAGCCGAAAGGTTCTGGGTTGGATCCCCAATGTCTGCAGCCTAACCTGTAGGCATCCTTGGGCACCTGAGGTGAGGTTTACCTGTGTTAGAGAAAGAGAGAGAGAGAGAGAGAGAGACAGAGAGAGAGAGACAGACAGAGAGAGAGGGAGACCTGCAGCATGGAAACATTTACACTGTAGTCATTTAGCGGCCGGTTTATCTATGTCCTTTCTTTCTCATGTCAACATGTCATTAATGAGCAGGTAGGGGTTAGCGATCTCACTCCAGCGTGCCTACATGTTAGAACATGGAAGTGAAGGGGAGATGCAGCAGCACCTGTCTTAACAGGTCTGTTTCATCTTGGGGTGGAGCACCAGCTTGTTCGCCCCCCTTGGGTGCCCTGTGAAGTGTGGAGGAGACACAGGTGTGTGGGGGGGTTCCTCTCAGACAGATGTCACTGTGCCTTGTCTCGCTCCCCACCTGTTAGGACGATTGAATTCAGCAGACCTTGCCACACGTCAACCGCACAGGAGCTCTTCTATGCGAAACGCCCACCCACTCCCAACTCCCTAGCAGTTCCCCCCTCCCCCCCCCCCCCCCCTTCCCTTCCCTTCCCCAAGACTGCCTTGATTGCCAGGGACAGGAGAGACAGAATCCCCCCCTCGGGGGGTGTCACCACGTTTCATTCGCTTGTGTTCGCAAGTGTAGCCTAGCAAATGTTCAAATTACAGTCTGCCCCAGAATTAGCCGTTGATGTTTGTCCCCCACCCCCACCCCTTATTTTATTTTATTTTATTTCATTTTTTTTTGGGGGGGGGGGGGGGGGATTCGTTTCAGAGCAAGTAGGTCGGTGACAGTCCCAACTGGAGCAGAATGAGAACTGTGTAACCTGGATTGTGCCGTCGACACCATGGACAATAGCAGGGTTCACAACGCGACCCGCTTTGCAGATGACTTCACGGAACACTGCAGTTGATTTGCTCGGATGAGAGTGATGATGTGTCAGGGATGCTGCATTTATGAATGCGTCCGTATTTCCCCCCGGGTCCCTGTTTTTTAAGACTGAGACTGAGAGTGTTTATGCTTCTGTGATCGTTAACAATGTAACGGCACACAACGGGAATGGCCAGATCCCAGACAATGTGTTGATATGAAATCAAATATAATCTATAACATATAATCCTTTAATATGGGCGACGTGTTTGTTTGTGTGTGTGTGTGTGTCCGGTCAATTTGTTTTATTCCAATATTTGAAATCATGGTCTCAACCCCATTAGTGCGGTAACCGCGTAGGCAACACGTTCCTTATAGCGACTGCAGGTTTGATTCCAACCTATGTCCCTAAGCTGTACATGTAATTTCCTCCCTCTTTCAACCCACTTCCCTGTCTGGCTTCACTGTCCTGGCCGTAAAAGCAAAGAAATCCCATTAAAATATATGAACAAGGAAAACAATATGAAATGCACGTATCGCCTGTGACACCAGTTGGACATAAAAGTGCATACTTTAGTGAGACTTCACAACAAAAGAGTTGAATTGAGTCTTAAACAGACACAGCCCAACTATCTGATTATCCTACTGTCCGTAGTTTATCAATTGCATCCAATTTCACCCCAAGTCCGTCTCTTTCAGACATGAAAGTGATTTCTTGTTTGTTTCATCATCCATTGACGTCTAGCCGGCTGACTGGAAGACTTTGATAAAATCACAGATAATAATTCATTTTGTTAAAAGAATTGAACATTTATTTTGGCTGGATGTTTCACAGCAGCTCAAATCAAGAGTTGTCGCAATAGTCTTTTGATTATTTGGATTTAACATTATTGAGACCGGAGTTGCTATCTTTGGGTTTAAGCCAGCGTGTTTTGAGAATAAGAGGAGCTTAAAAACAACTGGACAACAATGTCATTTTGGAGTTAAGTCATTGTTGTTGTTTTTGTTTTACTCTTCATCAGAGGAAATGGGGCTGGAATAAATAATGAATGATCTTTCACCACATTCTGTGTGTGTGTGTGTGTGTGTGTGTGTGTGTGTTCGTCTCGACCGAACAACAAACAAATATAGATATTACTTCATTTGGATGTTAGATACATTTGGGTTATTGGTCAACTGACTATAAATTCAATCTATCTATCTAGATATCTAGATATATAGAGATATGTATAGATACTTCTATATATCCATCCGTCTCAAGACCCTATCAATTTCAGTATAAATCCATAAGCACTGCACACAGCGTTCCATAAATTCTGATCTCCATAAAAGGCTCTTTTTGGGAGTGCTTGGCTTTAGCGGCCGGTCGGCACTCTGAGTCAGTATTGCTTAGCCTCCCAGTCCGGTGTCACTGAGCTTTATATGCATACGTTTATCTAATAACAGTAGAAAGCCCTGCTCGCTACGTGGAGCACATTTAGATGAGTTGGCGCCAGTGGCTGTCATAACGCAAGGAGTTGGGGAAGAGCAGGAGCTGAAGTTGCTTGTTGTTTAGTTAAAAATGCTAAAATTGTGGTCCTGACTACCTCAGCTCGTGACAGAATTTGCAATCTGATGTGACGTAGCTCCCTCACACAAGGAGAAATCATTTTGGTGCAGCAACACCCGGAATTATATGGTCAGAACTTGAAATTCTACCGAGATATTACAAGAAAAGAAAAGCGGACGTATGACAGGCAATTGCCCATATTTCGCCCAGCTTTTGTTTTTTTGTTTTGTTGTCGTCTCTTTTCAGACAAACATAAAAAAGCGATACACAAAGTACAGTTCTCCTTTCACTATTCATGTCGGAAACAAATGACCCTAGGTTTTGGAGGGAATTTACCTTCTGGAGGGGATTTAACATTCATTTCATGTTTGCAATTGAATATTTCTAGAGAATAAAGCTGCTTTTTATAGCGACATGCATGACTAGAATAATGACATAAAATAACAGACACAGAATAACTGCATTTCATGTATTTTATTCTATTCTTGGCATCTGCAAACAATACGACATCATCATAGCAACACATCGTAATGCGTGTTTCGTGTTGCCGTCAGACTGTTAGTTTGTTTCTCCCGTGCCGTCCAGGAGGGGTTGTCCGTCTGTCGTCTACCGTCTGCCTGAATCCATGTGAACGCAGCATAAGAATTGGGGCCTTTTAAGCACATATTTCAACTGCGGGGTCAACCAGTACTCTGTGAGGTTAGGGAATCCTTGAAGGTAATTATGAAAGCAGTGATAATGGAAAAGCAGGTAGAGGAGGAGGCAGTAGTGGTCTCATGCTTTTAGTGGGTCCTTGGCTGGTCTCACCGCGAAGAGGCTGAACGGTGCTGGCTGACGGCCAGCACCACTGCCTTCTCAGCTGGGCTGAGGCGAGTTGTGGGGAGTCGGCGTCTGCGTCCAACGGGGTCCGTCTCCATCATCGTGTGATGGGGACTGAAAGCTACTGGAGCTGCCTCTAACTACAGCTCTGCCCTTGCGTGATGGATGGCTCTTGAGGGACTGCTGAATGAGTGTGGGTCTATCGGCCCACTTTTTCGCTTTCCTTTCCACCGCAGTCACAGAGGAATGAAGACACTCCTCTTCTGCGTGAAGAGTTCCCTCGTTCTCGCTCTCTCTCTCGCTCTTGATATCCTAGAGTCCTCTGTGACTCCTCCTGAACTGGCATCATTCGATGAGACATACAGCAGGGATACAGCCCGAGTTCACTTGTTTAGAGGAAGAGAATAAGATTCGAGCGTAGTTCTTCTCTATCCAATCAGGAGACAATCTGCCAAACCTGTGCATCTTAATTGAAGTTAAACTTTACATTTGTAAGCCCGCACAAGGACGTTTAGACATATAAACAGAAACATTCTGTGCTCTTCCTCCTGCTTTCATAAATATATTTTGTGACGCCGCATGCATATTTCATGCTTTATTTAAAGGCCAAGTTTACATAGCAAGATTGGACCTTACACATTTTCATTAACAGATGTTCATCTGTCATCTGTTCTTCCTATAAAAAGCAAGATCCCGAATGAAAATCCATTTGTGTTTGCTTCACCTCTTAATGGCAAGGAACATTAAGAGCTGTGTCCACATCCATACCGTGATGAGGATGGTTGCTTCTGTAGCCAAACCTCTCAGCTTTTAAAAGACCCATTTTTGTTTTTGAGAAAAGTCCTCTTTCTCAGCCTGAAGAGTAAAGTGTTAGTGGTAAACTCTGTTCGGTGATCTCCGTTCGCCGTGCCTCAGGTTAGCTGTGGAGGAGATTTACATTTATTTTTAGGGCGTTCAGCAGACGCTTTTGTCCAATGCAACTTACAAGTTCCTTTTTTTAGTAGAAAGTAAAACAACAACATATCACACTCGGTACATCAAGGATGTCAATAGAGCAAGTTTCTAAGTGCACCATAATTGCTAGGAGTAGCTATCCTTTCTCGTATACAGCATGGATAGCTAGGGTAAGATGCTATACAAGGCTAAGGAATATTTAATTGCCAGGACGTACGAACATACAATAAGAGTGTGCAAGAGTTTTTATTTTTATTTTGAGGGGGGGGAGGCTTGCAGAGTCCAGGTGAACTCTGCATAGCCGCCCTCCTCTCGGCTGAGAGATGTGTTTAATGTTCTCCTCTCAAGCCCGGCGCAAGCGTGAACACTTTCACCGCCTCTTCGTCAATCATGCAGCAACGCTGTAAATAAAATGGCAAGATTACGCCGCATATCTCCAGGGTCATTATCGAACTTGTACAAATCCAGAGCAGGAGAAACTCCCACGGGACCCCACTGCATTATTACAAAGTTTATATTGGTGTGTGTGTGTGTGTGTGTGTGGAATGAAAATTATGGTCTGTGTATACAAGAGGAGCCCTCTTTTACTTTCGCTTTCAGTTCCAAGAGCAGAGCTATTAGCCTGCGAAGCGAGCTCGCTTTTCAGCCGAGCGTGACTGACAAGAGAGAAAGACCCCCAGAGATCAGCGAGACGCGGAGTAAAGTAAATTAATAACCGCTTGATTGGAACGGGAGGGAAAACAGAGAATTGATTGGGGGAAGACTTCTGTTTCGATGCCCTGATGTCAATAGGGAGAAATCAGCATGTCGCTGCTTCACCTGAAAGAGTTCAGGTACCCCCACCGCTAAGAAATACTTTGATTTGTCGGTTCATTGAAATTTAAGATGACAACACAGAGCCGGAGGGGCAATGGAAAGGTGTGGATTTGTTCGGTAACCGTGTAATTACGATATTAATCTCATACACTTATTTATTTATTTTTTTACTTTTACATTTACATTGCTACTCATCATTTTGTGTATATAGATATATTTTCTGTATTTTTTTTTTTTCTTCCATCTATTACTGTCCTGTACTTTTGGCTGTACTTTCTACACCCAAATTTCCGATCTGGGATTAATGAATATACATCTTCTCTTATCTTAACCTCACCGAAATTCTTCAGTATAATTTGGTCGGATGTACAACCCGATACCGCCGATAGAAACGGTGGTCTTAGTCAACATGGTCGACCCTTGCTCACAGAGAGCTAGAAAAGTGCATGTTCTCTTGTGATCAGTAAAGCGAGGACGTCGGTGTTTTCTTGATGGATGAAAGGAAAACATCTGAACATAGTCAGAGATGGACTCAGTGGAAACACAAACAGGCCAGTGAGTGTGCAGATGAAAACAAAATGCAAAACGCATTAGAGAGAAGAACAGAATGGTCAGGCCTGAAGGCTCATTGATATTCACATGTTTTTTTATGGACGTCGGAGTCGGAGGAAGTTAAGCTTAAAGAAGAACAAGAGTGTAGGCCTAAAGGGCATGTGAGTAAAACAACAGCAAGAGACAGAACGTACTGAAAATACGTGGATGCTTTTATGTGGGTGTTAAATATTATGTACTTCCCACTGCGAATGCACCACTAAAGTGGCTTTATATTGACACACTTTATTTTCATAGTCACCTAGATGCACCTTATCAAAATGTACTGTATATCTATGGGGGGGGGGAAACTATACATGCATACATTACATGGCTGGATCTAGCTCAGGCTATTTCTTGTCCTTTGCTTTTGAGGAGGGGAGATCTGTCAACACTGCTATAGTAGACAACTAATTGACATTTGATCGCCACTAAACAGGAGATGTTCAATACTTGGCTTTCCCTATGAAGTCATTCCTTCACTTTACTGTGTGCTGTGCAGTCATGCCAACCAAAACGTTGCACGGCATTCTGTTTGACAGAGCAAAACCATTGATCTGCATTTTTTCTTCAATACATTGCAAACAATATAATTTAGTTTTCATAGACTACCTTCACTGGGAAATGCAAGCGGGGGTAGAACATCAGACTCCAGCCCTCAGCCTAACACAACATGATGCCACCTGTCTTGTTATACTGGGGCTTTTGGTTTCACTTTCACTTTGATATTTCATTCCACTTTCATTCTCCCTTCAGCTAATATATTTCTGACGATGACTGTTGTCCATACGAATAACTGTCAACAGCCACATCGCAACCAACACATACCAGCCAAGTGTGATTGACGCCACCAAAGCTTTTGGTTCCGTTCTGACAGCATTATTGGAGGTAAATGGTATTAACTTTATTTTGCCCTTACGCAAGCCCCCTGAGCGCACTGAAGACTATTTTTCAAACAGTGTGCTGCGGATCCCGTCTACTTTGTTGCTAGAGAGGATTAATAAACACTACGTTGGGAATAATGGTGTTGGAACTAAGGCAAATAAGCCATCTGTCATTTCAAAACTAAAATGCTGCCGCACATTGTCAGAAGATATATTAATGGCCAAGTCCATTAAGTAAAATGGGGATAATAATTATGGGTGACATTTTTTGGACGGATTAAATGGAACATTTCAGATAGTTTTTTTTTTGGTTGTGATTATTATTTATAATGTGAAATTTAACGATGCTGTTGATTTACTGTTGCAATATGTCACCAAGTCCAAACATGGTGAATGGGGCTGGGCATTGGACGACTGATGCTATACTACAACCACTGTACTCCGCTACCATGCCATACTATACTATACTCTATTACTAAGCATTTGATACCTATTTTCCAATTCGCCGGTCACATTTTCCCCTAGCGAGCGAGGTCTGAGTCTGGCCAGGCAGCAGTTGGATCTGATTCTAAAACCCTAAACTCCCAGGAAGTTCTCTCCTCCTCTATGTTGATCTCTCAGCTTGTATTTGTGCCAGTGGTCCCCGGTGCCCCCTTTCCACATCCTTTAACTGCAGGAAGAAAAGCTTCTCTGTCCTCCCCTGGAATCTGACTTGATCTATTCCTGATGACACTAGGACAACGAATCTGGCTCCGTCCAATATGCAAATATAGCAATGCAAATGAGCTGGCAAGCTCCCCCTGCGACGTGGCGATGTCACTTCCCCGGTGAGAATGCACATGTTTGGGCATTTTAATTTCTTTCTTTGTGGAATAGAAAAACAACTGTGTTGTGCGTTCGCTGGTTTTCCCGCTGTAAAGCATCCTGGGGTTGCTGCACTCTGAACGTCTGGTGAGGCAAGCAAAGCAACACCTTGGCAGCAGCCAGCGACGTCGACAGATTTATCGCGGCGCGGTAAAAGCTTGAAAATTGATTCAAGACACTTTGATTCCGTTCGATCACAGGTATGCCTGACGCTCAAAAATGATTTGGTGAAACAACCTCAAAGATTCAGCTTGGAGGCAGGGAATAAAGAGATGGAAAAAAAGGATATGGGAAAAGGTGTGTCCAACTGATTTCAAACGTATGTTGCAGACAGAAAAACCAATAATCATTAGCGTGTACAAAGGAAGGGAATGTCTTGGTCTTTCAGACCAAAAGGAGACGCCAACATATTTTTAAAAACATATAGTTCTATTAAATAAAGAATTGTTAAGGGTTTAAAATATGTGAGCAGGATACGTTTAAGCTTTCTCCGAATCACTTAATCTCTTGTAAGCCCTGTGTGTCGCTAAAAGGAAAAAAAACAGGCTTCCATGTAGTTGGCAAACACGTGCGTGCGCTCACACACACACACACACACACACACACACACACACACACACACACACACACTTCTTTATAAAACAATGGATTGAATAGAGGCTGTCAATCAGGTGGGCAGCTGCTTTGGGAATTCCTTGAAACTGAATGCAATTAAGAATCTGTAAGAAAATATAAAACAACATGTGAAAACCATTGTGATTTCATTGAGCATCCATATAGTCTCTCTGTCTCTCTCTTTGTCTGTCTCTTTCTGTCTGTCTGTCTCTTTCTCTTTCTCTCTCTCTCTTTCTATCTCTATCTCTCCGCTAACTCTGCTAGGCCTATGCACAGGTCATGCTGAGTGCAGTGGATTACGACACAATTAAGCAGCACAGTGTGTGTGTGTGCATTAAGACTAGAGCCCTTTCTTCATGTAGTTCTCACCACTGTCCTGTTCTTCTGCCGTGACACCGACAATTCTTATTAGGTATTCACGGTGGAAACTGTGGATAGCTATTGTTATTCTAGGGATTACGTATTATGATTCTGAAATGTTAGCCCCTATAGCTCGAGCCCTGATTGTTAAAAAGTTTTTAAATTTGGCACACACACAGGTACAGGTCTCCAATAAGTTTGGTACCACTTTGCTTATGGGGGTGGCGCTATAATAGAAAATGTTGGCCTCTTGGCCAACATTTGACATCACACTGTCAATTTGAATAAACCATCACTCAGATTTACTCCAAATGGCTTAGGGACATTCATCTCAACACCCCTAAGTGCTCCTGAGAAATAATAATAATAAATAATAAATAATGTTAATTTGTTTGGGTGGCGCTGACAGTGTTAAAAAAAAAAAGTGATATTGTTTGGAAAAACTACAAAAATATTCTCCTCATAAACCATGTGCAAGTACAAATGACATCAAATTTGGTTCACATGCTCTATGGACATGCCTGATTCAAAGTTATATAAAAGTTACATTTGGTCAAATTAATTTAAAAAACAAAATGACCAAGTTACACAGAAATCAAAATATGTAAATGTCAATTTCTGTGTGCTAAGCTAACGCACCACTTCACCCACAGGGGGTGCAAAATCACACATACACGGCATTAACTGTCAAACCATGACTTCAATCCAAAATCGCTTGGGGAGACTTATCTCATCGCCCCCGAGTGACATGCCCCCACGAGTCACTGGAAAAGGGCGGTCACAGGGGTTGGCGGTGTGTGTGGGCTGTGAATACCTATCGAGACTCCTTGCAGTTTTAATTTTATTTTTCTTATTCCTTATCTGTTCATATTGGAGCATTTTAAGCTTTTCTATTTGAAGTGCTTTGATGCTTCGTCTAACAACTTGTTTTTTTTTTTAATCTGAAAAATAAGGAAAAATATATTATTTGCATGAATGGTATTACTGCGGCTATAATTGATTTTCTGTTTTGGCGTAATGTGATTAACCCCTGCTGGGATGTGCTGCGAGGGCCAGCGCAGAAGTATTTCTCAGCGATTAGCAAGCCATTAAACCCCATTTTCAAAATCATCAGCAAAAAAAACTACCAAAAAAAACTACCAACCCAATACCTTCTCAAAGATAGATGAGTGTTCATAGAAGAAGCAGAGGCGAGGCAGGGGAGGGAAAATGGCTTGGGGGGAGGGTTGCTAAATCCTGGATGACAGTTGATGAGACAGTCGACGATATCTCAGAGTCCTCCATGACTCCTGAACCTGACTCCGCCGAACCTGCCGATGAGACATACAGCAAGAATACAGGGAAGTACTGCTAGAGTCTATGTGAACAGGATGTAAAAATAGACTGTATTTCCTTAGCCATATTTTGGCAAGAAGTCTGCTGAACTTCTGAACTAATAATCCAAACAAATATATATACACATATATTTAACTGCAAATGTTTTTTTGCGTTTATCCAACGCAAGTTTCAAAGATTTTCGATATACATGTCACTAATGAGTAGATAGAGGTAGGGTTTCCCTAAACACCTTAGCTACTACACTATCCACATACACATACACCCTCCAGCCATGCAAATTTGCAAACAATTAGCACATTTGCAACAAAACCAATACTGGATAAAAAGCTGAATGTAATTCACACAGTACGACACAGTTTTTATGTTTTCCAAATCCACTAATCACAATCAAACATCGAGTACGCATCCTTCATTTCTCTCCATATTACGTTTGGCTGTTGAGATCAGCGGGACTGAAACTTGAATTCAAATGTATTTTCTTGGTCAACAACATATGCATATGTTATTATAATGCGCTTGGCCTTGTAGAGTACAGGAGCTGTAGTTAACATCACATTAAAAGCCAAGGGAGCTACGTCAGGCCGTCGCCATCCACACCTCGCCCAGAAGAAGGCATTCATTGAAAAGGAGCACAACCATTACCTTGAGTGTTTGTCTTCTAACCGATCAAATATAAATGATAATGGAGTTAGCGAAGCACGATTCTGAATAACGCTGCTAGAAATCTTATATTTTCTACATTTTATTATTATTTCTATTTTTCTCTGTGGAAATTCACAGTATGTGTGGAAATTCCACCTGTGTGTGTGTGTGTGTGTGTGTTGTGGAGCTCCCTTTGTGTGTCAATGCTTGACAAAATGGTGCTTGACGCGCTGCATATCAACCGCTCGGTGGCCGTCGCGGCGTCCATCGGGCGGACGTGATGGCGGGTCCTAAGCCTCTTGTCAAATCCACTGATGCAAAAGAGCTTCTTTAAACAGAGGCAGGCAGGGGGGGGGGGGAGTGTGTGTGTGTGTGTGTGTGTGTATGGAAGACAAAATGGTGGACGGTGACAGCAGACCACAGTATCACCCGGTTGAACCCCTCTTCTCCGGCAAATTAACCCCAACCCTGGCTGGTCCATACATCTGTTCATCGGAGGTTGTCAGGGAGAAAGGGTTTGTCAGAGCAGGGAATCTCAGTCACTTGTTTGTCTTCTATCTGGTTTTATGGGATGCATTTTTTTGTCCAAAGTGACTGACAGAAAAAGGGACTTTTTTGTCATTGTGTTGTTAAGCAGCAGGTAGGTAGCATGTGAAGATAATTGAATGTAAAGCGTCTCAAATTGGCTATCAATATGTATTTTGTTGGGTCATTGAGCAGACACTTTTGTCCAAAGTGACTTACAGTGAATTTTGATACATGTCATTGAGGAGCAGGTCAGGGATTAGGGAGCGTCTTGCGCTAGGACGCCTACAGGTTAGGTGACAATGGGGTTCAAACCCAGAACCTTTCACCTGGGAGTAAAGCACCCTATCTCCTAGACTATCCTGCCCACACCCACTACCATCTATCTACTGAGGAAGACTGTGGGACGCATGTCTTACAGCACAGTTTCCTTGTCATAAGTGATGTTGCCCTCGTGTTAAACAAGTACATTTTCAGTCTGCGAACATTGTTTTTTCGGATGTTGTTTTTAGATTTGTGCACAGAGAGAATTATCCTCATGGGCATATCAAGGGGGTTGGCTCCAGCATAGTCTTGACATCTCATAACATCTTGAAAAAGACATTTGAAGGAACGGATTCAAGCTATGGAGAGGAAAGTTCAGCTGCATTTAAAATAGACTCAGAAAAAGCGAAACAAAACTTTGCGATCCCTTTAATGTGAAAAGCAAGGTGTCATCACCGAGCTTGTGTGTAATGTTGCAGTTCTGTGTGTTGTCCTATGCAACGCACCCAAGCTTTATAATGCAAAACACTGCAAGAAGAGACACACGCTCTCTTAAAGGGTCAACAAAAGCCTTCTGATAGAACTAGTTGTTCTATCATTTTTTTACAGTTTTTATATACAGTGGGGGGGAAAAAATGGTTGGAGCCGCCCAGACCTGTTTGTAATGTGTTTGTAATGTAATGTAATGTGACAAAATGCATATTTTATGGGTTGGAAAATGCAACGGAAGTCAGACCCCCCCCCCCTGTGCCGTTAAGACAGCAAGGGAGCAAAAATATGCACGATTCTCAACCGACCGAACACACACACACACACACACACACACACACACCTCCTCTTCTCTCGAGGAGTGCTTTTAGTTGTCTCTGCTTTCTGCGAGGAGGTGTTTTGAGTGCTGGAATAATAAGGTTAACATGTCACCGGTGTACAAATACCACCACCCAAACCCACACACACACACACACACTCCCACCTCACCCAGCCTACTCTACACCCCCCCCCCCCCCCCCCCCCCCCCGCCCCACCCTCCTCCTCCTCTTTCCTCAACATGTCTGACAGCCAAAGAGAATAGTCACACGGTGCTCTCTCACATCCCACACACCAGAACATCACCATAACAAACCACCGGGACATGTAAAGTGTCTTGCGGTTTCGGGTGCTTGACTCCCAGCCGCCATGAAGGGTGTGTGTTCGAAGACCCACTCCGCTTCCAATGTCCACCAAGCAGTCTAACCATCGTAGACATCGTTACAGCAGTGGTTAGGGGCTTTGATTTAGCGTGAACACTGTGTGCCGTACCCGAGCACGGATCGACGGACTGTGGCCGAGTCCACTACAGAACGGTTCATGTGTACTCGGGTACGGTTCGCTTCAGGTGTGAAAACTACTGTACCAAAACACAGTAGTGGACTGCTGTTTAATGGGCACGCAGCATGCGCCAATCTCATCCTCTGAACTCGCACGGCCGTAGCTGATAAAGTAGGATTAAGGCAGGTGAGAGGGTCGTTCTTGACATTGTCTCTAATATATATAAATAATAGTAGGCATAGCACGAAGGTCGACTCCATTGTATGGGCTTGGGATCTTGCTTTTCTACACTGGAGTGACAACATAAACAAATATTGCATAGTGTACTCCTCTTCTTCTTTGTGTTTCTTGGCGCATCGTAAACCGACTAGGTGCAAGCTGAGTGGTGAGGGAATGGAGGGGGGCAATTGTACTCAGACACGGTACGAAGCAATCATAACTAATATTAAAAAAAACTCCCTCAAGCTATTTTCACTAATGTACCCCCCTCAAGGTAACTTTTCAGCCAAGTAGCTCTCTCACCAGCGCAAAACATTTTGGCTTTTTCGCATCACTTCTCTTGTGACCTGACCTGAAGTCGGAAAATGTTCTCTTTAAAATAAAATGCCACTGCCGGCATCATGCAACTGTTAGCTAATTTCTCCCCCGAAAAAAAAACACGAAGCCAGAGGGGGTCGGTGCTTGTGCACGCAAATCCTATTACTGCAGACTCTCCTTTTTTCCCCTTGGGGTACATGTACCCCTATTTGAGAAACACTGTCCTAGCGCAAGCCTGCTAACTCCTACCTGCTCCTTAATAACATGTAACCAAAACATAAATCACTAAGTCTCTTTGGATAAAAGTGTCTGCCACATTTCTTAAGCCAAGTCAGATACCGTTTTTTTGTATGTCACATTTCTTCCTTGTGTTTCTTGTTTACTCCATATATTGTTCTGGGAGGGGGGGGGGGGGGGGGTGATGGGCGAGAGCGGGTGTGGGGGTGTGATTCATGTGGCGAGCCTCTTGCCGTGTCTGCTGCAATTATATCATTAAAGTCCTCCACAGCCTCATCCCCATCCACATCCTCCTCCTCCTCCTCCTCCTCCTCCTCCTCCTCCTCCCAGAGCAGAGGAGTGACTGGAGTGTTTGCTCTCCTCCGTCTCTCTTCCAACAGCCGCGAGGGGCGAAGCTTCCATATTGGACCACCATCAATCATCACAGTGGAAACATGGCGCTCACAGAGGGAAAGGAGGAGGGGTGGGGGGGGCTTGAGAGAGAAGGAGGAAACACAGAGTGGAGAGAGAGAGAGAGAGAGAGGAGGGGTAGCAACACAGAGATAGGGGAAGAGAGAGAGAGGAGGAAAGATGGAGTGAGAGACGGAGAGGGAGAGAGAGGAGGGGGGGGGGGGAGTAGCATTCCCAATCAAATACGAAGAAGCAGTGTAAAATAATCTTAGGAAGCGGTATCTTCCCCCCCCCCCCTCCCTCCATGCCCGTAAGCATAGGATCAGAGGATGAGACGCCCACCTACCTCCCCCCACATCCACCCACCCACCCACCCACCCACCCACCCACCCACTCACCCCTCCCACTGGCACCCTGACGCAACCTGCATGCAAACCCAGCACACCCCTCACTCACATGCATCCATCATCTGGAGAGAATGTGTACATCGATGACATGTGACGATAAATGGATGTAAAACATCAAAAATTGACCATCAACATTACAGAGCATTTTAGATACATGTCATTAAGGTTTTAGACACATGGCATGACGGTTTTAGAGAAATGTCGTTAAGGTTTTAGGTTTACATGTCATGAAGGTGTTAGATACATGTCAGAGGAGCAGGTAGCGGTCAGGGGGCATCTTTCTCAGGGATGCCAACAGGTTAAAAGTTTGCGATGTGGCGTCTGGGATGCGCTGCGACACCCTGACAGTAAAGAGTGTGCACTGACATTGAATTCAATATTGACCCCTCCTCCCCGATCCCAGGTGAACTAGGCTGTGACTTGCAGCGTGCCCCGTCTCTGGCAATATCTTATGATAAAATGATGCAATAATCGCCTAATTTGACATGGTGCCCATCATGAAAGACAAAAATGTTGTATAGTCTGATCCTGGCCACTAGACTCTCCTTTCCCCTGAATTGAAACGGAAATTATAATGTATTATTCATAATTTTGGGGAATTTGATGTTTAAAAAATGTTGAATGCCTCGAAGCTGTATGCTCTAAGCTCGCTAATGAGAAAAGTATAGAAAGACAAAAAAAGACGAACATTTCGTGCTCGCAATCCAGCGCTACGTCGCAAGGTTCACCGCTCAGCTGGGCCAACAGGTGACAGAAGAAGAGACATGTCCTTGAAAACAAGGACAGCCTGTCAGGCAGCCCTCTGGCCCTCTGTCCATTCGTCCGTCCTCCGTCCGTCTGAGCAGCGCCCATCTGCATGCCGAGTGGGGAACCTCTCTTCTACACCCATGGATGTGTGACAACATGGGCTCAAAGAGACGTGAACTATGAAGACTCCTCCTGTCCCTCCCATTTATTTATTTGTATTTGTTTATTTGTCAGGGACGAAGCAAAAAAAACATTGCCAAGTCAAGTCAATTTATTCATGAATTGGCTTTTCTGCTTAAAAATTGTCATATTATATCATCATTACCAAAAGTGCATTAGTTAAACTGAGCACATAATAAAATAGTGGCGTTCTCATACATGACATAGTCATACAAAAATGACAATATTTACATCATATTACAATAATTTTACATGTTTTGCATCGGTGTCTGTGTGCACGTGTGCATGTTCCCCAATTCCTAATAAATGTGCATAATTTTTTGTCTGTTTGCGGAGGAGGAGGAGGAGGAGGAGGAGAAATGTGTCTGTGTGCATGCATGCTCGTGTCTATGTATGTCGGTTTCTCTATCTGTGCGTACATGTCCATGTGCACGATCAGGGATCCAGGCAGAGATCCAAGACCCCAAAACAGGTTGTTGTCAGTTTTTTTTTTGTTGTGGGATGGATAGAAGAAACCTCCCGGCTTTGTCCTCTCGTCTTCAGCTGCTACTTTAACCTGCCGGCTTATTTTCTCTTCCTCTCACCTTGTGCCTCATAGATTTGGACAAAATATATCATTCGTTGTCAGTTGTCATTTTGTTCAGATATGGACAGGATGAACTAGTGCTGTGAAGATGCAATGCCTAATATTTAAGGGGATTTTTAACTTAATTTGTGTGTACTGTTAACACAATGTCCACAACAACAAGAACAGCAATGTTTAACAAGATTGTTTAATAGAGGCATCGATTCAGTGAAGGGGTCCCACAGTGACCCATCTTGTCACGTAACATCTTGGACTAGAAATGACTGCCAATATCTGCATGGTATCGGGTTGAAAGCTACTAGATGCTAATCGCTAATAGCTGCAAGATCTACGGTCATATTTAAGGCTGAGCTTTTTTGGTAGAAAGAAAAGACATGCATTTGATATAGTCAGGACTATTTCTACACGTCTGGATACATGGTGGCACCCTCATTTATTTATTTATGTGATGATGTGTGATGAAGTGTGTTAATGTTCAACTCAAGACGAGTGCATGTTTACGCTCGCTGTGGCTTCACATTCCCGTTGACGTCGCGTGACATCAGACTTGTTGCAACTTCAACTGCAACTGCAAACTTGGATTACAGTCTCTGTGATTAGACAATATTTTGGGAGTTCACCTCTGAATTCGAGGACTATTAAATGGCCCCGATTTGACTCGCTTTGATTTTCGATTTGACTTGCTCAGCCATTTTGAAATCTACCCAGTTGTGACACAATTGGGAGTGTGTCCCCCCCCCCCCCCCCCCCCCCCAGATGTTGGACAGACGGATCAACTGAAATGGAAATCGGATTGTAATCGCTGAATTAACCTGAAAAATATAGCATCTTAACATCCAAGTGATACGAGGAAATATAATAAAGGTGCACTGGAGTGGTAACTAGCACCGTCTACGCCGCCGCCACACGCCAGAGGAGGAGGAGTGGCGGTGGGGGGAGTTGTATGCAGATTATATTCTTCCCAAAGCCGCGCACGGTTTTATTCATGCAGCTCTGGGGCGCGAGGTAAAGCTCCTCACAGCTCCTCACAGCTCCCGAGATGTTTTAATCAAGTGTGAAATCCGCTTGGAGTTGACGGCTACAGAGCCGCGCGCATGTTCAGGCTTGTGCGCTCGCTGCCTCTCTTTCCCCCCCGATGGGTTTGTCCAACAGCCAGGGGTTCGCGCCGCATCCAGCCGTGTGTTGGCGGCGGAGGTGCAGGAAGATGCCGGCAAGAAGCGTGCGATGCGACCACACCTCTTTCCCAAGGTGTTTTTGGTGCGTTTTGCCGCTTGTTTTAACGGCATTGACTTTATTGGGAGCTTCTCCAGTGAAATACAATATAGTGGTCTTAGGTCTCGGGTATTTCTACTGCAGACGTCCTGTGGGCATACTTAATTCAACACGCGTGATGCAACTCAAAATGAATTGCAAATTAGAGCAGTTTAACAGAGTTCAAGGATCTTGCTTTTAGGGATTATTAGCCAGGTTAATATAAAAAACAGAGAGAGAGAGCAGATGCCTTGCACATTGTGTGTCTAAGGGTTCAAGCCCCGTCGTCTGCGGTCTCCCTCTAGCCGTCCCACAGCAAATGCTCCTCACCCTTACCTACCCCTGAACGTGTTTGTGTCTGCGTGTTTCTGAATTCACCGCGTGTCCCTTTGTATGAAAGTGTCTGCTAAATGACTAAATGGTAAATGACTAAATAGTCGTCGTTATAGACGAAGGCAGACGTGCACAGCTGTCCTATATAGCCTCGCCACAGTCGACATCCTGGATACAACCATCAGGCACACCGACCGTGACTTTTTTGGTATTAAATGTCAATAAGCATGAATGGCAAGCGCGAGAGCTTCGGCAAATAGGCTTTGATTGTTAGCTGCCTTGGTGGGGGAGATACACTTTGACTAGCATCGGGGGTATGACATTTTGTAGGATAATTATATTGCCATTAGTGAAGAGCACAATACTGTGTCCCCAGGGCTTGTCGGGTGGCATTTTCTCGGCTGGCTGTGAGCGACACACAGCTGGGTAGGCCTTTATCACTTGTCGTTGCATCATTAAAAGAATAATATAAAGAGGATGTATTTAAAACGTATTGAACCCTGTTGATTTAATTTGGTTTCTTCTTTTTTTTCTTCTTGTTGTTGCCAGCGATGCGGAGAGAAAGTAAAGTTGAAGAGTGAACCCACGTTGCCCCGTGTGTAAAAAAACAAACGGTGAACCGTGTTTTTTTGGGTTCACGCGTGTTAACCCTGCTTAACACACATGTTTCGAAGAGGCGCCCAGTGCTGCAATTTCACATACATCACATACTATTATCTATTCATGTTGAAAGCTGTGGCCTTTAGTTTTTTGGGAGAAAATTAAAAAAGGTGATACTGACCTTTAAAGGGGCCTCCATTTTACCAACAGGTGTGAGGTTAGCCAGTCATGACAAGACATTTCTAAATATAGCCATGTGTGACATCACAAGTGGGAGTGGCCATGCTCCCAGATGTGGCTATTGATGTCTCAAGCGGATCGGTTATTAATTGGCATGTTAATTGCTCGTCAGCCTCGCACACCTTGTTGAATAAATATCATCCCTTGTGTGGACACTTCCACTTGTGATGTCACAAGTGGGTAGGTTTTCAATTGGCTAGCTTCTGGCTCATCAAGCTCGCATACCTGGAGATAAAACGGGTCCTTTTAAGTGAACAGAGGTTGAGCTTAGGGTTGCTGTGACTCAAGCATGTTGTCTTTTTGCTTTTTATAATATAAAAAGTGTTTGTGCACTCATGATTTGTATGGGATTCACTGTCTCTGTCTCCCTCTCTATCTGAGCTGAATATCCCCCCGAAGTTACACACCTCTAGCCGTCTGCAGTCTCCACCCGCA